>CM059436.1:43729383-44202930 GCA_030390025.1 Squalus acanthias
GGAGCGAGGCGGCGAGAGGGAGCGAGGGGGCGAGAGGGAGCGAGGCGGCGAGAGGGAGCGAGGCGGCGAGAGGGAGCGAGGCGGCGAGAGGGAGCGAGGCGGCGAGAGGGAGCGAGGCGGCGAGAGGGAGCGAGGCGGCGAGAGGGAGCGAGGCGGCGAGAGGGAGCGAGGGGCGAGAGGGAGCGAGGGGCGAGAGGGAGCGAGGGGCGAGAGGGAGAGGGAGCGAGGGGCGAGAGAGTGGGGGGGGCGAGGATGGGGGGGCGAGAGGATGGGCCAGAGGGAGGGGGGCCAGAGGGAGAGGGAGAGAGGAGGCGAGAGGGAGAGAGGGGGCGAGAGGGAGAGCGAGAGGGAGAGGGGGGGCGAGAGGGCGAGGGAGGGGGGGGCGAGGGAGGGGGGGAGGGTGAAGGGGGGGACAAGAGAGAGGTAGGGCGAAAGGGGGGGGACGAGAGGGAGAGGGAGAGGGAGAGAAGGGGCAAGAGCCCGCACCAGAGAGCCAGAGGGTGAGCGTGCGCGCGACAGAGAGCGAGCGCGTGTGCCTGCGTGAGGAAAAGCAAGTGTGCGCCAGAGAGGGCGAGCGCGCGCCAGAGAGGGCGAGCGCGCGCCAGAGAGGGCGAGGGCGAGCACGCACCACAGGGCGAGAGAGTGGCCGACGGCCAGATACAGAGCAAGAGGCGAGTGCAAGAGAGCGCGAGACAGAGAGAGAGAGAGAGTGCGAGCCAGAGAGTGACCGCGCGCGAGAGCGGGCCTGACAGAGAGAGAGAGCGCGCAAGCCAGACAGACAGATAGAGCACAAGCCAGAGAGAGAGTGATCCAGAGAGGGAAAATGAGATAAAAGATAGATTATATAAAAATGTGTGAGATTCTGTAGCTAGTAGACAAATAAGATAAATCTTTGGACAACTTCTGCCATATTCACAAAATCTGAAATACCTTCAAATGTGAAGTGAAGCTTATTTTGGATTGCTCAGTTCAATTACCCATCAAAAAAGTACAATTAAGCTATGGATTTTGAAATTAGACAAGTGTGAGGACCCAACAATTCAGTATCACAATGACAACTGCCATAATATATGAATGCAAAATTGATAATTAAAAAAAAGTTACTAAAAGTTACTGACACTGCATTGCTACCACACAGTTTAATGTTCTTTTTACACTACGCACAGCAACAGAAAAAGAACAAATTTGCATTTATATAGCACCTTTCAAGACTTCAGGACATACCATAGCACTTCAAAGCCAATGACATACTTTTGAGTAGAACGAGCATCTGTTACTTCAACAATTTAGTCTACATAATTGGAGGATTTTAATAAACAGGGGAGATTTTGTTTCCAATTTTTCTCCACTCCTTCTCTAAAAGTGCCGACTCTTTACTTGGTTGGTGCATTGCCGCCATGAGCCCTTCATTACTTCACCCAAATGGCCAAACCCAATCCAGTCCTCACCAAACATGTACAGGGATCATTGGATAGTGTTCAGGAGTAGAACTGCTGTCAAATTTTCCTGTTGGTACCAGGAGTACCAATCCCAACTGCAACACTGCAGCAGAGGGGATTTTTTAAGTAATTATATAATCTTAAAGACTACCATTCAATAAAAGAATATTGATTACACAAAATACTCTTGTTACTGCAAAATGATGGGATCGCTCTTCTACATTTTAGAAAGTTAAATGCAGAACAGCACATCATGAATTATTTGCAAGGTTGCTACTGAAGCAAATAATGTACTGAACATTACAAAGCAACAGAGAAAAGGGTTTAAAACATTATTTGTGTTTTCCCTCTTCCGCTCAGATTAAAATTATGTAAACCCCTCAGGTTGTTTTTCCATATTAAAGACAGATTTTTTTTTATTAAGTGTATATGCTGATAGCATGCATAATATCCAATATGGGATAATGTTCCTGAAAATCTATTAGCCCTGTGAGACATTCACAAAAGGTTATTAATGCCAATGACATCACTGTACTATTAAACTTGATTACCAAGATTTTCTGTCTTCAGTATATTCCATAGCTTTTTTTAATATTTAACTGCAGGCACTGTACAGTATATCCATAATTCACCATTACATAAAATGTTTCAAGTGTCGTAATCAGATGAATACTAGAGTAATGTTTATAATATTCGGGTATCAGAATTATTTGAATTTTAACATAAAAACACACCTACTTGTAACACCATTTTAAACTTCAAATAGGAAAAATTGATTGTTTGAAATTACTTGCATTTAGGCCAAGCAAATGAAGATGAAGATTTTGAATTCAATGGGGAACCAATGGAGGCGAGTGAGGTCAATAGTGAGGGGCAAGTGGGACTTAGTACAGAATAAGTATTGCTTTCAATGTAATAAATATCTCAAGACGCTTCACTGAGAAGAAACCAATGCCAAGCAACAACAGAAGAGTTAGGTGAGATGACCATAAACTATGTTGAAGAGATAGGTTTTGAAGAGGTTTCTAAAAGGTGGGAAGTTAGGTTTAGGAAGAGAATTAGACAGAGAAAGGCCAAGACTGGTGAATGCTTTGTCACGATAGGATGGAGTAGGGACGGGGGAGCAAGTAGCAGAGGCCAGACTCAGAAAACTAAAGGACCGGGACTGCGAGGTAGAGGTGGAAAGGCCAAGCAAATGAAGATGAAGATTTTGAATTCAATGGGGAACCAATGGAGGCTGGCGAGGTCAAGAGTGAGGGGCAAGTGGGACTTAGTACAGAATAAGTTGCAGGCAGTGGAGTTTTGGACAAGTTGCAATTTATGTAGGGAAAGCGGGGGGGGGCGGGGTGGAGAGAGAATGTATTCCACCACGTTGTTGGTGTAAGCAATTCCAGTGCAAATACATAAAAAGGAAATATTGTGAGGCGCATTCACCCATTGGAAAAAGGAAGTCAAAAAAGATGGGTGAGAGCTCATCTATGAGAAAGGAAAATAAAACTGATTTTAATTTTTTTTTAAGAAATGCACTTCATTAAGCGCTCCAATAATCTCTCTTCCCCAAGCACATCAAAGGGGAGTGGAGAATTAATATAAAACTATTTGAAATTTACTATTTGCTTTCCTTGAAATTACAGCAGGGAGGGAGAGGGAAAGAGAGGACTAATTTCTACTACAATTGCAGTTTTAATGGATTACTACAGGACAATCATTTTTACTTCACCAGTACCACATATTTATGTAAGTATGCAGGAAATAGAACTGAACTTGTGCAAATTTATAGATTTTAATTACATTTTTGAAAACCTAAAACAGTTTGCCATTACTGCCCATTGAAGCCAAGTACTGTACTATGTACTGTCTATGCATATAACTTTGTAAGTAGGTCTCCAACTTCAAGATTCACACTTCCAGCAGCATAGATATAAATTAGTCTTCTAGGTCAGTGACATCAGCATCAAATATTGTTTTTATTTCATAGCAATACATTTTTAAAACCCACTCTGAATCAGTTAAGCAATAATTCACTACAATAAGTTAGTTTTTAAACTCCACTACATTGAACTATCACCTTTCTGTGCAGTAAAATTATGCAGTTGTAAACTTTCAAAAAAAAAACTAGTATGCATCAAATTGCTCAACATAGTGAACAGAAAGAGAAACAATATCGAACAAAAGAAATTCAGCGATGCTGCCATGCGCATATTCGGACATATAAAGCTCTCAAGAGAACTCATCTTAAAATGGAACCTCACTACTTTAAGTATTTAAAGAACAACAATAGTGTTCAAATCTATTATTTTAAAAACACAAATTTGATAATGTTGAAGATTGCTAAATTAACTTTTTAATAATTTAAGACCAGTAAATTCTCTCAATCTCTGAATCTTTGAGGAAGGGGTAAAGACCAAAATTCTACCTTTACTAGAGAAAGCGAATAAAAAACTGATCAGAGGCAGAGAGAAGAGAAAGTGGTGAAATCAGTGAATTTCAATACCTCTCAGTGAGAGTGAGGAGTCAAGTTTCTGAACTTCAATACTACTAAGGGTTGGCAGGGGGGGGGGGGGTTAAAGAGTATCTGAACCATGATACTTCAGAGCTGAAGTCTCTGAACCTCTATATTTTTATTGGTGAATGGGGGGTTAAATTCAGAACCTTGATACTTCTCAAGCTGAGTGGGAGCTAAAGCCTCTGAACTTAGATACTATTATTGGTGAATGGAAAGGTAGTCTCTAAACAATGACACTTCTATGAGAGTGGGGCTAACATTTTTTTAACTCAATACTTTTACTTTGGTTAATGGGGAATAATCTGAATTATATACTTGTACAGGTGAATGGAGAGGTAACATTTGAACGCTGATACTTTGATGAGCGAATGGGGGGGCAGGGCATAATCTCCAAATCGCAATACATTGATGGGTAAGTAGGGTGCTAAAGTCTCTGAATGTTGATACTTTTATTGATGTAGAAAATCTAAAAAAAAAAATTTGCAGGGCTACGGGGAAAGGGACTAGCTGAAGTGCTCTTGCAGAGAGCCGGCACGGGCTCGACGGGCTGAATGGCCTCCTTCTGTGCTGTAGCCATTCTATGATTCCATGGCGAGTGGGAGTACAGGACTAAAGTGTCTGAGGTCTGTGTGTTGATCGGTGATGGCATGGTCTCTAAACCTCAATATTTTGACAAATGAATGAGCGGTAGCTGAACTAGGGTACTTTGATGAGTGAGTGGGGGTAGTCTCTGAATTTGAATACCTTGATCAATGAATGGGGCTGGTGTTCAAAACTGGATACTTTGAATGGGTGGTCTCTGAAGCGCGATATTTTGATGGGTGAGGGGGAGGGGTGGTCTCTGAACCTGGATACTTTGATGAGTGGCTGGGGGTGGTCTCTGAGCCCTGATATTTTGATGGATACTAGGGGCTGTCTCTGAACCACGATATTTTGATGGGCGAGTAGGAGTTGTCTCTGAACCGTGATATTTTGATGGGTGAGTGGGGGGGGGTCTCTGAACCACGATATTTTGATGGATGAGTGGGGGGGGGGGGGGGGTCTCTGAACCACGATATTTTGATGGGCGAGTAGGAGTTGTCTCTGAACCGTGATATTTTGATGGGTGAGTTGGGGGGGGGGGGGGTCTCTGAACCACGATATTTTGATGGGTGAGTGGGGGGGGGGGGGTCTCTGAACCACGATATTTTGATGGGTGAGTGGGGGGGGGGGTCTCTGAACCACGATATTTTGATGGATGAGTGGGGGGGGGTCTCTGAACCACGATATTTTGATGGATGAGTGGGGTGGGGGGGGGGGGTCTCTGAACCACGATATTTTGATGGGTGAGTGGGGGGGTATCTGAACCGTGATATTTTGATGGGTGAGTGGGGTGGGGGGGGGGTCTCTGAACCACGATATTTTGATGGGTGAGTGGGGGGGTATCTGAACCGTGATATTTTGATGGGTGAGTGGGGGGGTATCTGAACCGTGATATTTTGATGGGTGAGTGGGGGGGTATCTCAACCTGGATACACTGACGGGTGGTGGGGGGGGCGGGGGGGGGGTGTTCAGAACTGGATATTTTGCTGGATGACGGGGATTGCTCTCTGAACCTGGAACAAGGTTAGTCCCTGAATCTCGGTACCTTTGAGGGGTGGAAGAAGCAGGATCTCAACCGGGCTGCTCCGACTCCTGAATTGCGACGATCCCTGCGACCTCTTCTGCCTGGCCGCCTTCCGCACGGATTTCCTGGTGAAACCATCCACTTTTTCCGCCGCTGTCACCACGGCCGCCGCTGCCGACATCTTCTTTAAAAAAAAACTAGCGACCACACCGACAGGAAAATCAGCGGCAGCAGGAGAGGAGATTGGGGGGGTGGGGGAGGCAGCGGGCGATCGACCGTGTATACGTGAACCAGATCCAATAAAACAAGGCTTAAAGTAACAGGAGGGAGGGAGGCAGGCAAAATAAAATACAAAGTACAGGCAGTAATATCTAGAAGTTAAGGTTGGCGGCGAGGGCCGGAGCACCTTTCCCCAGCCCCCCGCGGCCTGCTCTGCTCCCCCGTCCCCTGGGAGTGGCTGTCGGCCGTCCCCAGCTGGCGATCTCCGCCAAGCCGCCTAGCGCGCTGTCATTACCCGCGACCTGCCGCTGTCGCCTCGACTCGCAGCCGCTCTCTGCGCGTCCATGAACGGACGGACCAGGACCGGACCGACAGCCGCCTCCCGCCCTGCCGCAGTTTGCGAAAAAAAAACGATAACAATTTTTTTTTCGCACTTTCAACGGCCTCAAGCCGCTCGAGGTCAATCGTGACTTTAAATTTTTTTTAAAACAACAAAAAAAAGCCACCAACTGTCGCCGCCTCCCTCGCGCACTCCAATCGAGCTGCGATCAACCAATCCTGTGGAACGGAAATGTAGGAACGGCTATGATTGACGTGCAGCTGACCAATCGGAAAGCATAAAACGACATTTCCCTCGCGTGCATTCGCGGTGTTTGTTGCCGTCACCATAGCCAATCAAAAGGGCCCGGAGGCGGGACGTCCACAGCCAGGTTAGGTTGGCGGAGGCCATGTTCTTAAAGGGCATGTGACAGCTGGTGGCGCTGTGATTGGCTGTTGGAGTGCGATGGTCCAGTCTTGTTGTGGTCTCAGTAGGTGTGGATATGTATAGGTATGTGTGTTATGGGGTAATGTATTCCTCACGTTTTAACTTTAAATTATGTAGTTTGGCATTATTATGTTTGCTGTTGCTTTAGACTTTTAATTGTTAAAGTATTTATAAACGGCATTATTTTTGGTTTCTTTATTGCTACAAGTCGCTGAAGTAAAATTTTGAAAATGATGGAATCTGAATAAGTTTCTTTGTTTACTCGTTATTGTGTATAGTGACATCCTATATTTGTACTGCTGTAGTGGGTAAGCCCTGTAACAGACTCAAATTACCCAAGCCTTTGAGTAAATTACACCTTTTAGAAAAGTAACATGTAAAACTTTAGTGGCTTATGAAAATTAATTTCTAATACAGTTAATTTTGTTTTATATCTTGTTACAGAAAGCAATGTGCTTTCTTGGGAAGAATGAAAATTTCTATAAATCAGAGATGAAAATTGGTCGATGGATACACCTTTGAGGCACAGACTATTTGTTAAGTAATTCAATTTATACAAAAGAGAATGCACAAGGACTTCTAAAATGTGTTGCTACCTCTAGGTGACTCAGTAGTGAGTTGATTTATATTTAAAATGTTGAATCCTATTTTTAAAAACTATAATTGAAGGTGCGTTTACACTGAATAAAGATATTCTATTATAAACTTTGGATTTATTTTTGTAAGTTCACAAAGTAAAAATAATAGACCTAGATAACAAGGTTTATATAAAAATAAATAAAGATGAAGTGTCTTTATTGTATAGCTGCCAGTTCAGAAACAGAGTTATTTCAGCTTCAAGATTTTCTAGCAATTCCTGTTGCTACTGTGCTGGACAACAACACTCCTATATGCAATGAAGTAAAAACTGAAAATTTGAAATTAAACACAGAAAATGCTGGAAAGGCACAGTGGGCCAGACAGCATCTGTAAAGAGAAGAGCAGGTTATAATATTTTGGGTTTGTACCATTCATCAGTACTCCATATTACTGATGTATAGGTATCACATGCTTTGATTAGGAATCCTATCCAATAGGAATAAATAGAACTTATTTTTATACTGTAGAACTCTGCTTGAATCAGGCATGTATTTGCCCAAAGTAATATGAGGTAGTAAATAACATAAACATACAGCTATACAAACATATACAGGTAAAGAAATGTGTAACAACAAATACAAATATTGATTGTTGTTTGATACCTTGGTGATGAAGTAAATTAGATTCCAGGTGAATGGCCCTTGTGTACACATGTCTGCCCATCCTGTGACTGCATCCAAAATACAATGGGTATTACATTAGCACCACATTATATCTCCCTAGATTGGTTCTCCCAGAAATATAATACACTAGTTCAATTTTGCCAGAAAAATAATCCAAACAAAAAGAAAATGTGCATTGGAGGCAAAGTAGAGAAGAAAAGCTTTGTTTAGAAAAGTTAGCTATTAATGTAGTAAAATTAAAAAATATCTATCCACTGCAAGCAAAATTCATTTTCTTTTTGAGGAGAACAAGGTATTAGCGAGAAAGTCCTTTCTTGGGAAGAATGAAGATTACAGGCCACAAATATCACATTAAGAATAGAAGAATTGCCGTCATGCTTGGTTCTTTCACAGACCAGGTACTCTAACCCAGTTCTTTAATCTCCTAACAGAAAACTTTTCTTAAATAATTGCTCATCTCTTAAAGTAATCAAGCAAAACTACAGAAAATTAATCTATCACATTTCCATAGATTATATTCTCTTCCCCTAGTTGCTGCAACATAGGAATTGATTATGTCCAGTCTCGTGTTTGATCATCTCAGTTTATACCATTTAATGTGGGAAATGATCAGAATTGGAAAGGCAATAAGCAATGGGAATACCATATGAAAGGTAGCAGTAGAGAAGTCAGAGGGATAAAACATAATTCGCAGGTGAGTGGTAAGCAGAAAAGAGCGCTAGTTCAATTCCACTTACTCTGTACCGTTATGATTACTGTACTACAGTGGGGACAAGTAGAGTAGGGCAACTAAACCGATACCAAGTTTTAGGCACCTAAGCTATGAGGAGAGCCTGCGGAAGCTGGGAATGTTTATACTGCAGAAAAGAAGGCTAAGGCGATACATTATTGAAGTTTTCAGGATCATAAAGGATATAAATAAGCTAAACCCTAATAAATTGTTTGACATAATTACAAGTACTGTAGTCAGTGGGCACGAAGTCAAACTCAGAAGAGGGAATATGAACAGAGTGTTTAGATTTAACTGCTTCCTCATTGAGGGTGGTGAATGTGTGAAATAGACTGTCCAGTTGGATAACTTCAGCAAATTTAAGAGGAGAATGGATGTTTTTTGGTGAAGAAGCAATTGAGGGGTATAAGAGTTCGTATGGTATCGTTTTTTTTTTAACTTTGAGGTCAACCACATGGACTGTAGTAATCTTTTCCAGTCCTATACATTTCCGTGTTCCTATACCTGCCCCTAGTACCTCCATTCCCATTCCAAACTAAATATTTGTCCAGTTCCTTTTTGAAGGAGTTAATCTATTTAACTTAAGTTACATTTATGAAGAATTTGTTCCATATAATTATTGCTCTGCAGGAAAACAATATGTCTTCTAAACTCTAGTTTAATTTGAAGCTTGCTAACTTTAAACCTATGTCCTCTAGTTCTGGATTCACAGTCCAAGTCAAATAATGAGTTAAAATGTTGAGAGGTGTAGATTTAAAGTCCTGGATTATGTCTTCCCTTGATCTTTTCTGAGTCTCTCCTCATAATTTAAATCCCAGAATTATCCCTGATGCTATTTGGACTGTCCCCAACACATCAATGTCCCTTTGAAGGTAGGATGTCCAAAATTGCACACAATATTTGAAAGCTGATATTAACAGTGATCTATTACAATATTAGAATAACTTACTTTGACACCCAATCAAATGCTCTTTTTAGATGTATCCTGATACTTGATTTTTTTTAATAACCGCTTTGCGCTGTTTAATAGAGCTTTACTACTTGCTTTCAACTTTTTCCACATGTACCCAACATACTATTGTACTAATTAGGAGAAGGGACTGAAATCTACAGGGGGGCTTTTACTTTTTCAACATCAGATTCTATGATCCTGTTTTGGGAGAGTGACCTCCATGTGCCACTCTCCCATTTTTATACTGCACATCCAGAGCTGATCTCTATAGGCATGCTAGCTCTGCTGTAATGCAGTGAGCAAATGCATGATTCCTTGCAATTACTTCACTGAAACCATTGATCATAACTGAAAGGCACATTTATAGAGCAGTGTTTTTGTAGATCTACAATGGTGTTGACTCCCTGAACCTTAGCTCGTTGACAATTAGAAGTTCAGCCAAGAGAAGGAGAGCAATGTGTCTGCACCTGGCTCCATACTTACAATATTAAAAAAATTAAAAGATTATTCAAATATTTTTCATCCCAGATTTGAGAGCTGGAATGATGTTGCTGATGACAGCACCATAGAAGCATAAACTGAAGTATTTGATAGATTAACACAATATGGTCTGAGAAAATATAGGTATTGTTCCAATATCAAAATTGCAAACTACAACAAAGATAGCATGTGGAAAAGATCATAATATGAATAATGAGAATCATGTGCTTCTACTGAACCTGAAAGATTTGAGTGAATACCATATAAAGTACTGGCTGAGAAATATAAACTGCTTCCCAGACTTTGAGGGAAAAAAAATCTGTCCACGAATAAATGTATAATTATGTCCCATTTACTTGGCCATCAAAAGGTGTTAAAAGCTGACTTATCAATGTGAAGAAAATGGCATTCTCGTAAATATCACTGGGCAATGAATAAGCCTTGCTGTTTCTTTCTAAATCTAATAAATTACCAGCATTTTGTGGATTTTTTTTTGTTCAGATCATTACACACCGCTTCAAGTAATTCTATATTACCATGTGACAATAAGCATTTAACACTATATACTTCTAAATCTTGCTTGTCATGTATCGTTCTTGATGGTTTCCTCTGTATTTTCTTGAGTATTTTTCCTATGTATATCTCCAAGAGTGAAAATATACTAAGAAAAAAATGACAATGAAATTGAGATATTTTTCTAACTATTCAATTCATGCAACGATTACACCTAGTGAAGACTCTAGTACCTCTAACCCTCAAGTCCGATTCTGCAGTGGCCTCAAGCATTAAAAATCAATAGTTTGACATAACCTGGTTACATCCCCATGAGAATGTACAGAACCTTCGTAACTCCACAGTTGGAGTACTGTATGCAGTCTATTGAAGTAATAGAGACAGCCCAGTGCTGATTCACTGGGATGATGCCGAGTATGAAGAAATACAAATACAAAGAAAGACTTTCTCTTGCATCTGTCCTAAATCTCTTGCATTTAATTTTATATCCATGTCCCTTTGTTCCAGACCCCTAAACCACTGGAAATAGTCTTGTTTCTACTTACCCTGTCCCACCCCTTCCTAACTTTAAACACCTTTATCAGATCAGTACATTATCACCTCTGTTCTAATGAAAACAATGGCATATTGATAATGCAGATTCAGAAGCTGGTATAAAACTACACTGCAGACCAAGGTGCCAAATGTGATAAAGATGATGAATTTAATTACCAACACAATAATTGCCTTCCATTCATTTCTCACCCAAGTGGCAACCCATGGTGTCTATCTTACAACAAGGTTTCCGAACTCGACTATTCCTACGGAGTGCTCACATGGTGGCCTCCGCAAAGCTGGTGGAAGGCTGCTACTATTGATGTGCAGACCCGTAAGATGCTTATGGTCGGTGACCTCTGGGTGTTTGAGCCTGTTGAGCTCGGCTCCCAGTTTCTTCTCCTCTTCCCTCCCCACCACCACTGAATAGTAATTCTACCAGCCTTCGGAAACTATTTTCTCTCCCACTACTCATGAATATACTCCACCCCAGCCCCTTCTTCGTGCCACTCCCTATCAACAACAACTTACATTTATATAGCGCCTTTAATGTAGTAAAACGTCCCAAGGTGCTTCACAGGAGTGTTATCAAACAAAATTTGATACCAAGCCACATAAGGAGATATTAGGGCAGGTGACCAAAAGTTTTGTCAAAGAGGTAGGTTTTAAAGAGCGGCTTAAAGGAAGAAAGAGAGGAGGAGAGGTTTAGGGAGGGAAATCCAGACCTTAGGACCTCCGCAGCTGAAGGCACAGTCGCTAATGGTAGAGCGATTAAAATCGGGGATGTGCAAGAGGCCAGAATTGGAGGAGCGCAGATATCACGGGAGGGTTGTAGGGCTGGAGGAGGTTACAGAGATAGGGAGGGGCGCGGCCATGGAGCGATTTGAAATCCAGGATGAGAATTTTTAAATCGAGGCTTTGCTTAACCGGGAGCCAATGTAGATCAGTGAGCATGGGGTGATGGGTGAACGGGACTTTGGTGTGAGTTAGGATATAGGCAGCAGAGTTTTGGACGAGCTTAAGTTTATGGAGAGTGGGAGATGGGAGTGCGTTGGAATAGTTAAGTCTAGAGGTAACAAAGGTATGGATAAGGGTTTCAGAAGCAGGCAGAGTCGGACATTGTTACAGAAGTGGAAATAGTTGGTCATAGTGATGTCGCGGATATGTGATCAAAAGCTCATCTCGGGATCAAATATGACACCACAGTTGCGAACAGCCTGGTTCAGCCTCAGACAGTTGCCAGGGAGAGGGATGGAGTCGGTGGCTAGGGAACGATGTTTGTGGCGGGGACCGAAGACAATGGCTTCGGGTTTCCCAATATTTAGTTGGAGGAAATTTCTGCTCATCCAGTACTGGATGTCAGACATACAGTCCGACAATTCAGAGAGAGTGGAGGGGTCGAGAGAGATAGTGGCGAGGTAGAGCTGGGTGTCGTTGGCTTACATATCAAACCTGCCGTGTTTTTGGATGATGTTGCCACATCAATTTCCACATCTCCACATATTTCCCCACCCCTATCTGGGTCCAGTTATCTCCCTGCCTTCTAACCTGCTTGAACTGAATACATCACTTGATCTTGACTCCCTGTGTGCAACGCTATGGGAGATTGACTAGTATTATACAATATTACATAGGAACATGAGTAGGCCATTCAGTAACAATTAAGTTCTAAATTAACTAAATATTTACAACTAGAGTGTAAATAACTGTAATTGAAATGCCACACCTGTCAATAAAAATCCATCAGGACAATAATGGTAACCCAAAGCAGAACAAAGAAATTGTAAAAACAAATGGCTATGGGACATAATTCTTTTTAAACCTGTAAGACAATTGCAGTAACTTGATGGTGTTCATTCTGAAAGGGGAATTAAAGTGTCAATTGCATTTAACAGGAACCCATGAAGGAAGTCATTGGACAATAATGGTAACCCAAAACAGAACAAGGAAATTGTAAAAACAAATGGCTGGCAAATAGTTTGTAGTCACACTTTACCATACAGAACAGTATTTTCTGCTCCAGTTTAATGGAAACTACTCTGAAGAAAGTTTGTTTCATCAGTATTCTTTTCTATTATATATCTTGCTGGAACACATCAATTCCTTACTTGCATATGATAAAAATAAAACATGGATCTTCACATTCTTCTCCCTTTCCCAACAACAAAGTGCCACTTTAATGTATGTCAAACATTTTGTGTTATACAGTAGATATACAAAGGCTAGTCAAGGTCCAGCTCAAGTCCTTGATTCAGGGCTATCCAGCCAGACCTCTTGCCGGCTCGTATGTCAGTTTAAGTTTTGGAGGGAAGAATGCATGTATTTCTGTTGTGCAAAGTTTATCATGGAGGAAAAGTCATGTAGAGAGAGAAATATTGGGGGGTGGGGGAAGTGGCAGAGGGAGAAGGTAGAGCTGGGTGTCGTCGGCTTACATGTCAAACCTGACGTGTTTTTGGATGATGTTGCCACATCAATTTCCACATCTCCACATATTTCCCCACCCCCATCTGGGGAATGCAGAAAATGGCCTGTCAAATATCACTCATTTGAGGTGAGATGACCTCTTCATTTAAAAATATCTTGACATTACTCAAATTGGAAAAATAACCATATATAGCACCATGGGCCCTGATATTTCTGGGGAGGGAGCAGGAGAGCGTGGTTGCGAGGGGGATAATTTATTAAAACTGGACATTCCCTCTGAGTCTGTGGATGAACCAATGGCTTGCGTTCTGCAGCTGACGGTGCTTACATCATTGGATGCAATATCATAAAATTACTATCTATGGGATGTTATTTTACTGCGGAATTTTCCTTTTTGATGAGGGACATTTATATAATTGTTTTGGTTTGTAAGTGCCAGCGACTTCTCTGGATGTGCACTGGTGGGAGGGTCGGAGCCTGGCAATCAGGAGGGAGGGAAGGAAAGATTGGAGGTGGGAGAGGGTTTGGCCGATCGTGGGGCAAACGACTCGAGATTGGAGGTTGCAAGGTGGGGTTGGCCGATTGCAACAGCGAGGGGAGGCCACGATCGGCAGAAGGTTTGCTTAAGGGGGTGGGGGAGCACTCCTGCTCCTCCTGGCTCAAAAGAAGTGCTCTAAAAAGCACTTGCCTCCTGCAGCCGTCTGCTCCTGTTTCCATTTAACTGCCGCGTTTCCTGAGCCCTAGGAAACCCGGCCGGCAACTGTTAAAAATTTAAATCAGGCTCCCAGCTGCACTGTGTGAGCCTGATTTAAATATTATAATGAAGTGTCCCGTCTCTCCAAGATGGAACACAGGCATGCTATGCAACCCGCCACCGTAAAAATGGCGGCAGGCACGTATGCGATGGGTTGAGGTCGCGTTTTACGATTTTTAAACCCCCCCCCCCCCCCAACCCTCTCCTGCCCGTGGTGGTGGTGGTGGGTTAATATCGACCCCCATGTGTTTAATTGGGTTTGGACATCCGTCTTTATTCTTAATATCTCTCACTCCCAAATTCTCTCTCGCTCTCTCTCTCTCTCTCATCTCTATATCATACTCACTCTTTATATTATGCCAATGTTGTCTTCATGAGTCATTTAAACAGATGTCTCGGAAGTGGGAATAAGGAGATGACTAGAGATGAGGAAGTGAATGGTGGGAACAGGAGAGGAGAGAAGAAGTAATTAAGTTCTAGAGGGGAAGTAGTGGGGAGACATAGTTGTGAATATAAGCATGATTCCAGAAGCTGTCAGATTGCTTCGTATTAAAGGGGAAATAAATATCAAGTAATGAGATGGTCACGTTTCCGATAACATTTCCTGGGGCAGAGTTATAATGGAGCTTAGAGCTGGTGCCATACCTGGAACAGATGACATTGCTGGACCTGGACCCTGCTCTCCAGCCAGGAACAATAAAGGTTGTATGATGCACATTCCAGGCATCCATTAATAATGCACGAAAAGCAGCTAGATACAAAATAATGCTGCTAGTTTGTTTTCATTAACATGTTTAAGTAGAATTCAGGTTGCTGCAAAAATCTGAGAAATACAGAGGTGACACCTTAACTGTTGGAGCAGCCAGGAATTATTTTTGTCACTAAAGCATTGAGGATTATTGTTAATGCACTCTGTGGGGAACATGCTTTCACTCTGAATAGCTTTCACAGATAAACTGAGTGTTCATAGGCTGTAGCAGTCATGTATAAATTCATTTCCAGCAATTAGTCAGATGTATTTTATTGAAGTCATTATATTTGATGTACTGTATATATTTTGTGTGTGATATATATAATATATACACACACCTGCATATACACAAATGCTTTATGTGTATATATTATGTCCTTGCACATATTAAAATACTCTTTGCCCTTAACGCTGAAAGTCCGATTTTAAAGTACTCTGATGACCAATCTCACATAAATTGACTTAAGATGTTTCAATAATGAAGTTTGTTAAAGTGCCCTAAAAATAACTGGAATACAACTATTTTAATATAAAAATTAAAAATTTCAGGAGAGCATACCCCTGGACCGTTGCATCTCCTCCTCCCCCCAGGAATGAGCATTAATGTTCCCATGAGGGTGTTTGGGTTGGGTGGGGTGGGGGGGGGGGGGGGAGGGGGGCAGGGTAAGCATTTGGAAATACTAGATATAATTGGACAAAAAGGAAGACAAAATTGAACGTGAATTCAATGTCGATGCACAAAATGGATTCTATGGGAAGGTGGCACAGCACCTAATCCCATGTTTGGTTGGTAAAGTAAACATGCACATGAGGTGGGTGTAATGAGGCTTGCCCTTGTTGCACCACAGGGTACTATCCTCACTGGACACCATTCCTGGCAGGAATTGGTGGTGAGACTGAATGTGTCTATAATACCTGGAAAGTGGAAAATGACAGCACACTTTAAGTGATAAGGTAAGACTAACCAACAGTACTGTGTGCTTGGTAGACGTCACATAATTCAAAATGTAACCTGTCAACCTGTTCCATGTTTACTGCTTGCCCATGCCATGCCTTGATACAATCTTGTAGCTCTTTTCACTGCATCTAATGTGTACCCATAACTGAGCAAAGCACACAGTCAGCAGTCAAAATGCGATGTACAATAAAAAAATTGTTACATTCTGATCTTCAAGGGTTTCAAGTATGTCCCTACTTTCATCTTGTACCACATCTACCATGAAATTGAAGTGCTTTAAAAGCAAGCTTACTTTAAGGAGTGAGCATAAATGGCTGCCAGTTGTTTTCCTCAAAAATGAATATTTTCTGAAATGTTTCACCAAGAATGCTGCATTGTAGATGTACTGTAAACATTCCAAAAATAAAACCTCTTCCAAAGGCTATTTAAGAACTGCACCCATGGAACGTCCCTTATGCCTGTTCAAAATAGTAATACAAAAAAAGCAAATTTGGCACCGATACTGGGGAATTGAGGGTATTGATTTAAATGTTATTGTATCAAATCTGGGCCCTTAATGAGACTTGTTCATGAAATGGGTACAAACACTTTAACTCACTAATAATAGAAAAGCGGGGAATTGCAGCCTTAAAAAAAATTGGTGCTTGGTCTCTACTTCGAAATTTCCTATTCCCTCTGCATTGGTTGCTTGTCTATTCTTGCAGCACACAGGGCCAGGTGTTTGGCCCTAAATTGTGGTCTAAGCAAAGCACTGCACATATTTAATGTGACATCTCCTTACTCGTACCCTTCAATAAAGTTCAACATTCTATTTGTTTCGTTGCTTACTAATCTAAAGTGATGGTACCTCTTGTACACCGAGTGGATAAGTCACCTGGTCCAGATGGCTTGCATCCCAGGTTGCTAAGGGAATTGGGGGAGGAGATAGCAGAAGGGCTTGCCATAATTTTCCAATCTTCCCTAGATGCGGGGGAGATGCCTGAGGATTGAAAAATGGCAAATGTGACGCCATTGTTGAAGAAAGGGTGCAAGGACAATCCTAGTAACTACAGGTTGGTCAGTTTAACATCAGTGGTGGGTAAAGTTTTAGAAACAATAATCAAGGAAAAAATTAACGGGCACTTGGAGAGGTTTAAGCTAATTAAGGAGAACCAACATGGATTTGTAAAAGGCAGATCGTGTTTGACTAAATCTAATTGAATTTTTTGATGAAGTAACGGAGGATTGATGAACGGAATGCAATGGATGTTGTCTACATGGATTTTTGGAAGGCGTTTGACAAAGTACCACATAGAAGGCTGGTTAACAAAATTGAGGCTCATGGAATAGGTGGGTCAGTGGCAGCTTGGATAAGGATTTGGCTTAAGGACAGAAAACAGCGCATTGTGGTAAATGACTGTTTTTCAGACTGGAGGATGGTAGACAGTGGTGTTCCCCAAGGGTCAGTGCTGGGGTCACTGCTTTTTTTGATAAATATAAATGACCTGGATATTGGAATACAGAGTAGAATTTCTAAATTTGCCAATGACGCCAAACTTGGGGGTGTGGCAAACAGTGAGGATGATACCAATCGACTGCAACAGGACATAGAAAGGCTATCAGAATGGGCAGACAAGTGGCAGATGCAATTTACTACAGAGAAGTAAGGGTGATGCATTTTGGCAGAAGGAGTAGGGAGAGGCAATATACACTTAAAGGTACAGTTTTAAAGAGTGTGCAGGGACAGAGGGACCTGGGAGTTAATGTGCATAGGTCACTGAAGGTGGCGGGACATATTGAGAGAGTGGTTAGCAAATCATATGGGATCTTGGGATTCATAAATAGAGATATTGAGTACAAAAGTAGAGAAGTTATGCAGAACCTTTATAAAGCGCTGGTTAGGCCACAACTGGAGTATTGCATCCAGTTCTGGTCACCACACTTTAGGAAGGATGTGAAGGCACTTGAGATGGTGGAGAGGAGATTTACCAGAATGGTTCCGGTGATGGGGGATCTTAGCTACAAGGACAGGTTGGAGAAGCTGGATTTGTTTTCATTAGAGCAAAGGAGGTTGAGGGGTGATTTGATAGAGGTGTACAAGATTATGACAGGTTTGGATAGGCTAGACAGGGAAAGGCTGTTCCCACTAGTTGATGGTACAAGAACTAGGGGACACAGATTTAAGGTTTTGGGCAAGAGATACAGGGGGGATGTGAGGAAAAACATTTTTACGCAGCGAGTGGTGAGGACCTGGAACTCGCTGCCGACGGAAGTGGTGGAAGCGGAGACACTCAATGTTTTCAAGGGGAGACTGGATAGGCACTTGAGGGAAATAAACTTACAGGGCTACGGGGATAGAGTGGGGGAATGGGACTGACTAGATTGCTCTACAGAGAGCCGGCATGGACTCGATGGGCCGAATGGCCTCCTTCTGTGACTCTATGACCACGTTTACTCATGCCCTTCGATCTCTTTCAACTTTTTATTTTCAGCTGTTTCAATACCATAGAGTACATATGTTGGCTCTTTTTTCTAATCTGCAGTACTTTACAATTACTCATGTTGAATTTCACCTGCCGCTATTCCCCCCACTGAAAGATTCTACCTAATTTGTTTTGTAAGTCCTTAACTGTCTCCTCAGACTCAATTGATTCAAATTTGACCAATTTGCATTGAGTTTTATTTTTGAGTCCTGTAAATTTGGAACTAGTAGGGAACTAGTAGGGATTCTATCACCAGTACATTCCACTTTATACTTCCCTCTCCCCTTCACCCCAATAACACATCCCTAACAAGGACAATACTTACTATTTAATATCATTCAGCCAATTTCTTATCCATTTTCATATTTTACTTCAAATTATCAAATTTGAATGTTTCAAACGGCATGAAATATTCTACATGTTACTGATGCAAAGTAAACCAAAGAATAATCTTCAGCATTGCATAATCTACCAGAAGTAGCAAAAAAATGTTACAGCAACTTGTGAAACTCAGCCACTTTATGCTTGGTTGCATTTATAGCATCTCAAATTCACTTTCTCTCCAGTAATGTCCTTTTCTGCTGTCTTCCTAGATTGTGGCAAAACGTTCAGGACCACACAAGTCACTCATCCCTATACCCTCTGATTTGAAATGTCCATTTTTTCCTACCCACTGAACCCCTTTGTTCACCATTAGAAAATGAGCAGATTGTTTTCATGACTGCATTCTGTTGGAGTACGAAAACCTGAGAAAGAGATAAATCTAGTATTGCAAGATTAAGTCATCAGCCTTTTCTTCTACAGAATTCAGCAGGTTCAACAGTAGGATTATAGATATGTTTTGATATCAGCGTAGGTCCAAGCTGTCTGTTCAAGGTGCCTTTTCAACGGGCTGAGAGCAGCAAGGCTGGATTGCATGAGATTAGTGGGTTAATCCAGTGCGGCATGATTGACCTAAACTGACAAGGTTGCATGACTCTTTCACACGCTGACTAAGTGTCGAGCTCTGCTCCACTTGGATTCAGGAGCTAGGATACGGATGTTGCTGTTGGGTCTTCTGAAGTTGCGGAGGATGTCTGGAAATTCATAACGGCAGTTTCTGTAATACTACCACAATATAGTAATAGTACCTTTCCACACTTATACTATTAAGCCTTAAATCTTATTTATGCAGCCCAGCTCATTTGGAATGGAGTATGTGCATCAGTACACCTACATCGGAATGGGGTATACACATCAAAATGCACCTACATTAAATTTATAACAAAGAGAAAATAAAGAATTTGTGTTCTGGATGTAGGTGTTGGCGGCACGATCTGGAAATTTGTAGATGATACTAAGATCTGTGTGAGTGTTAGGACTGTAGACAATGCTCGACTGCTTCAGGCGGATCTTAATGTACTGGGAGATTGAGCTCATGACTGGCAAATGATGTTTAGTTTGGATATGTTCAGTGTTATGCATGTGGGCAGGGCGAATGCTCAACTTTCATACACCCTTCATGGAAAAGCATTAAAGAAGGTGGAGAAAGAAAGAGATCTGGGCATTCTAATGCATAGATCTCTAAAGGTACATGAGCAATGCTGTGAAGCAATAGCTAGAACAAATAGGGTGTTGAGGTGCATTCATAATACAGTTGATTATAAGATGAGGCATATTATTTTGCCCTTGTACAAGACTTTGGTCAGGCCTCACTTGGAATACTGTGTCCAGTTTTGGTCTCCTTACATGGTGGGTATTGAGGCTTTGCAAAGGGTGCAGAGGAGAGCCACGAAACTAATTCCCAGTATAAAGCATCTTAGTTATCAAGTTAGACTAAAAGAGTTGGGACTCTATACTTCAGAGAAGCGTAGACTTAGGGGTGATCTGATTGAGGTTTAAAAGAAGATGAAGGAAATAGATTGTGTTCCAGTTGACCACTTGTTCCAATTAAAAAGATTAGGGAGGACCAGGGGTCACAGTTTTAAGTTGTGTATGGCCACATCTAGGTTAGATGTCAGGAGGTGGTTTGTTTCCCAGAGAATAGTGGACCTCTGGAACAGGCTGTCGTCTCGTGGGGTGGACATCGATTCGTTAAATTCCTTCAAGCGAGAGCTGGACCTGTTTCTGGTTGGGGTGGAGATCACCTCTTACAAAAGGTAGGTATTTCAGGGAATTCAGGGCCAGAGTGATCTCCTGGACTAGTTTCGATTGCCTAGATGGGTCAGAGGAATTTCCCAGATTTCTTCCCCCCCCCCCAAATTGGCCTGGGTTTTTATCTGGTTTTTCGCCTCTTCCAGGAAATCACATGGTTTTGGGTGGGGTGGAGAGTGTAAATATTGTGATACACAAGGTATTGTGGCGGATCGCCACCTAAAATGGGCATAATCCACTTTTCCGTCTGTGGACAAATTTCCAGCACCTTCCCTTTAAGGCACCTTACCTTTAAGGAGAAGGGGGCGGGGCCTCAGGTTTTACCCAGAGAATTCTGGGAGCTTTTTCAGTCTGCCATTTTGTACCATGCTGTGATTAAAAAGTCTCTTGTTTAACACAAATGGATTCAGCCTTAATTCGTGTTTCGCGGCAGCCTCAACAGTATCACAATTGTGTTGGACAGACTGAATGGACCAGAGGGGTTTACCTGTCTGCCATTGTTCATATGTTCACATTCAACTGCTTTCCTCGAGAGTAGATGGGGACTGAGTCCCTTTTTTCAATATTCGTGCTGTGTTAAAACCGACATTCATTGATGTTATTTGTACTGATGGTACATGGAGAATTTTGTTGTGACATCCTTCATTTTATATCAAGAGCCAAGAATGGTCACAGAACAAGGGATTAGGTCTTGACAAAATTGGGAGTGAAAAATGAAGTGCTACACAAATAATTTGTTATACTTTAGTGTTATTACTAACTGCATGTGTCACCACTTTTTTTTTGGTCTAGATTTCAAGGCTTGGGTGACAATTTTGAGGTAAAAAGGGTGGGATAGGACCAGTGGAGGTGGTAAATCAGGGAAGACCCAGAAATGCTGACTCTCTACACTGAGGACATCAGCCTGGATATTCCACCTGCCTCACCTCCAGCAGGAAGTTCCATCTGCCCCATAAATGGCTTGACATGTAAAAGGAGATGGAGCTTCCAGGATGGTATCACCTGCCAGATTTCCTGCAGCTGTTGCCTCCTGTGTCCTCAATGATCTTGACACCAGAAAGATATTGGCATCAAGATCCATGGAGGGACGGAAGTGTTGAGGCCTGGATCTTAGCCTGGATCACATTAGAATACTGGAGATTGTGGCAATTGCAAGCCAGTTGGCCTTATAAAGGAGACCGATTTTCCACATTTTTTTTGTACTTCCTTCCCCATCCCCCGCAAGTAAAAGTATCTCAATTGGTGCATGGGAATTAGAAAGCAAGTGATGCAGGGTGAGACATTGAGGGGACTGGGACAGCAGAACATGGGCAGGATCTTGCTCCTGGGACTCCTTTGTCGTCTTGTTCTCAACATCGTCTTCAAATGTGTGAATATAACCCCTTTAGGATTAAGAAGTCAGAAGGATTTGAAAGCTTCTGGCTGTCTGTTGCTTTACAGATGCCATGGTAACTGATTAGGTGCACACCCACAAACCTGTCACCTGCACCATCACATCAACCTACCTTCTCCCATGGCTAGAGCAGAGTGCCTCTCCAGCAGCTTTGATGGCCTTTTCCTCGTAGGGGTTCACCTTTCTGCCTGGAATGCCCCCTCCAGGGCCTTGCTTTTTCACGGTCATTGTGTGCAAGTTTCTCTTGTAACACAATTTATGGAATTAGGTGAGGACTGGCATTTAAGGAATGTCTCCCAGGTGGCCATCAGATAGCTGATGTAATAGATCTGCTGGTATCACCCTGTTAAAGTAGAAGAACAAGTTGTAAAATTCTGCATGCAAGTAATTGCTATTAGGGGAGATAGCAACACACATTGTAAGATCCAGAGTTAGTGGCCCCTTTACCAGGGCAGGCAAGATAACACACCAGATACTCTCTCTCTCTCTCTTCTTCCTTAAGCACCAGCATACTCTTCATCCTCTAAAAGAAACTGTTGTATAACTAACGCTTCACGGTGCACTCTGGTTAAGGGGGGTGGGGGGCGGGGTGCAGGGGTGGGGTTGTAACTCAGGATTTTGCATTATGTCGATCCATCTCTCCTAATAGCAATTGCTTACATGCACAACCCTGATACCCCTTCCTCCACTTCAACAGGCTGATACCCTCGTATAGGTTTCTTCAGCTCTCCCATGTTGGCACACACCCCTCAACTGCTAGCCTACCCCTTATTCACTCAATCTTCTTGCAGGAGAAATTGACGCACAAAGCTGTGAGAGGCAGGCCACCGGAGAGGGCATTCCCACCTTTAAACACCTCATGCCCTATGAGGAGAAGCCCATGGAGCTCATGAGGAGGCACCCTGCTCGAGCCGTGGGAGATTGGGGGTGTATTGCAAGTGCCAGGTAAGTGACTGAACATCTACACTGTTGCCCTGATATCCTTGTGATGCACCACACAGACACAACCTTGCACCACTTTCTCTGTCTCTTAATCCCATTCTGGGCTTGTACCTTCCTTTCCTGCAGATGCACCACAGCAACAAGGACACAGCTACCTCCTTGTGAACCATGATGATGATTATGATGATTTAGGAGCAGAAGGATGAGAATGATGAAGATGGAGATGAAGTCATACTCAGGCCTATCCATGAGCTCCTGCAGAGACCTCCTTCCCCATCTTCGTCTACCAAACTCCCTCCAACTTACCCCCTGCATCACTTGCTTCTTCACTCCCATTCATGTGCAGTATATTCACCTGGGGGAGTTATATAGTGTTGGTGAGTACTGAGAAGTCCTCTGAGTACATGTCATGATGTTCTCCTACATATAGTTCTAGCTCCAACAGAGCCAGAGCTTTCTTTCCATCAAAGAGTGCAAAAGACAAGGCTGAAGCGTTTGCAACCATCTTCAGCCGGAAGTGCCAAGTGGATGATCCATTTCGGCCTACTCCTGAGGTCCCCACCATCTTCAGCCAATTCAATTCACTCCATGTGATATCAAGAAACAGCTGAGCGCACTGGATACAGCAAAGGCTATGGGCCCCGACAACATCCCGGCTATCGTGCCGAAGACTTGTGCTCCAGAACTAGCCGCGCCTTTAGCCAAGCTGTTCCAGTACGGCTACAACACTGGCATCTACCCGACAATGTGGAAAACTGCCCAGGTATGTCCTGTCCACAAAAAGCAGGACAAATTCAATCCGGACAATTACCGCCCCATCAGTCTACTCTCAATCATCAGCAAAGTGATGGAAGGTGTCATCGACAGTGCTATCAAGCGGCACTTACTCACCAATAACCTGCTCACTGATGCCCAGTTTGGGTTCCGCCAAGACCACTCAGCTCCCGACCTCATTACAGCCTTGGTCCAAACATGGACAAAGGAGCTGAATTCCAGAGGTAAGGTGAGAGTAACTGCCCTTGATATCAAGGCAGCATTTGACCGAGTGTGGCATCAACGAGCCGTAGTAAAACTGAAGTCAATGGGAATCGGGGGGGGGGGGGGGGGAACTCTCCACTGGCTGGAGTCATACCTAGCACAAAGGAAGATGGCTGTGTTGGTTGAAGGTCAATCATCACAACCCCAGGACGTCGCTGCAGGAGTTCCTCAGGGCAGTGTCCTAGGCCCAACTATCTTCAGCTGCTTCATCAATGACATTCCCTCCAACATAAGGTCAGAAATGGGGATGTTCGCTGATGACTACACAGTGTTCAGTGCCATTCACAACTCCATAGATAATGAAGCAGTCCATGCCCACATGCAACAAGACCTGGACGATGTTCAGGCTTGGGCTGATAAGTGGCAGGTAACATTCGCGCCACAGAAGTGCCAGGCAATGACTATCTCCAACAACCGAGAGTCTAACCACCGCCCCTTGACATTCAGCGGCATTATCATCGCCGAATTCCCCACCATCAACATCCTGGGGGTCACCATTGACCAGAAACTTAACTGGACCAGCCACATAAATACTGTGGCAACAAGAGCAGGTCAGAGGCTAGGTATTCTGCAGCGAGTGTCTCACCTCCTGACTCCCCAAAGCCTTTCCACCATCTACAAGGCACAAGTAAGGAGTGTGATGGAATACTCTCCACTTGCCTGGATGAGTGCATCTCCAACAACAGTCAAGAAGCTCGACACCATCCAGGACAAAGCAGCCCGCTTGATTGGTACCCCATCTACCACCTTAAACATTCACTCCCTCCACCACCGGCGTACCGTGGTTGCAGTGTGTACCATCTACAAGATGCACTGCAGCAACTCGCCAAGGTTTCTTCGGCAGCACCTCCCAAACCTGCGACCTCTTCCACCGAGAAGGACAAGGGCAGCAGGCGCATGGGAACACCACCACCTCCAAGTTCCCCTCCAAGTCACACACCATCCTGACTTAGAAGTATATCACTGATCCTTCATCGTCGCTAGGTCAAAATCCTGGAGCTCCCTCCCTAACAGCACTGTGGGAGTACCATCACCACATGGACTGCAGCAGTTCAATAAGGTGGCTCACCACCACCTTCTCAAGGGCAATTCAGGATGGGCAATAAATGCTGGCCTTGCCAGCAACGCCCACATCCCATAAATGAATTTTAAAAAAGGTCAAAATCCAGCACTTTTTGTATGGAAAAGTTGTGATGGGCACAGCAGGCTACAATTATGTGTGAGATATGATCTGGAACACACTGCAGAGCTCCTCCCGACTTGTCCAGGCAGGAAAAGCAGGCTATAAAACCTGCTGCTACTTAAAGAGGCAATGGCAGCACTGGAGGAAGAATTTAAACTTTCCACTTAAGGGCCAGAATTTTTATTTTCAAGAGAATGCGGGTTTGCGAGCAGGTGGGCAGTTAAAAGTGCTGAAATTGACAGTGCGTTGGGAAGCCGGCTTCAACCCACCGACTTCCGCCTTTAACTTTGGCGCGTTAGGCAGCGCGCCAGAGAGACAGGTGACCTAATTAAGGTAGTTGAGAGCTCATTCAGAGGCTATTAACAGCCTTTTTAACCTGATGTTGGCGCTTTTACTGGCTGTCTATGGGATTCACGGGTTTGCTGTACCTTGCCAATGAAAGCAAGGCGAGAGCAGAGAGGTCATTGTGGGAGTTGAACAATTGATAGAAAGAAAAATCACAAATATACTCACCCCTCACCCCTTCCTTGCTAAGGGAAAGGCTCTTGCTGACACCATTTGTGCTCAGAGTTTGCTTTCAGTAGTTTGCAGGTGATTTCTACAACTTCAGAAGTTACTCTCACTACATTGGAAGTCACTCTCATTGCATTGGAGGATTGTGCCTCTGATCTCCACTTTACCTGGCATCTATCAGATCAGAGGATGAGGAGGAGGAGCAGGAGAAACACGAGGCGGAAGAGCAACCTGAAGTGGACATGTCACCAGCAGCTACGCATATTACTGCTTGGAAGGTCCAGGATGGCCTCCTAATGGCACAATTTAGTTAAATTGCACCTATATGGCACCCAGATGCTGAACCAACTCTACCACCACCACAAAGCAGTCCTAAAATGACCAAACCATTCCTGTCTCAGACACCTGTAATATACTTGGGTAGAACAAATGAAGGACGGAGACACGATGAGTTGCTAGTCCACGTGCTTGCTTTATTAGGCCAGAACAAACTGAGCATGCTCATATAAAACCATGTGATAATGCATTACACTGCTTTTCCCCTTAAAAAAAATGTATGTATTTCCCTCTCATATACAACAAAACTATGGTCCACCTTTCCCAGCATTACATATACTACATAACAAAAACTCCTGGCTTTTTTTCTTTTAAATGAACTACAAATCCAGTTTAATAACCGGTTTGAGGAGCCTTCCTGATCTCCTTACAGAAGGTTTTGGTGCTGAACCCATTTTCTGGCCGTTTTGTTTTGGTTCCGAACTCAAAGATGATCCTGTTTCTATCTCAGACTTGTTTGAACCTATATGCTTCACTTCAATCCACTTTGAGTGACTATCTACAAGGAAAGAATCATTTGCTTTCTCACAGAAGTCTACATGTACTCTCTGAAAAGGTCGACTTGGCCATGACCAGGGTTGTAGTGGAGTTTTGGGTGGTTTGCTTCTGCAATTTTGCCAAACGCTGCATTTGCTGACAAGTGATTCAAGATCACTGTCCAATCCAAGCCAATAAACAAAGCTTCTTGCAATTGATTTCATACTGATGATCCCTGGATGTTCAGTATGAAGTTCAGCCAGAATTCTGTCTCTCAAAGAAGTAGGTACCACCACTTTGTTTCCCCACTTGATACACCCTTGCTCACAAGACAATTCAGGACGACGGTTATGGAGAGTTTCAATTCTGTGTCCATACACTGATCAGTCCATCCATTCAAGGTGTTTTTACACACTCTTTTCAGTACGGAGTTCCTTTGAGTCTCATTTGCAATCTCAGTTGCATTCACTGGCAAGTCTTTGTCAACTGCACCTAGCGTGAAAATCACACCTTCACTCCCAACACACGAGTCCTCATGTGGCAACCTGGATAAGGTATCTGCAATTGCGTTTTGCTTTGAAGTGCGATATTCAATCATGTAGTCATATTGTGACAACAACACTGCCCAACGTTGCATTCTTGATGCGGCCATTGCATGGATGGCAGATTTGGGCCCCAATATTGCTAGGAGCGGTTTGTGATCAGTTATCAGGTTAAACTTTCTGCCGATCAGGAACTATTGGAATTTCTTGATCCCAAACTCAATGGCGAGTGCTTCCTTTTAAATTTCCGAGTATTTTCTTTTGCTCTTTGTGAGGGTTCGTGATGCCAACGCAATTGGTTTTTCTTGGCTTTCATCCATTACGTGGCTTATGACAGCTCTCACACCGTAGCTGGAAGCATCACATGCTAACTTAAGCTCACGCTCTATGTCGTAGTGCACAAGTAGAGCAATGCTAGAGAGACTTCTCTTACAAGCGTCGAAAGCTTCCTGTTGCGCTTTCATCCACTTCTACTGGACATCCTTCTTGAGGAGCTTGTGCAATGTTGCTAACTCAGGTAAGAAATTTGCGTAGTACTGGACCCTTCCAAAGAAAGATCTTAACTCGGACAAGTTCTGTGGCTTTGGAGCATTGATGACAGCATCAACCTTTTCCTTCACTGGTTGCAAGCCATTTGCATCAACTTTCAGACCAAGGTATACAACCTCGGGCTGCACAAAAGCACATTTGCTCCTTTTCAATTTGATATTGTGGACATTCAACCTTTGAAGCACTAACTCTAACACTTCTAGATTTTCTTCCTTGCTGCTTGTTGCGATCAGCACATCGTCTTGATTGCATAAGCAATTTGGAACTCCTTGCAAAATCTTATCCATCGTAGCCTGGAAGATTTTGGGGGAGGACTTTACACAATATGGCAGCTTGGGGTATGAGTACAGATCGGTGCTGGGTCCCTTGCTGTTTGTAGTGTACATTAATGATTTAGATATGAATGTAGGAGGTATGATCAGTAAGTTCGCAGATGACACGAAAATTGGTGGAGTGGTAAATGGCGAGGAGGGAAGCCTCAGGCTACAGGACGATATAGATGGGTTGGTTAGATGGGCAGAACAGTGGCAAATGGAATTTAACCCTGAAAAGTGTGAGGTGATGCATTTTGGGAGGACTAACAAGGCAAGGGAATATACATTGAATGGTAGGACCCTAGGAAGGACAGAGGATCAGAGGGACCTTGGTGTGCATGTACATAGATCCCTGAAGGCAGCAGGACAGGTAGATAAGGTGGTTAAAAAGGCATATGGGATACTTGCCTTCATTAGCCAAGGCATAGAATATAAGAGCAGGGAGGTTATGATGGAGCTGTACAAAACGCTAGTTAGGCCACAGCTGGAATAGTGTGTGCAGTTCTGGTCACCACACTATAGGAAGGATGTGATTGCATTAGAGAGGGTGCAGAGGAGATTCACCAGGATGTTACCTGGGCTGGAGCGCTTCAGCTATGAAGAGAGACTGGACAGGCTGGGGTTGTTTTCCTTAGAGCAGAGAAGGCTGAGGGGGGACCTGATTGAGGTGTACAAAATTATGAGGGGCATAGATAGGGTAGATAGAAAGGAACTTTTCCCCTTAGTAGAGGGGTCAATAACCAGGGGGCATAGTTTCAAGGTATGGGGCAGGAGGTTTAGAGGGGATTTGAGGAAAAACTTTTTCACCCAGAGGGTGGTTGGAATCTGGAACTCACTGCCTGAAAGGGTGGTAGAGGCAGGAACCCTCACAACATTCAAGAAGCATTTAGATGAGCACTTGAAACGCCATAGCATACAAGGCTATGGACCAAGTGCTGGAAAATGGGATTAGAATAGACAGAGCTTGATGGCCGGCGCGGACACGATGGACTGAAAGGCCTCTTTTTGTGCTGTATGACTCTATGGCGTTAATCTCTTTGATTCTATGATTGCATTAGGATGAGGGTGAGTGTCAGTAGTGGATAGTCAGATGGGTATGTGAGTAGGTGCAAAGACAGTGTGGGATGCGTGCACCTGCAAGGTAGGTTGGTGTGAGAAGTGATGTGTGCAGGTCGTGTCGTGGGAAGGCAGAGTGAGGGTGTTGGGATGACACGCACATCAGGCTGTAGGGCAATGTGGCATTACACTCACCTTTCCTGCCCTCGTGAGGTCATTAAATCGTTTCCTGCACTGTATCCATGACCTGGGAACCACACTCCTGCTGCTCACTTCTTCCGCAATCTCCAGCCATGCCCTCTTTGTCTCGGCTGCTGGTCTCTTCCTCCCGTCATAAGGGAAGAGGACCTCCCTGCGGGCCCTGACTCCCTGGCGCAGGATTTCCAGGGAGGCATCACTAAATCTGGGGGCAGCTTTTTGGCGCTGAGCCTGCATTTTTGCTTATCAATCTGTATAACTTTATACACCAGCAACGAGATTACTCATTCAACAATGCACTCTCGCCCTCACCAGCCTCTCCTGCACCTCCACCAATCTTAAACTGTCATCTGTACATTGCTCCTTTAAATAGCTGAGCTGAAGTTGAGTCATCTGTGACATCATCAGACCCGCTCCAGTTAATTGATCGGGAAACCTGGAAGTTGGATTCAATTGCAGTGGCTTGGTTAAAAGGCCACCACAAGACGCGTCGCTTCAACGCCCGGGTTCCCGACGCGATCCATTTCCGCCCCCCCCCCCCCCCCACCGCTCCCCCTGCAGCCATCCCGATGGCAAGGTAAAGATTCAGCCCAAGATGTCAGTAAAGACAGTAGGGAAGAGAAGAGCACAAAATTTCTCCATCTGTCCTTCAATGACCTGGGTCAATGCCAACTCGCTGAACCCTAGGACTGTATTTGTGCCATAAGAAATTTAACAACCTGATCAGAGTAGCCAAGGTAAGCGAACTCCTCTCCATTTCCCTTCAATGCACCTTGTCAAGATCCTTGGGAGACCATTTGGAAAGAAGAATCACAAATGGTTTCTAAGAGATTCAGCATACTATATCTTAGGGTTTCCAGTATCTTACTGCAACGTTGGGTCTGCCCTTCTGTTGATCAATGGGCAGTTGGATCCAGGGCCGTGTACAAATGACATGACCGGAGTCCATATGCATAATCCTGTTCTCACTCATGATCGCAGCACATGTGAGTTTTCTAGTCAGCGTTCTCAGTTGCCTTTCATGTAGCTGAAAGGAGATGGCACCGGGTGCCATGCGGAAGCAATGGAGACACGACCTGCAGCAAAGTCCTTTTGAGGGTCAGCTAGCTACCCTAATAAAAAGACCACCTGAGTCCCAACAGGCTCATTTTCCTAAATTACAGCCAAGCAGCTCCAGAACCTTGGCCCACAGAACACCAGAATAACCTTAAGGACAGTGCCCAAGGGCACCAAGGGAAAGCACAGTGTTCGCAAGAAAGGAAAACATTCATAGTTTCAATCACATTAAAAGAAATTGGATGGCAAGTAGTCTTGTGATGACAACTGTTCATAATTTCGGCAACGTGAGATATGTCCTGGGAGTCTTTCTGTAAGATCTGTGCTGCGGTTCCTAGATGAGATCAGTATGCAGTTGGTACTTGTGAAATAATGCAGTTTCTTTGCACTCTGAGACCACGATAGAGATTTGTTCCTTTATTTACTAATTAGAAAAGGTGTTTCTAATAAGCTGCTGTTAAATCTCTCTTGTTCCTGGTCCCGGATTCTCTTCTGCCTCTTTCTCATGCTGCTGCTGTTCTTCTGCATGACATGATCCTATTCCTGACTCCCCTTCCTCCTCAGGGATATCCATCACAAGACCTTTCTCCAGGGCATAGTTGTGAAGAACACAGTCAACCACGAACATTCTTGAGACTCTGTTAGCAGTATATTGCAAAATACCTTTAGAAGGATGTAGACAGCGGAATCAGCCCTTTAACATACCAATAGTGTGCTCTATGATACAGGCCCTGGAATGGGCCTCATTATACCACTTCTGCAGCTGTTGTCCAGATTTTCACAAGTGTAATGAACTGTGGGAGATGGGAATAGTCCTTGTCTTCCAGGTGCCAATCAGACACTTTTCTACCTGGGTGGAATAGATGTGAAATGCTGGAGTGCCTTAGCAAAAAAGAGCCACAACAGTTGCCAATACATTTTACCCTGATATGAGTAAAAACACCTATTTTCCCTCTCACCCTGGAGAAACCTGCTATATTATCAAAACCTGAAGCCTTCTCATGTTGCATGGGAGACATGCCAAAATTTATGAACTCTGCAGTCTTGTTAAACAATACATCAATCACCTGATGTATTCTTTTATTTTAATTTATTCATTCTAGGGATGTGGGCATCACTGGCAAGGCCAGCATTTATTGCCCATCCCTAGTTGCGCTTGAGAAGGTGGTGAGCTTCATTCTTGAACTGCTGCAATCCGTGTGGTAAAGGTACACCCACAGTGCTGTTACGGAGGGAGTTCCAGGACTTTGACCCAGCGATGATGAAGGAACTGCGATTATATGTTCAAGTCAGGTTGGTGTGTAACTGGGAGGGGAACTTGCAGGTGGTGGTGTTCCCATGCGCCTGCTACCGTTGTCCTTCTAGATGGTAGAGGTCGCGGGTTTGGGAGGTGCTGTTGAAGAAGCCTTGGCGAGTTGCTGCAGTGCATCTTGTAGATGGTACACACTGCAGCCACGGCACACCAGTGGTGGAGGGAGTGTATGTTTAAGGCGGTGGATGGGGTGCCAATCAAGCGGGCTGCTTTGTCCTGGATGGTGTCGAGCTTCTTGAGTGTTGTTGGAGCTGCACCCATTCAGTCAAGTGGAGAGCATTCCACCACACTCCTGACTTGTGCCTTATAGGTGATGGAAAAGCTTTGGGGAGTCAGGAGGTGAGACACTCGCCGCAGAATACCTAGCCTCTGATCTGCTTTTGTTGCCACAGTATTTATGTGGTTGGTCCAGTTAAGTTTCTGGTCAATGATGACCCCAGGATGTTGATGGTGGGGGATTCGACGATGGTAATGTCATTGAATATCAAGGGGCGGTGGTTAGATTCTCTCTTGTTGGAGATGGTCATTGCCTATTTCTTCTGTGGTGCGAATGTTACTTGCCACTTATCAGCCCAAGTCTGGATGTTCTCCAGGGCTTGCTGTACATGGGCATGGACTGCTTCATTAACTGAGGAATTGCAAATGGAACTGAATGCTGTGCAATCATCAGCGAACATCCCCACTTCTGACCTTATGATGGAGGGAATGTCATTGATGAAGCAGCTGAAGGTGGTTGGGCCTAGGACACTGCCCTGAGGAACTCCTGCAGCAGTGTCCTGGGGCTGAGATGATTGACCTTCAACAACCACAAACATCTTCCTTTGTGCTAGGTATGACTCCAGCTAGTGGAGAGTTTTCCCCTGATCCCCATTTACTTCAGTTTTACTAGGGCTCCTTGGTGCCACACTCGGTCAAATGCTGCAATGCATGGCATATTGACTTGCATATTAGTAAAATTCCCTCTAGCTCCCTGAAAAAAAACCTGTCACCAAAAGCTTATGTTACCTTAGTTAGTCTTAGTATTGGAGGCGAGTTGCAAATCTGGCTGTGCCAGGAGATAAAGTTCATCCAGAGCTTCTTTGGTGAAGCACAGTTTTTCTTGAGACTTCCTGGTAGGAGTACTGGGGTCCAATGTTCCCCCTAAGGTGCACGGCCACGCATCAATTGCGAGGTCCCGCACAGGCTGCTCACCAGCTCCTGCCGCTGGTAGAGATACTGCGCATACGCAGCCGCGGAGCAAATTGAAAGTGTCCGTGTAGGGGAATAAAGAATCAGAGGGAACATTGCTGGGGTCTGTATATTACTACTGCTTGCTATTAGCAAGCAGGACTCCTCCTCCTTTTGAGGCATGCTTCCCTGTAATCCTCATCCTCATCCTCCTGCTCTTGTACTATCTCCATTATTATGATGTAGATAGGAATTTCCATTGAAATCCCATGGTGAAGATTTCATCAAGTATAAGGAAAAAGTTGTAAATTTTCCCAAAAGTAGACAGTGGCACGTAGACGAGCCCCCTCCACCCCTTCAAAACAAAAAACAATATTCAAATTGGTCAGAAATCACAAAGTTATAGGCACTTTTTATAGGACACCCAGAAGCCTTTAAATATACTTTTGGCTTGATCATAAGAACATAGAAACAGGAATAGTCCATTCAGCCATTGAGCCCGTTGCGCCATTCAATTAGATCATTGCTGATCTGTATATTAACTCCATCTACCTGCCTTGGTCCCGTAACCTTTCATACCCTTACCTAACAAAAATCTATCAATCATAGTTTTGCAGCCACTCCTGCTTGGCTTAGACAGCCGTGAACAAAGTTTTGGAAAATCCTGGTGGAAGTTACAGGATGTTTGATGGATGACGCTATCCTATCATTTATATATGTTCAGCGGTAGGGAGGCAGGGGCTTCTTGCTCCTACGCCCACTTCCAACAGAAATTACAGCGGCGCAAAAAGGGATGGAACTTTGTCAGATCCAGACCCTGCCCTGTTTTCCTTCCTTCTCCCCCATCCAGCTTGCATTAAAGTGTAGGAATTTTTAGCATAGGAAGGTCGGTGTGACAGAAATAGTGGTGAAACACCATGACAGAAAAGGGGTGAATTTCTGCAGGAGGGAATTCTCCCACTCATCCACTGCTATTTAAGCAGAAAAGTGATGGTAACCCCGGCAAAATGTTACAGACTGCGTTTTATGCTGTTTTTCCAGGGTACCTGTGGCTCTTCCACCGAAGTTACACAGACAAGTTGGAGAACCGCCCCACCCCCGCCCCACAGAAAAACACCCCTCCCCCCTCAGTGTTACTGAAAATAACTTACACTTACAGAAAGTGTGAATGCAAGATTGATTCATTGTTTGTTTCAGGTCATCTGAAATCATTATTGTTGAGAACTTTTGTTGGAATTTGTTGTCTTTTTTTCTTGGCTGCATTTGGTTAATTTTTTCACTACTGAATGAAACAAGCAGTGAGTTACTTGTCCTTAATTAACTTGACCATCGGTGTCTTTTGTAGCTTTCTGTTCCATATTACAAAATTCATACTAGTTTATTTTAAATGTGTTACAGAACCCCAGCAGCAGACTGTTCTTTCATGCTTCAAAGGGGCCAGAAGGTCCTTCCTGAATTAGCAAAATTAGTTATCTCTCTTTCTGAAAGGTCATGAATGAATTGTTCAGAAGTATGAAATTTTGTATCTTGTCACAGCTATTTGTTTACAGGAAGTTCTTAAAGACATGTTACCCATTTGGGCCCCGTGCTCACCAACATTGTTAAAGTCTCTCTTCATTCAGCACCACGGGGTGGAGTTTCTGTTAGTTTGCACTAGTTTTATCGCCGCAATCTGAGTGAAATCAGCCAAACCAGCACAAAAGATCACGGAAACTCAACCATAAGTTATATCGAGCGTAAATCAAGTTTCCGCAATCTTTCATGCTGGTTTAAAAATAATTTTGCCTGAAGCCGACCCCTCCCACAAAACTGGCCACACCCCAGATCAAAATAATGAGGATGGCAGGTTTCCACCGATTGCACCCGTTTGAGGAGAGTCTACAAATTGAGTTTGTTTTGTTAGACACACAGACACTAGTAGGCACATTTTAAAAAGAGTTTTTACATGTTAAAAAATATTTAATTTACTCTGAAACTGACTAATGTACACCAATGAAACTAGTAAATGGTTCAGTATCTTTTTTTAAGTCCTTTTCAGTGATTTAAAATCAGGTTACTCACAGGTGGAGGACTATACACGCTTATTAAAAATGCTTATCTTTTGTGATAAACCCATTTTCAGTTGTATTAATAAAACTGCACCAGGTTACTCTTAAATACATCAATGAATTTTTTTTAGTGCAAAGAAAAAACAAACAATTACGTTCTATTACGCTGACTGATTGCGCTGGTTCATGGAAGATTTTAGGTTTGTGATCGTGCAAATTCAATTTACCAGAAACTTGAGCTGTAACCTAACCAGTGCAATCTGTGCCCAATTTTCTGTTTATGCGAAAACTCTACCCCCATCCTGCTGCCTTTCAAAACTGTTGTTGTTGCTCCCTTCCCCAAAAAGCGCACCCTTGACCTCTCCATCCTCTTGTACAACTGTCCCATCTCTAACCTCCCTTTAATTTGTTGTTTCCTCTCAGCTGTATTCCCATCTCTCCCTTTTCCACCCTGCTGCTGAGACTGCCACGACCAAAGTTACAAATGATCAGAAGATGGCCACGATGCATTAACCCTCCTCAATCTCTCTGCAATACTCTGATTCACCATTTTCAACTTTGTGGGTTTCCTCACAATACTTTCAATCCGACCTATTTGAATGCAGCCAGCACCTCTCCAATAATGATTTCCCCTGCTGTCCCCACACAGTCACCTCCAGAGTCACTCATCGACACGTTGCCCCTCAGTGACATCATCTGTAGGCAGGGGGTCAACTTCCATATGTATGCTGAGGACGCACTGCTCTGCCTCCCGACCACTTCTTCCATCAAGCCCACAGCTGATGGACTGGGCCGGCTTCGGGCCTCTCAGCTGGGGCATGCACTGCCTTTACAGCGCCAATTCTGGGCCCGGAAACAAATTTTCACCCCGTAATATTTTCCACCTTCTAGATTGATCAGAGTTTTTAGTATGACATAATAAAAGATGCAGACTTCAGTTTGTTAGGAACACAATCTGCTTACAGATACGTCATTACAGCAACAACAACTTGCATTTATATAGCGCCTTTAACGCAGTAAAACGTCTCAAAGTGCTTCACAGGAGCGTTATCAAACAAAATTGGACACCAAGCCACATAGGAGATATTAGGACAGGTGACCAAAAACATGGTCAAAGTGATAGGTTTTAAGGAGCGCCTTAAAGGGGGAGAGAGAGGTAGAGAGGCTTAGGAAGGGAATTCCAGAGCTTAGGGCATGGGCAGTTGAAGGCACGGCCGGCAATGGTGGAACGGAGAAAATCGGGGATGTGCAAGAGGCCTGATTTGGAGGAGTGCAGAGATCTGGGAGGATTGTAGGGCTGGAGGAGGTTACAGAGATGGGGAGTGGCCAAGGAGGGACTTGAAAACAGGAATTTTAAAATTGAGGCGTTGCTGGCCCAGGAGCCGATGTTGGTCGTCAGCGAGTACAGGAGCGATGGGTGAACGGGTCTTGGTGCAAGTTAGGATATGGGCAGCAGAGTTTTGGATGAGCTCACGTTTACAGAGGGTGCAAGGTAGGAGACCAGCCAGGAGAGCTATTTACACGCCTAAAAAGGTGTTGGAGAAAGGCCAAATCATAACACAGCCATTTTAAAATGTGTTCTGAAGCCTAGACTATCTCTTTCAACTGCCTAAAATGTGTTCTACTGTCAGCATATTATAGGGTGGGACATTGTAATCTTAGATCGTTAATCATTCATTTTTTATGATTTTTATGGGCACATGCTGTACATGTGCAGACTCTAGTCCATGTTATACAACATAGTCCTTCATCTGAGTGTTCTGTTTTACCAGTGAAGGCTCTTCCTAAGTTCTGTCGCAATTGTAGCCAGTACAGAGTCAAGGCCCTTATCTGCTAAAAGGCAATAACCAAAAAAAGTATTATCATATTATATAATCCTTCCTTGTTAAGACTGTTATGCTAAATTGCTTTCTTTTACCATTAGTCATTATCAGAACAGTCACCAACCAGCCTAGTGACTATATTGTGTATATATAAACTTTGTATGTAACTATGAATGGTTCTGTTTAAAAGACAATGAATTTGTCAATTACTCTTCCCCTTTATGACCAGCTTTTCAAAAAAATCATACCTTAGGAGATTGATTAGATAAAAGTAGCAGTGGTAGAAATTGGTTATGGCCCATTTTGGGCTGGAGGAGAGGAGCGGAGAGACCTGCCGCTGCCTGTTGCACCTCGAGAGGCAGCTCGACCATTTCAAACAGATCAATTTACCTCACCAGCAGAAGCCCTCAGATGAGTCTCGGGTTGGAGGAGTACAACAAGAGGGGGGCCAATTGTGGGCAAACAGCAGCCCTCGGGAGTGTGGTGCACTCCTGCTCCTCCCAGCAACCAACCCACTACCAGGAGGCCGGTTGCTCATTAAAATATTTAAATGAGACAATATGCTTCAGATTTTATCTCTCTTCCAGGTTTAACCTGGCAGCTAAAGGGAGGTGAGGACTGCTGTGTGAAAGAGGTAAGTGCCTTTCCAGCACTGCTTATGGGCTAGGAGGAGCAGGAGTGCTTCCTCCCACCCCAAGCTAAATGCTTCCCATCCCACGATTGGACCCCCCCCACCCCCACCGTGACCGGATGCCTCCACCGTAACATCGCTGACTGCGTGCGATCAGATCCCCTCCCCACAATTGGACTGCTCCCACGATCACCGACCCCACCCCCCGCCCAATCTCTGTCCCTGATCTGTCTCCGACCCCCATGGATCACCCCCTGACCCTACAAGCCACTCTACCCACCCCCACTACCTCGCGATCTCTACCCCAGCAGCACAAACTTACCTGCTCATGGGCGGCAGCCTCTTCTGGAGCATTCCCCGCCCGAAAAGGAGCCAAGCCTGTCAATCAGGCTGTTTTCTGGGTGGGGATCCTGTTGCAAAAAAACCCAATAGTTTTCTCATTACATGCCATTGTGGCGGATCGCCACCTAAATGGGCGCAATCCACTTTTCCGTCCGTGGACAATAAATCGGGCACCTTGCCTTTAAGGCGCATGCTGCCTTTAAGGCATGAAAAAAGGAGTGGGCGTGGCCTCAGGGTTTGGCAGAGAAATGTGGTAGCAGCCATTTTACCAGAGGAGATGTAATAAAAAGCCATGTGTTCCACATATTGACTCGGCCTCAATTCGTGCTTCGCGGCAGCCACAACATTGGTGACCCCGACGCTCAGAACGTATTCTGAGCACTGCAATGGCGGACACGAACGCAGTTTCTGTGAAACTGCCGGAGTTTTGGGAAAACCAGCCCGAAGCCTGGTTCCTCCAAGCCAAGTCACAATTCCAGCTGCGACACATCACCACAGATGGGACGAAGTACGACTACCTCGTCACATCGCTCGGTAGCTCCACAGTTACGAAGGTCTGGACAGCGCTGCAGAACCCACCAGAGGAGGGCAAGTATGCACATCTTAAGGCTGCGCTCCTTAAAAAATTTACGGCCTCGACATACCAGCGAAACTGCCACCTCCTTGACCTTCCAGGTCTCGGTGATGCCTCACCGCCAGACCTCCTCTCCCACATGCTCTCCCTCACCGACAAGAGCCCACCCGGATCCCTCTTCCGCACGCTGTTCATCCGCCAGCTACCTCTCAGCATCCGCTCAGCGATCGTGGCGTCCGGCCTCACGGACCTGGAAGCCCTTGCCGATGAGGCCGACAAGCTGCTGTCCGCTCACTCCAGCCGCGACGTCACTCCGGACCTGGCAGCCACTGCCTGGGCGCGCCCCTCACCGGCCACCATGCGGCCACAAGGCCCAGCCACCGGGCTCACGGGGCCTTCACGCCCCACTAACCCGGGCCACTGTTACTACCACGCACGGTTCGGCGCCAGGGCACAATGGTGCACACCTCCCTGCTCTTTCAAGTCCGCCCCCGTACCAGCCCCCGCGATGGCCGTGGGCCACGCAGGCTCCCTGCTGTACGTCACGGATGACAAAACCGGCCGCCGGTTCCTGTGAGACACTGGAGCTCAGCACAGCATCATCCCGGCCTCCGCCCTCGACATCGAAAAGGGCAAACGAGGACCGGCGCTGGCTGCTGCTAACGGCTCGGCCATCCGGACGTACGGCACCCGCACAGTCACCCTTGACCTCGCTGGTCGCCGCTACCGATGGGAGTTCATCACTGCCAAGGTGCTCTCCCCTCTCATCGGCGCAGATTTCCTGTGCACCCACGGCCTACTGGTCGACATCCCTCGACACCGCCTCGTGGACATGAACACCATGTCCCCCATCCTGGGCGCCATGGCCCCCCGTCAACCGGCCGACATGGTGTCACAGTGCCACGCCTGGGCCACGGATGACTACTCAGCACTCCTGGCCGAATTCCCGGCTCTTACCAATCCGACCTTCTCCGCGGTGGCCGCCAAACAAGGGGTGGAACACTTCATCCCCACCACAGGCCCCCCAGTGTACGCCCACGCCCGCAGGCTGGACCCGGCCAAACTGGAGATCGCGCGGACCGAGTTTGCCACCATGGAACAGCTCGGCATCATCCACCGCTCCAACAGTCCCTGGGCCTCCCCACTCCACATCGCCCCCAAACCAGGCGGAGGTTGGCGCCCCTGCGGGGATTACCGCTGCCTCAACGACGCCACCACCCCTGATCGGTACCCCGTGCCGCACATCCAGGACTTCTCGGCTAGACTGGCTGGCCGCTCAGTCTTTTCCAAGGTCGACCTGGTGCGCGGCTACCACCAAGTCCCCGTCCACCCCGCGGACATCCCCAAGACGGCCGTAATCACCCCCTTCGGCCTTTTCGAGTTCCTGCGGATGCCCTTCGGCCTCAAAAACGCGGCCCAGGCATTCCAACGGCTCATGGACTCGGTCCTTCGGGACCTGAAGTTCCTGTTTGTCTATCTGGACGACATCCTGGTAGCCAGTTCCTCCAAGCAGGAACACCTCGAACACCTTCGCATCCTGTTCGGGCGCCTCAGCGACCACGGGCTCATCCTCAGCCCAGCCAAATGCCAGTTCGGCCTGGACAAGATCGACTTCCTCGGCCACCACATCACCCATGCTGGGGCCATTCCCCTGCCCACCAAGGTGCAGGCCGTCCAACAATTTCCCCGCCCCACCACCATCAAAGGCATCCAGGAGTTCCTCGGGATGGTGAATTTCTACAACCGCTTCATCCCCAAAGTGGCGTCCCTCATGAGGCCCCTGTATGAAGCCCTCCGGGGCAGGAGCGGCAAGATGGCGGTCGAATGGACGGCAGACGCGTCAGCCGCCTTCGCCTCCACCAAGACCGCGCTCGCCAACGCCACCCTGCTCGCGCACCCACGGCCCAATGCCAGGGTAGTGCTCACCACGGACGCCTCCGACCACGCGGTCGGCGCCGTGTATGAGCAGTGGGTCGACGGCGCCTGGCAACCACTTGCCTTCTTCAGCCGCCAACTACGTCCCCCGGAGGTCAAGTACAGCACCTTCCACTGCGAGCTCCTCGCGCTGTTCCTGGCGGTCCGCCATTTTCGGTTTTTGCTGGAGGGCCACCCCTTCACTGCGTTTGTCGACCACAAGCCCCTGACATTCGCAATGGCAAAGACAACTGACCCCTGGTCCGCCAGGCAGCAGCGCCAGCTCGCGGCAGTGTCCGAGTTCACCACGGACATCCAACACGTCTCCGGCCGAGACAATGTGGTAGCCGACTGCCTCTCCCGCCCCGCCATCCACGCCGCACACCTGGCAGTCGACTACGCTCAACTCGCAGCAGACCAGATCACCGACCCTGATCTGCTATCCACACCTACCAACCTACCAGGGCTACGCCTGGCCGACGTCGCCTGTTGCCCGACCGCAGTCACGGTCAAGTGCGACATATCCCTATGTCAACCTCGGCCCGTTGTCCCAGCGTCCTGGCGCTGCCGGGTATTCGAGATTCTCCACAACCTCTCCCACCCCGGCGCCCGCGCATCCATCAAATTGGTAGCCAACCGCTTTGTCTGGCGCGGCCTTCGCAAGGATGTGCATACTTGGGCCAACTCCTGCCTAGCCTGCCAACGGGCCAAGGTGCAGCAACACATGAAAGCACCCCTCGAGGAGTTTACCATCCCTTCACGTAGATTCGACCACATCCACGTGGACATCGTGGGGCCCCTGCCGCCGTCGCAAGGCCACACGCACTTGCTGACGATCGTTGACCGCACCACGCGCTGGCCCGAGGCAATTCCACTGACCTCTACCACCACTGCCGACATCGCCAGAGCCTTCGTCAGCACCTGGGTCGCACGGTTCGGCGTCCCCTCCGACATGACGTCGGACAGAGGTCCGCAATTTACCTCTGAACTCTGGACCGCCGTCGCACGCAATCTCGGGGTGACCATTCACCGTACCACAGCGTACCACCCCCAAGCCAACAGACTGTGTGAGCGGTTCCACAGATCCTTGAAGGCATCTCTTCGAGCCAGCCTCCAGGACGGCGCCTGGACCGACCGACTCCCGTGGGTCCTCCTCGGCCTGCGCACCGCAGTTAAAGAAGACCTCCACGCATCGGCAGCAGAGCTCGTGTACGGTCAGCCGCTGTGCGTACCCGGCGAGTTCCTGCCCACCGCCACGACACCCTGGTCAGCTGACCAGCAACGCCACGACTTCGCCTCACCGGCGCTACAGTTCGCCCCGGTGCCCATTGCCCGACACGGCGAATCCACCTCACACGTTCCACTAGGCCTGCACCAGGCACGGTTCAGTTTCGTCCGGCACGACGCCCACCGCGGACCCCTTCAACCCCCGTACGATGGGCCCTACAAGGTGCTACAGGCTGGGGACAAATTTTTCACCCTGCAAGTGGGCGACAGGACCGAAAAAGTGTCGGTTGACCGACTCAAGCCAGCACACTCGGAGCCCGGTGAGCAGGTCCCTGTAGCTCGTCCACCGCCACGCGGCCGACCTGCCCTCAAGCCAGTTCACCCGGCTGCTCCATGCCCGGCCGTTCCACGTCCACCGGTGTCCTACAAGAGCCGCTCCGGCCGGCCCATCAGACCGCCGCACCGACTCGTCCACACCTCCTAAGCGGATTCTGGGGGGAGCTGCGTGGCGGATCACCACCTAAACGGGCACAATCCACTTTTCTGTCCGTGGACAATATATCGGGCACCTTGCCTTTAAGGTGCATGCTGCCTTTAAGGCATGAAAAAAGGAGTGGGCGTGGCCTCAGGGTTTGGCAGAGAAATGTGGTAGCAGCCATTTTACCAGAGGAGATGTAATAAAAAGCCATGTGTTCCACATATTGACTCGGCCTCAATTTGTGCTTCGCGGCAGCCACAACACCATAGCATAGGCCTAAACAGCAACATTAACGAGCTGGTGTGTCTGACCCATGATTAGTTAATTCCTTTATCTGATGCTCTGCATGAGAATAAATGGGCATATTTCTCTAGAAATTAAAGCTTCATTATGCAAATCTAAAAATGTTAATGATATAAACTGCTGTATATTTTACAGTATGAAGTGAGACAGGTTGGCAGGTTACAAAGTACTGTACTTGATCGAAACTGGCAGGAAATTCACTGCCAACAACTGCACCTCCAGATACCTGTACTTTAAAAAATCACGACAATACTTTTTCTTCAGAATTACATTGTTTTGTTTATAAATATCACAGTAGCAACTGCTGTACAGATAGAACTCATCAAAACAGGGAGCTGCAATGAGTGTTCTGCTCGAGAATGGATAAAACACTCGAGCAAGGTAGCTGAGTGTAAATGATAAGCAACCTCTGGAACTGAAACAGACTATGGGGAGGGAACATGTTCCAGAATTAGGCCATGCAGAATTCTGGATTTAGACAAATTCATGCAGAACTCCCTGGATTCCGCTAAGGTCCCGGCAGACTGGAAAACTGCTAATGTAACACCCTTATTTAAAAAGGGCAGTAGACAGAAGGCTGGTAACTATAGACCGGTTAGCCTAACATCTGTGGTAGGTTTAATTTTGGAGTCCATTATTAAGGAAACAGTAACAGGACATTTGGATAATCATAATTTAATAGGACAAAGTCAGCATGGTTTTACGAAGGGGAAGTCATGTTTGACAAATTTGCTGGAGTTCTTTGAGGAAGTAACATATAGAGTGGATAAAGGGGAACCAGTGGACGTAGTGTATTTAGACTTCCAAAAGGCATTTGACAAGGTGCCACACAAAAGATTATTGCTTAAGGTAAAAAATCACGGGATTGGGGGTAATATTCTGGCATGGATAGAGGATTGGCTATCTAACAGAAAGCAAAGAGTTGGGATAAATGGTTCATTCTCAGACTGGCAATCAGTAACTAGTGGTGTTCCACAGGGGTCAGTGCTGGGTCCCCAACTCTTCACAATCTATATTAACGATTTGGAGGAAGGGACCAAGTGTAACATATCAAAATTTGCAGATGATACAAAGATGGGAGGGAAAGTAGTGAGTGAGGAGGACATAAAAAACCTGCAAGGGGACATAGACAGGCTAAGTAAGTGGGCAGAGATTTGGCAGATGGAATACAACACTGGAAAGTGTGAGGTGATGCACTTTGGCAGGAAAAATCCTAGAGCAATTTATTATCTTAATGGCAAGAAACTGGAGAGTACTGAAGTGCAAAGGGATCTGGGGGTCCTGGTGCACGAAACTCAAAAGGTTAGTATGCAGGTGCAGCAAGTGATTAAGAAGGCAAATGGAATGTTGGCTTTCATTGCTAGGGGGATAGAATATAAAAATAGGGTGGTATTGCTTCAGTTGTACAAGGTATTGGTGAGACCGCACCTGGAATACTGCATACAGTTTTGGTGTCCTTACTTAAGGAAAGACATCCTTGCTCTCGAGGCAGTGCAAAAAAGGTTCACTCGGTTAATCCCGGGGATGAGGGGGTGGTCATATGAGGAGAGGTTGGGTAGATTGGGACTCTACTCATTGGAGTTCAGAAGAATGAGAGGCGATCTTATTGAAACATATAAGATTGTGAAGGGGTTGGATCGGGTGGATGCGGGGAGGATGTTCCCGATGACGGGTGAGACGAGAACTAGGGGACATAGTCTTAGAATAAGGGGCTGCTCTTTCAAAACTGAGATGAGGAGGAACTACTTCACTCAGAGGGTGGTAGGTCCATGGAATATGCTGCCACAAAAAGCTGTAGAAGCTACAACATTAATTAAATTTAAAACAGAAATAGACAGTTTCCTAGAAGTAAAGGGCATTAAGGGTTACGGGGAGCGGGCAGGAATTTGGACATGAGTCTAGGTTCGGATCGGTCATGGCCCTGTGGGTAGTGGAGCGGGCCCAGGGACTGTGTAGCCTGATTCTGCTCCTATTTCGTGTGTGCAATTCTGTTAGATGCAGGAGATGGTTCTGTGATAGATAGTAGATTGGCGGTTAGGATCAGATCAGCCATGATCTTATTGAATGGCGGAGCAGGCTCGAGGGGCCGATTGGCCTACTCCTGCTCCTATTTCTTATGTTCTTATGTTCTTATGTAACATATGCACAGCTTGCAAGAGCCTATCAAGATACAGAGCAAATAAATCAAACTAGACCTTTGTTTCAATTTAGTGTTGCTGGGTCCTCTGTACTCTTGTGCCCACAGATATTTGCACACAAATCCCTTTCCCCTCCCTTCTCTGAGTTGATGGCCTAAGTTTTCCGCTGGGGATGTGGACACCCCTGCCTGTGCCAAATCAACTAATTTGCCCTGTGCGGAGAAACAAAAACCATCTTGAAAACCATTTACAAAACAACAGCAGAACCTCTTCTTTGCCTAAATACAGGGAAAGTGGAAGAAAATCATGAACGATTGCAGATTAACAAACAGTAGCATTCCTATTTAAAAGGCCTCAGTGAACTTTGCAGCCATTTTCGCCTTTTAGGGGAGTACCATAAAAACAGGGAGTTCGTGCTTTAGATGAACCCAACAGGTATGCAAATCAGCATCGCAGTGAACAAAAATGTCATTTGCATGAGATTGCTGGTAAGCCGATGGGGGACACCAAGTGCCTGATGTAACTCATATTTCTCATCTATATGCTGCCCCTCAGCAACATCATCCGAAAACACAGTCAGTTTCCATATGTACGCTGAGAAATTTCTTCACTCAGAGGGTGGTGATCCTGTGGAATTCTCTACCACAGAAGGCTGTGGAGGCCAAGTCACTGAATATATTTAAGAAGGAGGTAGATAGATTTCTAGACACAAAAGGCATCAAGGGGTATGGGGAGAGAGCGGGAATCTGGTATTGAGATAGAGGATCAGCCATGGTCATATTGAATGGCGGAGCAGGCTCGAAGGGCCGAATGACCTACTCCTGCTCCTATTTTTCTATGTTTCTGATGATACCCAGCTCTACCTCACCTCCACTTCTATCGACCCCTCCACTTTCTCTAAATTGTCAGACTGCTTGTCCGACATCCAGTACTGGATGAGCAGAAATTTCCTCCAACTTAATATTGGAAAGACTGAAGCCATTGTCTTTGGTCCCTGCCACAACCTCCGTTTCCTAACCACCGACTCTATCCGTCTCCCTGGCAGCTGTCTGAGGCTGAACCAGTCTGTTCGCAACTTTGGTGTTTTTTTGACCCCGAGATGAGCTTCCGACCACGTATCCACGCCATCACTAAGACCGCCTATTTCCACCTCTGAAACATCACCTGACTCCACCCTTGCCTCAGCTGCTGAAACCCTCATCCATGCCTTTGTTACCTCTAGTTTTGACTATTCGAACGCACTCCTGGCCAACCTCCCTAGTTCTATCCTCTGTAAACTTCAGGTCATCCAAAACTCTGCTGCCCGTGTTCTAACTCGCACCAAGTCCTGCTCACCCATCTCTCTTGTGCTCGTTGACCTACATTGGCTCCCTGTTAAGCTACACCTCAATTTTTAAAATTCTCATCCTTGTTTTCAAATCCCGCCATAGCCTCGCCCCTATCTCTGTAATCTCCTCCAGCCCTACCACGCCCCGAGATCTTTGCGCTGCACCAATTCTGGCTTTTTGAACAGAAGAATTAGGAGTAGGCCTTACAGCCCCTTGAGCCTGCTCCTAATAGAGATCATGGCTGTTCTTCAACCTCAACTCCCCTTTCCCACCCGATCTTCATATCCCTTGACTCCCCTAGAGTCCAAAAATCTATCTCAGCCTTGAATATACTCAACGATTCAGTATCCACAGCCCTTGGAGTAGAGAATTCCAAAAGTGCACAACCCTCTGAGTGAAGAAATTCCTTCCTCATCTCATTCTAAAATGACCAACCCCTTATCTTGAGAATATGCCCCCTAGTTCTATACTCTCCAGTCAGGGGAAACAACCTCTCAGCATCTACCCTGCTAGTTACATCCTCAAAAAACTCTAATAAATTTGTTAAACACGATTTCCCTTTAATAAAACCATGTTGACTCTGCCTAATCATATTATGATTTTCTAAGTGCCCTGTTACCACTTCATTATTAGCATCCCCAATTTTAATCACTCCACCATTGGCAGCCGTGCCTTCAGCTGCCAAGGTCCTAAGCCCTGGAATTCCCTCCTTAAATCTCTCTGCCTCTCTATCGTCCTTTAAGCCGCTCCGTAAAACCTCCTTCTTTGACCAAACTTTTGGTCATCTGCCCTGATATCATCTTATGTGGTTCATGTCAAAATTTGATAACGCTCCTGTGAGGCGCCTTGGGACGTTTTGCTACGTTAAAGGCGCTATATAAATGCAAGTTGTTGTTGTAACTAATGTCAGAAATCTGCAGCATTGCGAAAATGGGTGGAAGTTTAGTGTTGCATGATCCCATGTTGATTTCCAGCCCCACCTGCACAAATTTTCTCCAATTTTGATGGATTGCCAATGGACAGCCTAGGCTGATCAGTTCTGTCATTTAGTATTTCAGTACGTTAACCTGCTATGATCTATAAAATATGAATTCTCGCTCAACACACACCACAAATATTGGCACAAATGCAAGCAAAGAAGATGAGAGTTTAGACAACAGATCATTTACATGATTGATTTTATATGTTAATATATATATAGATGTATGCATACATTACATGAATTACAATTTGTCGGTTGGTAAATGTCTCAAAAAACCATTAGAAATGTTATTGTAGTCTCCTTTGTTGACTCAGACAGCATGGTCCGAGTCACATAAACGAAGTCGCTACCAAGTTCAGTCTCCAATCTGTGCTAAATTAACTGATCACAGCTGAGGAAGCAATTGGCTGCAGGGAAGGGAAGCTCCCGATGCAGTAATAGACGCTGTAAGTGTACACATCTGGACACCAGCTGAGGCTAGGAATGGGCTCAGTTGCGATGTCTTGCAAAATCAAATAGCCTGCTGACAATCACTGTCAAGGCTCACACATGAATAATTGGCAGATGGATGAGATACCACAGAATGACTGGCACCTGTGGAACCATACCCCATGCCCATTAAAGTAGCCAATACCTTAATGGGCATAGGCTACGTGTAGGGCATTCCTTATGGACTACAATGATAATAAGTATGATGACGAGGGAACGAATGTTGAAGACAAAGCTGAACTGCTGCGTCATTCGCTTTCTCATCCCACACACCAGCTCAGACACTTTCACTTAGGGGGAATTAGATATTGTTGGTAGGATGTAACAGCAGCTGATTCATAGAACATGAAAGAGCTGGAGGCGTGGAAAGAGAGTGAGGATGTGCTACCTTTCTAGACTGAGAACGCTGCCCATGGCTTTGGGGTTGGGGGACCCGCAATACATAGGTACTTGACCGAAAGGAACATCACACCTATGTACAGGCTCTGAGGTCAGTCTCTCAAGACGTTTGGCAATTTACAGCTTTGACATAATTTGCAGGAACATCACTGAAGCTTTTTTTGTAGGAATCAATGGAATGCAATGAAGGCGCTGTGCCCAAATTAGCTGGCGCGTTTCCTACATTACAACAGTGACTACACTTCAAAAAGTACTACCTTGGCTGTAAAGCGCTTTGGGACGTCAAGTGGTCGTGAAAGGCGCTATAGTAATGCAAGTCTTTCTTTCTTAGTCCTTGGATTGATGGCCATCCTATTGCTCTCCTCCATGTTGTTCTACCTCTAAAGCAGCTGGGGCCTCAGCTACTGTTCTTGCAATTTTTACAAAGCAGCAAGGCATTTGCCTCATGCACAAACCGTTCATTCATTTGAAGGAGGCCAAATGCTCATTCTGCAGGAGGACCTGTGAGTGGAATAGAGGATCGAGCTATGCCCAGATGAAGGGGAAGAAATTCCCTTTCGTAGCTGAGGAGCGTGGGTACCCAAGATCTCAAAGGCCCATTTTGCAAAAGAGCAATGATTGGGGATGTGCAAACAGTAGACAATTTCTACACCTATAGTTGGGGTGGAGTCCACCACCAAAATAGTAGCAACCCGGTTGTGCCTGGGGTGGGGATTCCCTACACTGGAAGATCCTGCTGCTTTTGCTCAGTTGACACCTGGCATATCTCTGAAGGCTGGTACACCAAGTCAGTTGAGGGGTACCAGCCTCCAGCTAGGCAAATATGGGCCTCATCTTCAGGGTCCAGGTCAGGGAAGCAGTCCCATAGAAAGTGGAGCATTGTTTTGTCTTTCTTACACAGAGGGACAAGGGAGATATGTTGGAGGTGGGGGTGTGTAGGCAATGCCCCCATAGCAGGTGGGGGGGGGAGGAATTGAGATTTTCCAGTTGCCTGAGGCAAACAGGTAATGGAAGTGCACCCAGCTGCCCTATGCAAATGTGGTTCCCTCCCATTGATCCCACAAAAAAGTAGTGGGCACCGGCCGGCACGGCCCTGGCCGTTATGGATTTTAGTCCTGTAACATTTAAACATACTATAGTGGGATATTTCATGTTGTTTACAACACAAATTAATGCAAAGATGCAGTATTCTTAATGGAAAATCACCTTGAACTTCAGGTGCAGTATTTAATCCTAATTGAAATGGAGTTAAACACCACTAACCAGACACTCAGTTCTATTAACACATTTTTGAGTTCTGAAATAGTTCATGGTCATGGATTGTTTGCTTTGATTGCTTATTCTATACATCAGAGATGACAGCCAAAGGAGTCATGGAAGAATTCTGGACTGAGGTTATGCCGATTGTGTGTGAACTGTGTGGCATTTTGGCTAACCACAAATACCTTCATCCTACATCAGTCACATGTTAAATGACTGACTGATCTCAATCATAATTGTGACAGTTTATTACCTGAAGTACTAAAGGTTACTGCAGCAATTAATTCTTACACAGCAGGTTTATTGCAGATACAGGCAGACCTTTAGTGGCATTATTTGATCACTTGATTACTGGAGAGAAAGATTAATGAACTTGCAGTCATATAGCACCTTTCACTTACTCAGGATGTCCCAAGGCCTTAGTCCATGGATTAGTTTTTGAAGTTAAGGTCCTATTGTTATGTAAGCAAACACCGTAACCAATTGCGTGCAGCAAAGGTCCCAGAAACAGAAAATCTGTTTTTAGTGGTGCTGATTGAGGAAGGAATGTTGGCCTAGACCCCAGCAAAACTCCTGCTATAGAATAATGCCATAATTAAAAAAAAACATACACGAGCAGGTAGATGGGATTTAATGTTATCCAAAAGGCAGCACCTCTGACAATGCTGCACTCCCAGTACTGCACTGCAGTGACATCCTATTATCCAAAGTGAGGCTTGAAACCATAATCTTCTAACTCAGAAGCAAGATGCTACCAACTAAGCCAAGCTGACACTATTGAGGAGTAGGCTTATTCCTCTGCTAACTAGGTGGTATATGTTGTTCTGTGTTAAGTTAAAGAAACATTATTTTACTAATCTGCAGGGCTATTGGCCACACTGGCAAAGTAGGTCCCCAGGCAGTGCTTTAGAGAGGCAAGAAATAGTATCAGGACGTGGATCCAACAGGTCTCAGCCTTTGATGGCTGTTTCTTTGGGGACTTGTTTGAGACAGAACTTCCATCTGCCCCAAAAATGGCCCGTGATGTCAGGAATTACCTCATCCTCAGCCTGGTTTACGCAAAGCAGCCAGACTGCCTGCATTAACCAGCCAGACAAGCCATTAAGCCAGAGGGTCCAGGCATGGGTCTTAGCCAAAAATGCAAGCATTACCAGAAAATCTCTCCCCCTTTACAAGGGAGCCGATTGGCCCTTCAACAAAAAAACTGTTGTGCCAGCGATGCCAATGATTCTGCAGTATTTACCCCCAATATAACTGATATCCTTTGTTTAAGGATCAATAGTTTGATTTGCCATCACTTTTTGAGGCATTCACTATGGTCCCCAATTTCAACATGCAAAGGCTGAACCACTTCACTTCAGAAAATCACAATTACAGCAGAGTACTTAAAATAGAACAATTTGCAGCAAGCAATCAGCTTGTGAGCAGTGCACTGCAGAAAGAAGTATTAACATTTCTATGGCAACTGAAATCAGACATATACTTGGGAAATACAAAGCACACATTCTTGCAGTATTGAACTGTCAGAGCTAATGCACACCCAAGTTTAATGTGTGGAAAATGTCAATAGACATGGTTGAGCATGCTTCTGTGGAACTGGACTTTAGCCTGCACTGTCATGGCAATACATTTGTAGTGAAGTGAGGGCAAGACCCATAAGCCTGGACTGAAGGAAGATAATTGGATGGTGGGAGTAAGGTCGGTGGTGATAAGGATTGCGGGACTCTTGGGTGTATTCAAGATGGGAGAGATGATGATTCATGTAAACGCTCTTGGATGAGCTGCTTCCAAGAGCTCTGACAGCTCGGGACACTGCTGGTCGATGTTGTTCCTGCTTTTCTTCCACCTCCTGCTGCCCAGGTAGTGGTAAGGGGTAGTCCATCATTATGGAAAAGTTATGTAACATACAGCAAACAACTGCAAGTCTGGATACACGGTTAGGGCTGTACTGAAGAGCTCCTCCAGAACAGGTCAGGCAGCGGAATTGTTGCGATAAACACAGACGGTCTGCTCAATGACGTGTCTGGTGGCTGCTGCATGGCTCTCGTTGTAGGTCAGCTCTACAGCTGTGCGTAGGTTCCCGACAGCAGTCATGAGCCATGACTGAAGGCGATCTCCCTTCTAGCCTGTGACCTTACGGTCTGCTTGGAATAAAGGTGGCACAAAGGAAAGTGCAGAATCAATGAATCATGACTATTGCCAGGAATTCAGGCACGGATCTGCATGATGCTCTGGCTGTGATCACAAACAAGCTGGACGTCGATTGAGTGGAATTTCTTTCAATGAAGATAGATGCCAGGATGGTGATAGAGAGCATGCAAAGCAATGTCGGTGCAGTCTATGGTACCTTGCACCCAGAGGAAGCCTCCAGTACAGGTGTAGCCTAATGCTCTCCTCCTACTTCGCTCTGTCAATTGGGAGAGAGGTAGGTGTTCCTCCTGGCATAGAGAGCCTCGGTGACTTTCCTGTTACAACAGTGAAAAGAAAACTGGGAGATGCCACCTGCAGCAGTCAATTCCCCCTTCAACCTCCAGTAAATTATAGCTCTAGTTGTAATTTTTCCACAGATCCCTGAAGGTAGCAGGCCAAGTAGATAAGGTGGTTAAGCAGGCATACGGAATGCTTGCCTTTATTAGCCGTGGCATAGAATACAAGAGCAGGGGGTTTATGCTTCAACTGTATAAAACACTAGTTAGGCCTCAGCTAGAGTACTGCGTGCAGTTCTAGTCACCACATTACAGGAAAGATGTGATTGCACTAGAGAGAGTACAGAGGAGATTTACAAGGATGTTGCCGGGAGTAGAGAATCTTAGCTATGAGGAAAGATTGGATAGGCTGGGTCTGTTTACCTTGGAACAGAGGAGGCTGAGGGGAGACCTTATTGAGGTGTATAAAATTATGAGGGGCCTAGATAAAGTGGATAGAAAGGACCTATTTCCCTTAGCAGAGGGGTCAAAAACCAGGGGGCACAGATTTAAAGTAATTGGTGGAAGGTTTAGAGGGGATTTGAGGGGAAATTTCTTCACCCAGAGGGTTGTGGGGGTCTGGAACTCACTGCCTGAAAGGGTGGTAGAGGCAGGAACCCTAACCACATTTAAAAAGTACTTGGATGTGCACTTGGGGTGCTCTAACCTGCAGGGCTACGGACCAAGAGCTGGGAAGTGGGATTAGGCTGGATAGTTCTTTGTTGGCTAGCGCGGACACGATGGGCCGAAATGAACTCCTTCCGTGCTGTAACTTTCTATGATTCTATAAATATAAAAAAGTCTCATGCTAGCCATATGATTGCCATTCTAGTTAATCTACATTGGATTTTTATCGTGGTTCTGAAACACTTTCGATAATGGGGTGTCAAAAGCTGCACACAGTACTTGAACGAAAGCCTGAGCGATGTCTTGTAGAGATTAATCATTACTTCCTTGTATTTGATGTAAAACAAAAATAACCTAATCAACTAAGTGGTATTAAGAAAATTAGTATGATTTCACAAGCATTAAAAATGGAGAGCACACTACATATTTTGGAAGCACGGCATTGCTTCAAACTGCAGGGTACAAATTTACCCAAACTTAATGGAGGAAGAGATCAATTAAAACCCTGCAATTACTTTGAGAGGATCAATACATCCTGCAACTTTAATTTCCAAATTCAAATAAAACTGTGAGAAAAAGGTGAAACTTTTACATTATACAATTGTACTATATATCCCGATCAGAGACTGCCCAGTAAACTACTGCAGACAATGCAATGATAACCTCCAGTCACAACACTTTACAGCATCAGTAAGTTAACCTTGACATTATTGAAAGTGCAACAGTTACTACCATAATTAGTAAAGCAATGCAGAAAAGTTATCAAACACAAGTCACATTATGAAAGACGATAGCACACCCCGTGGTAAAACCCCGTCAATTCACATTGCATCAGTTCCGTATGTATTGAAATTGGAAAGCTAAGAGTCTGGGGAAGGGCAAGGAGCTTCTACTGCTTAATGTAAATAAACCATTGCTTTAGTTCAAGAGATCATCAATACGCCTCCATAGTGTCATTTTGTTACACGATATCGTGATTACACAGTTTTAAAGACACTGAAGAAACGATTATACATTCCTTGCAACTGAGCCTTTTAGCTACATCCACATCTGGAACAATGAAAAGTCTATAAATAAATGGTAGTATCTATAAACACCATGCAAATAAGTTAGTTCTAAGCTGTGTGATTGTGTCCAGGTTTGTATCTGAACAAAATTTGATTTGTTCAACAGCAAGCAAAAAAATGGAACAGCAAACATGTTGAAATACGTGGAGTGAAGTTTGAGGAGCAATAGGGTCAAAACTGACCAGTAACATGTCCAGGATCCGTATTTATAGTTTATATACATAGGTGCAACTTGGTGCCTTTAAACGGTAGAATAACATTTTGAAGGGAGAGTAAAATTATGCTCTAAAATGTTGTTTAAAAATCAGATAAAATTCAAGTGGAACGACATCCTTTGACAGGCAAGAAAACAAAGCCAATAAAATAAACTAAGTGATTTACTTCAGCACTCAAACCATTGATTAGTTAACTACAGGGGTTTGTTCTAGCTTGTAGTCCTTCCTTATTTTCTGTAACTGCTCATTTCTCAACACTGCAAAATGAGCTGGTTTGGCGCAGGTGGCAGCTTTCGGTCCTCTATATACATGTGTAAAAATGCACTGGCCTCCTCTGTACATGAACCAACACTCAAGACCCAAGCTCTGGATCTGTAGTAGGGAGCTGCACTGCTGGTGCATAATTTATCAGAATTTGAATTAGTTACCTAGCTAGGTGTAGGATGATTTTTTTAGATTGGCGAACAAGGGGAGAAAAAAAATGAACAAAGGTTAAAAAGTTATTTATAAAAAATGTTAACCCAGTTTCACTGGCAAACTAATTGAAACCAGGCACCATAACAGATGGCACAGACAGGAAATACTACACAATGAAGACAATTAAGTGTTCCATCAAGAGTGCTGCAAGCTTATAATGCAGCATTAAATTAAGTCAATAATTTGTCCATTCCCAGCAGTACAATATGGTCAGTCAGTCGACTTCCGCTGAAAATATGAAGAGATCTTGCGCATTGAAGCTGGAGTCTGTAGAACAAAAAAAAAAGCAGCTTATGTGAACTTTGCCAAACAAACAACAACATTTTTTTTGATACTAACAGCGTGTACATGGAAGGGAAATTAATCAACACTTGTTTCACGCTTTGGTCGCCAATTTAAGTGGAGAGTGCCAATGGCATCAGTGAATTGATCTGACTGAGGTGAGGCATGTAAGGCAGCTCAACGGTCAGCAGTTATTGACCTGGGGAGCTTTATTCACACGTGCGTGTGGTCAGACTTGAACAACGTTCATGCCATATTTTAACAAAAAAAACAAAACTCAGGACAGTTCATACACAGGTGAAATCAAACATTATTCGGCATTTGGTGGAAGTTATAAATACATACCAGAACTCTTCACCATTAGTCATTTTCTCCAGGGGAGGGGAGAGAGGAAATGCAATAAAAAAAAATCCAAGCTAATTCTTTGAATGAGTGACTCAGCAAAAACAAAATAAGCATTTAATTTTTTTTAATATAAAAAATGGGGTATTAATAGGGATTCTAAAATTTAGTGCACAAAATTGAGAGATTTGGAAAGGAGCATCAATACAGAGGGTGTGAAATATGGATGAACAATGGAGGTATCCCCCATGCAGGGCTACTAGGTTAAGAGCTTAAAATAATAAACTGAAGAAAGAACACCCCTTTGAAACAAAAACTGCAACTTTTGAAAGTTGATCAAAGTCAAAAGCCTGAGTTGAGCATTGGAACCCCTGCAAGTTGCAACTCATGGCTTGTTTATGAAGTTTATTTCATAATCACTATCCAATCAGTATTTTTGATTTCAAGACAGCAGTGCCCATTATTTTATTTTTTTATTCGTTTATGGGATGTGGGCGTCACTGGCAAGGTCAGCATTTAGTGCCCATCCCTAAAAATAATCTAGTACACAGCACTGCAGTCAATTACTTACCGGTGAGCCTGTTGTATTCCTTTCTTCCCTTTTCTTCGCAGTTGGACTCCGGGAGGCTGTTGGACTGTTGGATGATTTCCCCATCCGAACACCCATTTCAAGTTTCTGTTTCTCCCCCAGTTCTGCAAGCCAGTTTGGCTTTTGAGGAGAGCGGTTTTCTTTGTCCAGAATCTCTGGTCTCTGTTTGTATTGGAGCTTGCAGGAAGAGGAAGAAACCTCTAGGCCTGGACTGGGGAAAGAGCTTGCCAGAGAGAAATTTGCCCCCGTGTTGCAATCACAACTTTTCATCTCTTTATCTTCTGTACTTTCCGTAGACAAGTTTTTCCTACTCTGCTCCTCCGAGCAACAGATATCAACCTTACATCTTTTAGAAATGGGACGGAGTTCTTCTGCAAACTTGCAGTCTTCATTTTTACTATTGTTCATTATTGACCCACCACTGGTGTCCAATCTCCTTTTAACTTTCTTCTCTGAAACCTGGATGCTTTCAGCTGCCGAGACATTTTTTGATGGACTTTGTCCAACTGGGCCCAGCACCATCCTGGGTGAAGTACTGGGGGCACCAGAGAGACAGGTAGGCGTGCTGGGGCTCTTAACCATCCATTTCTTGATTGACATTTTCCCAGAGGCAGAATTTGGTGAAGTAGAACTTGACTGAGCTAGCTGATGTGGTGTACAATTCTTGCCTAAGGAACTTTGAGCCACAGAGGTGGGTGTGCTGGAAGAGAGAGGCAGGTCTCCATTGACATTGGGGGCACATGCAGCTTGCTGTGGTGATGGCAGATCGGGACCCACCATCATTGATACTTTAGGAGGAGTATTGTGTATTGGTTGAATGGCGGCATCTGTTAAAAGCAAGAGGTTAAAACTTACTAAGATTCACAACATTCAAAATTAATATAGCAACTGCTATTAAAAGTTGCTAATTTATAAATTCTGATGGCAGCATGGTCATATTAGAGACAGTATCCTGGAATGTACCTGTAAGTACATAAACATAACATGCTGCAGCTTTGTACAATTTTGTGCAAAGTGTCTGTAAAATTTGCCTTCACTAGCACACCAATTCCTAACAAAACTCCAATTTGTTTAAAAAGACTTCGTTTATCCAGTTCTATACTCCTAAATGTTGCTGAACACAACACAGCAAGTTACACCAACCAGTCCCAATTTTTCATTGATTAGTTCACACATGGTTCATTTCTGTGCAGCCGACCATGTCAAGCACTGCCCTCTCCATCATGACAGATAGTCATCTAAACACATTACAATCAAGACTGGAAGATTCAAATCGCAAGCAGCTATGGGACTCAAAACCTGGAACACCTTCGTTTGGAGGTTCTCATTATTATGGTGTTCAATGGCCCATAAAGATATTTAATATATTCCTTTTTCTACTATTAATATTGTATTTTCTGAAGTAAAAACATACAAAATGGAAAAGTACAGCAGGTCAGACAGCATTTGAAGGAGAAAGACAGGTTAAATATTTGAGGTACAATGCTTTGTGTTCTGAAGGTTCACTGCCAAAACATTAACCTAGTTTAATGTGGGAAAATACGAGGTTATCCACTTTGGTAGGAAGAATAAAAAAGCAAATTATTATTTAAATGGGGAGAGATTACAAAATGCTGAGGTACAGAGGGATCTGGGGGTCCTTGTACATGAATCACAAAAAGTTGGCATGCAGATACAGCAAGTAATTAGGAAGGCAAATGGAATGTTGGCCTTTATTGCAAAGGGAATGGAGTATAAAAGTAGGGAAGTCCTGTTACAACTGTACAGGGCGTTGGTGAGACCACACCTTGAGTACTGCGTACAGTTTTGGTCTCCTTATTTAAAGGAAGGATATACTTGCATTGGAGGCAGTTCAGAGAAGGTTCACGAGGTTGATTCCGGAGTTGAAGGGGTTGTCTTATGAAGAAAGGTTGAGCCTATACTCATTGGAGTTTAGAAGAATGAGAGGGGATCTTATTGAAACATATAAGATTCTGAAGGGGCTTGACAGGGTAGATGCAGAGAGGATGTTTCCCTTCGTGGGGGAATCCAGAACTAGGGGGCATAATTTCAGAATAAGGGGCACCCATTTAAATCGGAAATGAGGAGGAATTTCTTCTCTCAGAGGGTCGTGAATGTTTGGAATTCTCTTCCCCAGAGAGCTGGGTCATTGAATATATTTAAGGTGGAGATAGACAGATTTTTTAGCTACAGGGGAGTCAAGGGTTATGGGGAGCAGGCAGGGAAGTGGAGTTGAGGCCAAGATCAGATCAGCCATGATCTTATCGAATGGTGGAGCAGGCTCGAGGGGCCAAATGACCTATTCCTGCTCCTACGTCTTATGTTCTTATGTTTCTCTTTCACATGCTGAATGTCCGGTTATGCGTTACTAGCTGCCTTTATTTTTTTTAGAAGTTTTGAAAACATTAGTTTTGTTTAGCGCAACCTGCCCAAGAAGCATTACATAAAGAAAATGTATCGTCCAGTCAGTGTTCTTTTATTACGCAAGGGGTTGATTAATTGCATTTTGCAGCTCTGTGGTAATCTATACACTCAACAGATCAAATCATGCTATTAACGTATACAAGACTATGCCCTCCAAAAGGCTAAGTCATGTGCTCCAGACTTTAGTGGGTCCAATATCTATTTTACCTTTCTCCAAATGCTTCTTCTGGCATGCAGACCCCACCACATCCGACCTTGCCACACCCATTTTTCGATCGAGACGCCAGATTCGAACAGTATTATCATCAGAACAAGTGGCAATCTAAAGGAGGAGACAGAGAAATGGAATTAGAATGCCAAAACCACAAATGCTCGCAGCTTTGTGATGGATAGATTTACAGGAGGGGATTTGTGCAGAAGGTCCTCTTTTGAGAAGAAAACTACATTTATTTGTGTGCCCGAGAGCCTTACTGTAAATAATCTACCTTCATGTAGTTATACATTTTATCTTTTAGAATGTAAACCCTTTCCAGCCTTTGAGGGATTTTTTTTGTTTACTAAAATAAGCCCATTGCTGATGAAGCAAAATTATAGAATGGTCACCCAAAGATAATTAAATTTCCTTAAAGACCAGATTAAAGATACAGCTACAAGCCCTGCTACCTCCAGACATGATTCAATCACACTTAGGAGTTTAATAGCACACATTATGATTCTTCTTTAGGAGTGGTAAGGATTAGTTGATCACAGTGCACACCAGCAGCACATCTTTAGTGAAATTTAGCAGAATCGCTTAGCTTTTCTAGACCACCCTCTATTGACTCTAATGTGAGCCGACCAACTCACTAGTCTGTGTAACTGTGTTGCAGGGCCAGTCTGAAGTTATTTATTTAAAAAATAATTTGTTACACACTTAACAGAAATAAAAAAGTTCATTTTTTCCAAAACAAATTGAATAAATATTCGTGTTGATGATTTAACGTAAAATGGTAGCTTCGATTAAGCAGAATTTCCACTGTTCTTCCCTGGGCAAGTTCCCAAGCAGCACAGCCGATTAACCAGTTGTCCTTTTTATAAGGACAATTTGTCAGCACAGTGACAGACTTCACTCCACAACCTGGAACAAATAAGTAGATTCTATGCCAAATTGACAGTGATCTCTCCTTTAAACACCTCCTGTAAATGTTATCTGTAGCATTTAATTGGATTATGATGGTGCTATGTGTTTGTACACTGGTGTTGAAATGGTTTTTGTTTTATGTGGAGTTAACTTTGAGATTTATTATTTTAAATCTAAAAAGTTGTGTGGTATTGTTTAAGGGTATTTGTACTGTAAACATTATTGATTATTTGTAAAATTAATCATTGTATTTATATTAACTATAAGGCTGTTTTTAAGGCTTTATTTTTTACTGTGATGGATGAATGTAATGGATTTACTATGTAATTGATGAGTTGTACAGGTATTATTGTTTTTGAATAAAAAATATTTAAACACCTCCTGGAACAGATCACAAGCACACACACGGACCTTTGTAAAGTCTGAAGGGCACCAGGACACAGAAGTCACCTCTTGGGAGTGTCCCTGGAGCACTGTTGGAGGATGATGAGGATCAGAGACCTGAAATAACGAGGAATTGGAAATGAATTGATTTGCATTAAAGCTAGATAATTCAACAAGCCAAACATCATCTGCTGCAGTATAGCATCATGTTCAGCTCAATTAGGTCTCATTGATGCAATTATAAATCCCAGATTGCATTCAGGTGAAAGAAAGTCATAAGTGGGGCAAGTTCCAATGATAGTGCTGCAGTTCAAACTTAAAATATTATTGTGAAGTTGTCATGAGCATGTAGTCACTGTGACTAAATGGTGCGGCACTTCAATCCTTCGACGCTAATCTCGATCAGAATGCTGCCAAACAGGCTCCAGTGCAGATTGGGATCATGAGGCAGACCGTGACACATTAGTGTAGCCCAAGTTTTAGTGGTAAGATGGAAAGATATGGCAATTCTTAACTCAAACATCCCTCATCTTGTGAGAGTAGGCTCATTTGGTCAGTTTGTCCTAATGCAAGTTCACCCACTTTCAGGAGATGGTGAAAAGATACGAGTAACATGGGGTCTGGAAACTATCCTGCCTCTCATCAAAGGAGACTACAGGGCAGTTTGGAGCTGATCTCGGAGGGGGAGGGAAGGTTTCCTGCTCACCCATTTTATTCTGGAACTGCACAGCTCACTAGATGCAGCTGCGACGAGTTCATCATTTGCAATATCTCCTCTTTCCCCAAGGTAGGGATTCATGCTGTGATGTAGTTCAATAGACAGCCCTATAAAACCTTCATTGTGACGCAAAATAGTGAAGTTAACCTATTTAATCATGGAAGGCATCACAATCAAGCTCAATCCTATTCTGATCTAATGTACATGCAATAACCTTCCAGTAGAAGTCACTGGCTAGCAAACAGGAGCAGCAACCCTGGCTGATTTTTCTACCTCCCTAACCCAGATGCTTAGGCCAGCTGCAGCACTCCACTGCTGCCCCAGCTAGGATAAGCTAACCTAACATAGAGAAAGGATCAAACCGGAGTGCCGCCTGGTTTCTACGGTTCAGTTTCTCACCTCTCAATGCACTAATCCACTGAGCTATCAGAGGACCCCTGAAGGTGCTGGCTAAATGGACTCTTACACAGCACAGAACAGCTGCTGTCATTTCAACATGGAGTCACATTGTTCCAGACTGAAAGTAATCGTACACTTTGACAGTTGAGGGAAGATTGTTGAAGACAAAAACAGTAGTATCGATTTAAAAGACTCACTCTCCTGGTGAAACAGGCAACTTTGAGCCGGAGGAAATCATTACAAATGAGCCAACACCATAAATCTCATGTTTCCCTTTCTCAGTCTTTCGAAGAAACAATCACAGGAAAATTCCTAACCTCCTGCAACAGTTCTGCAGGCTTTCAATTTCCTGATGATGAGTCACCCTCCAGTTCAGCACTAACACAGATGTGACAGTTAATAGATTGGCTGTTACAATGAACTCAGGAACATGAAAAATCTACCAAGAACAAATATGCAGTTTTACAGTGCAAGAGTGCTGGACACAAGATTAATTTAGTGAGACACTGGAGCAACTTATTCAAAGTAAGACCCTGAACTTTAACCTCAGCTATACTAGGATTCAGTAAAGTACTAATAGATCCTGAACTGAATGCAACCCATCCCAGGCTTATGCAGAATAATAATGGGCCTAGTCATTGTTTTCGGTCCCCGCCACAAAGTCCGTTCCCATGCCATCGACTCCATCCCTCTCCCTAACATCTGTCTGAGGTTGAACCACACTGTTCGCAACCTTGGTGTCATATATGACCCTGAAATGAGCTTCTGACCACACATCCACAGCATAATGAAGACTGCCTGTTTCCACCTCTAACATCGCCCGTCTCCGCTCTTGCCTCAGCTCATCTGCTGCTGAAACCCTCATCCAAGCCGCCTTTGTTATCTCTAGACTTGACTATCCCAACGCACTCCTGGCTGGCCTCCCACATTCTACCCTATGTAAACTTGAGGTCATCCAAAACTTGGCTGCCCGTGTCCTAACTCGCAGCAAGTCCCGTTCGCCCATCACCCCTGTGCTCGCTGACCTACATTGGCTCCTGGTTAAGCAGCGCCTCGATTTCAAAATTCTCATTCTTGTTTTCAAATCCCTCCATGGCCTTACTCCTCCCTATCTCTGTAACCTCCTTCAGCCCCGCCCCCCACGATATCTGCGCTCCTCTAATTCTGCCCTCTTGAGCATCCTTGATTATAATCGCTCAACCATTGGTGGCCGTGCCTTCTATTGCCTAGGCGCTAGACGCTCCTTAAAACCTACCTCTTTGACCAAGCTTTTGGTCACCTACACTAATTTCCCCTTATGTGGCTTGGTGTCAAATATTTTGTCTTATAATACTCCTGTGAAGTGCCTTGGGACATTTTACTATGTTAAAGGCGCTATATAAATACAAGTTGTTGTTGTCACATGCAACATCAAAATAATCCACCCAATTCATGGACCCTCTGACAGAATGTTCCTAGCCAAGATTCCTTGTCGATGCAGTTAGCTAATCTGATTACTGCCAAAGTGGCAGCAGGGATACTATAATGCACCTCAGCATCCCTAGGAATAGGAGGGGGAGGGAGCACGCAAACGCCAAGTTTTCCATACTTCATTATGATTAAGTAGTTTCTGCTGGAAATGAGAGTGTGCGCGCCTACTTTGGGTGATGACAGGATCAGGCTTGAATAGGATGTCCCCGCTTTCCTCCCCCTTCCCTGCAATTGGACGAATAACTTGCTGACAAGCATCACACATGAAGAATGAGCTTTTAGGTAAGGTAGAGGGAGATCCATCAAACCACGTAGCAGTGTGAATCAGCACATTTAGGAAAGCAGAAACTTGAAGAGGCAGAAGTGCACTTTTTTTTTAAATTGCAAGAAACTGATATCTTGTGGCTTATACTAACTCAATGCAATTTATTTGCTTTCAGCACATCTGTACCACGGTCAAGAAGGGGGAAGGGAAGAGGAGAAGCTTTTTAATGTGACATTGGATTGTAATAACTCAACTGTTTCTGCTTGGCCTAAGTGCTTTTTGATGCATATTGAAGAGAATAGCATTAACAGGTACTTCGGCTTGGTGCACCTGCTTCCACTTTTAACTGCACAGCAGTCACTCACCTTCCAGATGTAGGCGTTATGGTCAGTGGACCCACTGAGGAGGAATTGATCGTCCAGACTAAGACTGGCCTTAATATAGAAGGTGGAGTTCTGGTGACCACTGAAGGTTGCCACTATATAAAACAGAGAGAAGAGCAATCAGTAAAAGGAGGACGAAGAAATGTCATGAATGAAGATCTAACCTGGGCTTGGTGCAACGTGTCAGATTTTAGGCCTTAAAATGTTGGAAATTTAAAAACATGCAGAGTAGATCAAGAAGCTCAAGAATGATAATGCTACTTATTTCTATACTTATAGTCCCCATTAGTTCACATTCTGCATCAGTGGCATAAAGTCTCTAATTGTTGTCTTGACTGCGATTCGGAACTTGGTGGTCAATGGAGCAAGTCACGTTCAGGCTAAACGAAGTGGTCAATGCAAGTGGAGTAAAAAAAAAAGACATTCGAGGAATGTCCATTACATTATAGCTCATTGAGCTGTGCCCATATTTCCTCACAAAGGTATGTTCTAATCTCATGCAGTGCAGTCGAGGCAAATTAAGCTTTTCACAGGGAATGTGGTTTACAAAATAGAAGTCCTTCACACTGTGGAGGATCTTGCAAGCTTTAATGTCGTCAGCTACAGACCTGGAACACATCTCCAGCTCATTCCCTCAGCCAGAGAGTACACTAGACATAGGAGACTTCAGGAAAGGCTGGTTTAAAAAAAACCTCCTTGTACACTTTGCCTCAAGGTCCACCACCTGTTACCACTTTGGAAAGTTGTTTCTCCTGCCGATGATGAGTCTAAGGCTGTAAGGCAGGTGAACGTAAAAAATCACACTTTCCAAAGAGCAGAGGAGTTATCCCGATGTCCTGGTCAACTTTTATCCCTCAACCAACAACAGTAAAACAGATTATCTAGTGATTTATCTCAGTTCTGTATGTGGGACCTTGTCGTTTGTAGATTGGCTGTCATGTTTCCCTACATTACAACAGTGACTACACTTCAAAAAGTACTTCATTGGCTGTAAAGCAATTTGGGACATCCTGAGGTCATGAAAGGCGTTATATAAATGTAAGTTCTTTCTTTTGTATTCACATTACAACTGTCGTCTTGGTGTGCAGCGGTTTCACTTTGCATCAACGCGACAATTGTAGTGCAAACCCGAAGTTAGTGCCCAAACGGAGTTCTGAGTGCAGTAGAGTGAGCCCGGCTGAAGGAAAGTCTCAACTCACCTTTATTCCAGTCATTTTGGACTGACCAAATTTATATTACAAATTCTTAGTTTTGCACCAACGCTAGTTGTAGTGCAAATGTAGCTTATGCATTACTCGGAGTTAAGTTATTCATCAGAATCTTTAAGCAAGGCCTACAGTGGGGTTGTGGACCTAATAAAATCATAACAATGGCATCTACATAGCACCTTTCACATCTCAAAACACTTTACACATTCAATTATTTTTAAAAGTATAGGCAAGTTGGAAACATTAAAGGATGCAGATATAAATTTTTATAGAGAAAATAGTCTAGTTCAGATTTTAAAAAGTGCTCGATGATTGGAAAAAAGAAATAGAAAAATTTACATTATGGCCACTAAATAAAAGAAAAATGCTCTTCCCCTCCCCTCACCACAAGTGTAACAGATTGTCCGTCCCTTACTTACCTGGTACAGTTTTCAGGCCAGTCACATTAAACATGTAAATGTTATCATCAGTGCAGTTTGCAAAAAGATTGGAGCCTTTTGAGTCCAAGACAAGACTGGAGTATCCTATAAAATGAAGAAATGGAAATTTCCAAATCATTTTAGGGTACGGTTTAAAAATCTAATTTATACACAGCCAAAAACTAACTGTACGACAACTGCATCAACTAATGCTTACCTACAGTGCAAGGGCCTGGCTCAAGTATTCTAAACAAATCTGTTAGCCTTAGAAACAACAAAGATAAACTACATTTAAAGTCCTCTATATTTTTACATGCAGACCAGGACATGACAGTTTAAAATATTCAGTGTCTCATGACATTAAGTACTTGAGTATTTTACTTTTACAGTACTTGCTTGCTTCCTGCCACTGCTATTTGATGACACCTGGTCAGAGTAGGTCATGCACCATTTCCTCTGCTCCTTCAGGGGAATAATGCTGCATTCAATGGCCGATTCCTAACCACAGATCAGTGAATCCTCACCCATCTCCCAAAGCTGCATGACACAGTGAAAGAATATGTACCTAGCTTCCGTGAGCTGGTTCCTGGATAAGGGAAGGACTGGACTGGCACAGGATCTTGGTGATGGATGGTGTAGTTCTTCCTCAAATCCCACACTTTGATGACACTGGAAAATAAATGGAACCCATTTTTTACAGATGTGATAAACGCTCTAAATGTCAGCCTTGGCTCAGTGGTAGCACCCTCGTCAGAGTCAAAAAGACGTGGTTCAAGTCCCACTTCAGAAACTTGAGCACATAATCTAGACTGATACTTCAGCACAGTACTGAGGGAGTGCTGCACTGTTGGCGGTGCTGGCTTTCAAATGAGATGTTAAACCAACGTCCGCACAGATCCCATGGCACTATTCGAAGAGCAAGGGAGTTCCCCCCCCCCCCCCCCCCCCCTCTTTCATACTCCCGCACCGAGCAGAAATATAGTGGATGCCCCCTTCCCCACTGAACAGTACATGGGAGTTTGGAGCCAACCTTCGCCCCATCCCACACTGACCATTCTTTTGATCAAAGCCTACACACCTAAGCGGAGCACCTCTCCACATACCCTACACCAACCATTACTTAGGTGATCGGTGTGCCCCCACCCGCATCGTTTGTGACTGGAAACCACCCTCATCACCTCACCCCACCCTCCCACTGAGCATCAGTGAGCTGATTGGAGCCAATTTCTCGAAAATTCTTTTCACCATCCTGCTCCTCATCCTTTTCTCGCTCCTCTCTCTCTTTGCCACATCCCTGCTTCCACTCACCCCTTTCTTGCTCCATTTCTTTTTCCCCTACCCTCTAACCCCGTTTGACCTGAAATCAGCATTTATTCTCCACAACCTGTGTATACCACAGGAAATTGACTAGTATGTTAAAAAAAAAACATGGAGGAGGAGAGTAACAAGGCCACCTCCCTCCCTCAGGCTTTTAATTGCAACCCACACTTTTCAGCAAAGCTTTGGTACTCATTTTGGTGAGTAGCAGGAGATTGAAGCAGTGGTCTAAAATACAACCAGCAGAACAAATATTGATAAATCTGAGAAAGAGAGCGAGCGAGGAAAAAGAGAAGGAAAAAGGAACAGACAGAAAGAGAAAAAGAGAAAGATCATGATCGATTGAATTACCAGAAAGCTAGAAAAAATTTATTTTATTTAAAAAAAGATAAATTGGGGTCAGGCAAAATGAGAACTGCCCAGTGTAACGAAGCAATTGTTATTTTCACTCATTTGGCAACGCAACTCCCATTTCCCATTTGCACTTACCCATCCACTGCCCCCGCAGAGATCAAAGTGTTCTCATCTCGAAAAATCACCACCGTTACACTCTGCTGAAAATCCTGTGGAGAAGAAGAGGAGACAACTCAGCACATGCAACGATCCTGACCATTATGATCAGGCAGCTATGGAAGCCCAGCCACTGAAGAAGCAGTGATCAGAGCACAGAACTAATGTGAAAAGCAGTCATACCACAGAAGGAGCAAGTCCCCGTGCAGCCGGCCGTCGTTTCTTCTGTTTCGGAGGAGTCTGCTTGGCCTGCGTGTTGTGAGCACCAGTAATTTGCTTCACTTGTCTGTAAAATCCATCTAAACAGAAGCAAGTCTATGAATAACCTTCAAACTTAGCACGGTCTCCTCCCCCCACCCCTCTCCTGGAGGAACTCATTTGCCCAAATGGCCACTCTTCATACCCAAATCTAGATAGTGAGAATCGGCAATCGCTTAGACCCGGGCTTGGGGAGGGGGTGGAGAGGAGAACATCACAACCAACACAGAAAGGTAGTACCTTGACCACCTCATGAGACCAGAGATCTCACCTTTATGTTCTGTATGGCTCAGTTTCACACTTACATACTGCAGAATTATATAGCAGGGAACATTTTGTACATTAAAAAGGCAACCTCCCTATCAGGACTCCATCCATTTTATTAAAAAAAAGTTAGAGAATTGTACTTTTAAACTGGTTTTAAATGCAATAAATTTGTTTAAATTAGTCACTGGTAACATCATTTGGGTGCTGGTGTGAAGGAAATGCCAAGTCTGACTACAAAAGAATGGAACTGACATTAGTAAATAAACATATTACTGCAGCATGGCTTCAGTGTCCGCTGTGTATGGCCATTCTGCCCCCTGAAACAGGTCAGTGACCTTTACAGTCAATACGCCAATGAGGTCAACATCTGCTCAGTGTGCACAAAGTGCTTACCAAAATGTAACAAAAACATTTCAACACAGATTGATCACCAATCTTTTTACTTTACACTACAGCACAATTTTGTTCGTCACTTTTTTCTTAGAGAAATATTTCAATAATCTGACAACACAATCAGTTAACTTTTCAGTCTGAGCACCAAGGGCTGCAGAAGTGCTGGGATCACTGATATATTCCAGTTTATCAAGTTACGCTTGCACCATTAACAACCTCAGTAACGTATCCAAGATGGGAGGCAAAAACTTGCCACAAAAAGCTGTTGAAAAGTGACTCATTTTGTTAAAACGTGTGCAACAAATGAAATTAGAGAGGGACACGAAAGGAAGAACCTGCACCCGACCCACACTGGGAACATCTGCATCCAGGCCACTGGTTTAAAAAGAGAAGTAATTAGATCATAGAATCGAACAGCACAGAAAGAGGCCTTTTGGCCCTTCATGCCTGTGCCGGCTGTTTGAAAGAACTATCCAATTAGGCCCAGTCCTCTGCTCTTTCCCCATGGCCCTGCAAATGTTTCCTTACTTAGGTGAGCCCCTATTTCACCACTTCACCTGTAGAATTGTTTCTGCAAAGAAGGAAATGAAAAGTAAACTATATACCAAAAAACAGATCACATGAACCTGAAAACTCTGCAGTCCACAAGCTTTGCACAGTAGATTAAGCTATGTAGAGTTCACATGGAGCTAAATTGCAATTCTCTGATGTACAACAGAGTGATTTCATGACATTTTGTATTTTTCTTAAAAGGTGTTGAGAAGTGTTCTTTTCAGAGAAGTCATATTACTGCAATGCAACACATGAATTATTTGACCTAGTTTACAAGTGAAAAATTCAAAAGTTCTTAATGTGAATTTTACAAGCAAGATAAGAGATCAGTTCAAAGAACAAAAATGATCTCGCAACCAATGTCAGCATCAAGCACTTCCAAGCTGTGAATAACAAAGCCAGGTGCAGACAAAAACTCCTTCTGCTCTTTCTAGCTTGATTTTCAACTTCAAAAAAAGCTCACCCCGACTGCAAGCAATCATTTTTCTGTTTCACATACCAGCAATCCATATGTGGCTTGCTGAAAGAGCTTTGCGCTTGAATTAGAAACTTTTTGTGCCACACTCACTGCAAACTGGGTTCAGATTGTCTGAACTCATTTCAAATGAAACCCTTCCAGCCAGCAAAAAGGAGTCCAAGAGGTAACTATCACACGTTCAGAAAATCATTTACAGCGCTTTGTTGAAATGGTTACCCTCAAAATGCATATTGATAATCGGAAGACTAGAAGGAACTGAATCTAGTCAACAGTAATTGCTACAGGGACCGGCCGCTCTCTATTTAATCGCACTGCTCTATTTTCAAGTAGGGCCTCAATTTCCCCAACTTCCCTCTCCCCCACCCCACCCCGTCTGGATTGGCAGGTACTAGAAAGGATTTGATTGTGGGTGTCATTTTTCTGGAACGAAGCTGGACTGCTTTTGAAGAGACCACTAGTCTATCAGCAACTAACACTGAGTAACCAGTGTCCATATTCTGAAATTCCAATCTTATTTACAATACATCAGGGAAGAGGTCTCAATAGGGGAGGGGGAGGGGAATAAATTATTAATGCCTCTGTTTCTCATGTGTCTCTCTCGGGCTGATTACATACTTTCAATGGTAGGGGCTTGGGGGAAACATGCACTGCAAAATGATGCAAATGACAGGGAGACTCAAAATTATGGGAGGAAATGAAGATAGGGTTAAACAAAAAAAAAACACTTACTGATAGTAAACGTTCTGATTTGGAAGGTGTGCTATGACCCCAAAACACAATTCATTGAACATTTCAGACACTTTACAAAATCTGTTCACGTAACTGCTTTTAAAGGAACCCATACCTTTCTTACTGCAGCGAGTGTCCCAGACCATTATATTGCCATCTCTTCCACCCGTGCAAAATACAGCTTTAAAAAAAGGGAGAAGGGGATAAAATGAAAATCTTTTTTCTTTATAATTAAAGCTCTACAAATGATACAATTAGATATGGTACCTTTTTCCTGCTTTCCAAATGACACAGACTTGAGGCTGCACTGGTGGCCTTTAAACGCACCAAGGAGCTCATTCACTTTCACATCCCAGAGTTTTGCAGTCTGATCTCCTGAAGCTGTAACCTTCAAAACACATACAAAAAGCACAAATGTTAAAGAGCACAATCATCACACCCTTGCCTGTTAAAGAAATGTACAAGGAAAAGAGAGTACTTACTAATTTTGGCTCTCCAGGAACCCAAGCAAGGTCAAACACTGCATTGTTGTGAGCCAGCCATGCTGAAAATAGAAAAATCTAATTTAGAGACTAAAGACCAGGTTAGAAAACATGTTGTCACTGGGATCTCAGTACAACAGAATTGTGGGCAAATACAATGCCCACTTAAACTGCAAAAAACATGCAACAATACATTATAGATTTTGTCCTTCCAAAATTAGGTTAAGTCTAGAGCATTAGGGTGAAGTACCCGTGGTTACAGGTCTGTCACTGGTAGTGTCAGTGATTTGGGGGGGGGTAATTCGAAGAGATGTTAAAAATTTCACCAAGAACAGTATCATATATGGGGGTGGGAGGGAGATTTCCACTGTTTGCTATTTATAGTGGTTATAAATAATGCATTTAATATTTCACTATTAATAATAATAAACAGCAGAAATCTCACCCTTAAAGCATACTGGTATCATTATGCTAAACAGGCCTAGGGATCACCATATGTCACGTCACATGAAACTGTAATGAAGTTATCATATGGATAGTTTTTAAGCTTAAAGTTGAAATTATTAAAATCTCCACATTAGTACTTAATGTATGCTAGAGATTCTTAGCCACTGGTGTTTCAATATGAATGACGTTTGGCATTCAGCTGTTTACTGTTCCTGAACCTAGCTGGGAGGGCAACAAGAAAGAGAATTTCTGCTCAATGCCTAAATGCAGGAAACATTTTGCAATGTAAGCATGGTAATGCAGGACAAAGGAGATACTATACATGGGGGTTTAAAGCCCCTGTATTTTTGCCCGAGGCTGGTGGGCCGTGCACCACTACTGAGCACGAATGTACCCAATTTCACAGCTCAGATCACCAACTTAGTGCAATGGGAGGAAAAACTGCTCCACACCACTGTCTTGGCACTGAGTCAGTGCTCCAAGATGTGGCTAATTTGATGGACGAAATAACTCCTTTAAAATGGAAACAGAAGAAAAAGGCTATAGGTGGAAACGATATAAATTAACATTTAATGCTTATAAATGACCATAAATGAAGACACTTTTGTATGCTAGACATTTTGGTTTGCTGGTTTCATTGCCAGGTAATCTATATTTTTTCACCGCGTATTTTGTAAAAACAGGAAGCAGGTTATCCCAGTTTATTGAGCTGTATCTGCTCTACAATTGAACTCATGTAATACGTGTATTCTAGAATAAAAACCAATCAAGATGATCCACAATTGATGTTGTCATACATGAACTGTGTAAGGAGTTTAGAGTTTTGATGAGTTTTAAGGCTTTTACTCATTCTAAACTTTATGTTAAAGGGACCGTGTTACTCCTACCACTATATTACAGTAATTAGATTTTGCGTGCGACGCTAGACTATTTGCATAAATTCTAAATTACATGTAGATTTAACTGAAATGGGAAAAAAGCTCTCCTACATATAGAGCTACAATAGGGATTGGGCGGGAATCTAGATAGTGCCTGTGAAAGATATATTGGCATCGCATTAAAAGCGCTCTCACAATTACCTCCTTACCAGATGTTGTGTGTTTATAAAACAGTGATGAATCATTTTATAAATGAAATGTTTAGCTTCTTGACATGACCAAGATTTAGACACACCCCTTTCAAAAATTATTGCAAGCAAACACACAAAATCTTGGCACACCTCGAAAAGTTGGGTCCTCCTTATTGCGGCATTCTGTATCATACAGCCTGACTACACCTTCTTCATTTACTACCGCAAGGACTCGATGTAACTGCTCTGCTGTAAAGTAATCATGTTAAAAAATCAGTCAGCACATCAGCAATATCTTAATTTGCACACAGTCCTTTTACATGGAAAGCAATACTAAATTACATAAAAGAGAAAACCAGGAAGGGATCTTCCAATTTTGTATTAACATATATTAGGATTTAATTCCACCCCTTTTTTGCACGATTGTCTTTGTACAATGTTATGCAGCTTCTTCTAGCTGGACGGGCAGATGTCAACTCCAATGCCAATCAAAACAGTTCTCAACTGAAGTGTGTACCTTAAATAAATTACACCTTTGGGCCTTACAGCTGACAGATTGCAGTGTCAGAAGCGCTACAACTCAAACTACGCACCACATTTTGAACGTCCAATTGGCTCACGTGCATTAATACTCAAATGTAATCAAAGGAAGACATGTACTTGAATCACTGATGCATTTTAAATCAGATTATGTAGTTAATTCTGCCTCGTTATTCCCATCAACAACAACTTGCATTCAGTGTATTGTTGAATAACATCTCAGAGGCACTAGTTGTTTGCTTTAGATAATCAGGCTGTAACTTCAGGTATGTGGCAATCAAACTTCCAACTACTAGAATTGCAAATTGTATTGAGACCCCAAACTAATGCCTACTCTCAACCATCGAAAGAGATGCACTGCACAGAACAACTTTTAAATTAAAATTAAAGAGATGCAGTAGGTGTGTATGGCCTCCTTCTGTGCTGTAAATTTCTATGATTCTATGTATGCAGTCAGTCTTCATTACAAGCCTTGGATAGGCCAATTTACCTGTAGACCACAAGCAGCCAAAAGGAGGAACTGGTACCCCGAGGTCACCATACGAAGTGTGTTCATCCTGTCGATTACATTGGTAATATTGCAGCAAGGTCTCCAAGGGGTAGCTGTGAGGCGCTAATGGGAAAGATGAAATTATATTGAAACTGATGGAAAAGCAACAAATAAATGTTTGAATAACTTAATACAACTTTCTTTTGTATCAGATATCCCACACATGCAAGTTTACAACGGTCTGTACAGAAATTAAGCACGAAGAACACAGTATCCAAAAGGAAATTGAAGAGAAATCCTTTACCAAGTTATTGAATTGTATTTTTTTTTTGACTTCACCCCTTCTCCCAAACATCAGCCAGCCATCATATACTCAAGTGGCCATTACTCATGCATGAGCCGAGAGGGCATCACAGCTGAACCCAATGTTGTCCTCATCCAACATTCACACTTTTCAGCAGGAGTCACTAGGAGAAATCAGGAAAAGCAACCCATATTATTTTTCTCCAGGCCCAGGGTCGATCGTAGCACCCTTAGTGCGCCTCTGCTGAGAAGAGATGATGTGGGCCCTTCCTGATTTGTGTGGCTCAGTTCCAGTTCAAATCAGGTGGCACGTACACTGCCTATGGGGGAGCAGTTTTAATTTTGACAAATAAAAGCAATTACATATTGGACTTTCTGCACCACATGGCATCTCAATTTGAATTTTTCCTCCAGCTTCATTCTGCGCTATTAAATAAATTGAGCTGAAAGGCAAAAAGCAGATAGCGGCACAAATCACAAAATTGTTTTGTTAAAGGAACATACAAAAATGACTAACAGAAAAAGACTAGCTGTTCCATCGAGCCTGACCTATACCGTTATGGTGCAACATCATAGTCCCCAACGCTCCCCATCCACCAACAACCACGTAATTATCAAAAGCATCTATTTCTGATAGAAAGTTTACGCCTTAAAATGTAATTTATAAAATAGCGATGAAAAGTACAAATGATTTGCGACAACTCCTAACTTGGAACCATAGAGCACAATAGGAGGCCATTCAGCCCATTGCACCTGTGCCAGCTCTTTGAAAGAGCTATCCAATTAGACTCACTCCCCTGCACTTTCCCCATAGTCCTTTTCAAGTACATATCCAATTCCCTTTTTGAAAGTTACTATTGAATTTACTTCCACCACCATTTCAGGTATCCATTCCAAATCGTAACAAATCACTGTGCAAAAAATATTTACCTCAGCTCCTTTTGCCAATTATCTTAAATCTCTGTCCTTTGATTACTGACCTACTGCCAGTGGAAACAGTTTCTCCTTATCAAAAGCCCTCGTAATTTTATTAAATTTCCGTTAACCTTCTCTGCTCTAAGGAGAGCAATCGGGGAAAGCCGGGGGGGGGGGGGGGGGGGTGGGGGTGGGATTAGCTGAAGTGCTTTTGCAGAGAGCCGGCACGGGCTCGGTGGGCAGAATGGCCTCCTTCTATGTGTAACCATTCTGATTTTATTCTAATCACAGTTTATTTCGTCTCTTCTCACTTTAAAAAAAAAGTTTTTTGTAGTAGGTTAAAATATACAATTTCCGAGCACAGTGTAGAAGCTAAAATTGTTATCTCCCATTCAAACAGGATACATCTACAGCCCAATCAAACTCATTCAAAAATAGCCAGCCGGATCCTGGTTATCTCACGTAACTACATAACAGCTTCACCAACTCCTCAATGTTCATGGTCTACAGAGCAGTAGTAATACCCGCCCTCCTGTATGCTTCAGAGACATGGACCACGTACAGCAGGCACCTCAAAGCACTGGAGAGGTACCACCAACGCTGCCTCCGCAAGATCCTGCAAATCCATTGGCAGGACAGGCGCACCAACGTCAGTGTTCTCGCTCAGGCCAACATCCCCAGCATCGAAGCTTTGACCACGCTCGATCAGCTCCGATGGATGGGCCACATCGTCCGCATGCCCGATACGGGACTCCCAAAACAAGCACTCTACTCGGAGCTCTGACACGGCAAGAGAGCCCCAGGTGGGCAGAGGAAACGCTTCAAGGACACCCTCAAAGCCGCCTTGAAAAAATGCAACATCCCCACCGACACCTGGGAATCCCAGGCCCAAGACCGCACAAAATGGAGAAGCATCCGGGAAGGCGCCGAACACCTCGAGTCTCTTCGCTGGGAGCAAGCGCAAACAGCGGAAGGAGCGCACGTCAACCCAAGAACCCCACCCACCCGCCGTCTGCCCCACCTGTGACAGAGACTGTAGGTCCCGCATTGGACTCATCAGTCACCTGAGAACTAATTTTTAGTGTGGAAGCAAGTCATCCTCGGTTCCGAGGGACTGCCTAAGAAGAAGAATGGCTAAGACGCAGTAAGGCGCACTGTAGATCGTCAGAAAATAACCTTTCTCGTTTAAAGCCAGTAACAAATGAGACCAATATCGTAAATAAAATAACACTGCAGTTATTTTAAAGCTGCATAGTGCAATATAGCTAGGCAGTCGCCCTGAATTTTATTGCCACATGCACTTCAAGCAACTACACTGCAGGAAGTTTGTACCTTTAAAATCAATAATCGAAACACATGGAAGGCGAGATTATTTTATACTCAAATGTAACAAAACGGCCCAGGGCACTTACGGAAACATTCTGATTAATAACATATAAACAAAGCACGACTACAGAAAACGTTACAAACACGTCCTGATTTTTTAAATAAAAAAGCTATAGTACCCCTTGATGGGATAACTCAAGAACAGTCTCTCACCCCGCTTTTTGTTGCAAACCCTGCTATTGAGCACAGCGCGGAACAGCATCTTTAGACTTGGGGTGGCTGGAATTCTTGAACTAGACTCCCGCGCGCTCCACTCTGCAATCAACCTCCCGCCAAATAGACGTCACGCACGCTGATTGGTCCGCGGCCGCCGTGCGGAAGCGCGTCAGTAACTCGATGGCGCTGGCGGCTGGGCCGTCATTTCCGCTCCAGGAGCATTACTGGGAGGAGGCGGTTGGGCGACTGAGAGCCCGGGCTGTCGCCATGGCGCTGGCTGCAGCCAGGCCGTTCCTGTCGGAAGGAGGTTATGGGGAGCAGGAAATGGACGCCAACTCTGCTCTAATGGAGCTAGACAAAGGTACCCGAGCCGCAGCAAGAGGAGTGCGAGCTGGAGCCGGCCAGTGTTTGTCTGTCGGGCGGCAACTGAGCCGCCGCTTTGGGTCTCAGCAGCGAGCCCTTTGCCGCCCATCTCACTCGTTAAATACCTTCCAGTGCGGCGTTGAGCTGTGTTTATAAAGTCCGGCTGGACTCTCTGAATAAAAGCGGAGTTTTGTTTTTGTTCTCCGCACACGTTCGGAATTTACCTTTGGACGGTGGAGGTCTGTGCATTTGGCTGTGAACTCTTCCATCTGTCAAGAGTGCAATTCCATCACAGCAGGGTAATGCAGGTGTTGAGGGATGCGAATTGATTCTGTCGCTATTAGTTTCAGACTAGTGGCACGTTATAACCACAGCCTCAGTTATTAGGAGTGATACTGACTCTAGATTAAAAATGACACAACATTTGATGCAAATTGTCCTTAAAAATAAACGCAATTCTGTGCATCCTACATATGTGTTTATAAAACGTTTGAAATCCTACATCTCTTTCCACAGTAGACCTAATCTTGACAAATCTGTTTCATGTGTTTACCTTTTTAATTTTGTAATTAAGTTTCGAACATGGACTAAATGTTGTAGCAGAGATATTCAATTAGTTTGACTGGAAGTCCACTGATCATAAATGTTAGTAACCCTGTGATCTGGAGTTTGTGCTTTACAATATTAGCAAAAATGCATTAAAGCGGTTACTTACATTATATACCACAATTTCAAGTGTCAAAGCCAAGCAGCACTGACATTTTACAAGTGCCTGGAGATTTAAAGCAACAAATAGAGTAGCCTTATTTTAATTAATTACTAGTTTGTGCCAAGCTACAACTTTCATAAGAAGTATGTGCTTTTCATAACGAAAAGGTTCTCGCCTGTTTGCTACCTCTCGTACTTCCCTTCTGCCTTCTTGGCTCTTCTCTCCGCTCCAAGTTCATAGGTTCTTTCTATCTGTCCCTCCTTCCCCTCCAGTCCATAGAGCTACTCCTCCTTCCTTGCTCCCCACTTACTTCAGAGATGCTGCCCTTCTCTCCCTGTTCAAGGAAGTGATCTTTTTTTCTCTCTCCTAGCTTTTCCTCCTTTCTTGCTCCAATTCACAGCTACTTTTCTCCCAAATATCCACCCGGTTCACAAAGGCTCTCTTCCACTCAGCCAGTTTGTGGAGGCAATATTATTATCTTGATATGCCATTTAGTGCCACTTTTGACAACTCCTTGCTAATACTGCTGCTTTGTTTGGGCTTCCCACCTGGCTGTGGATGCGAATTTCCATCACCTGTGAGTTCAAGAATTTACATTCACAGCCTATAGCAGAGTTGAATCTCTGAGTAAATCAGCACTGACCGGAAGGAGCCAAGAGTGGCAGTAAGTGACACATTGGGGAATGGAGGATGACTATGTTTGTGGGTGGGATTTCATGGTGTGTATTTAATCATAGAGCGTTTCATTCCAAGTACTGTATCTGGATTTGGGCTGGGATCTGCCATTTAAGTAGCCCACATACTAGGAACTACAGTTTAATACATGCTGTATGAATTTAAAGCAGTAGAACTTCACTGTTTATTGAAATTAATTGTGAAAAATACATGACAATGAATTTTAAAAATATAGATTTTGGCAGGCTAGATTGAGACCATGAATCTTGACTTTTATTTAGTAATGACTCAAAGAATCAGCATCCAGGTGTAGAGGTCAGAACTGTTTGCAAATAGAACACATGATTCAGGATCTTGATCTATGCTACAAACAAATCTGCTGTATTTCAGTTCCTCCTCAAGAAAGATCCAGAACCGTGACTTAAAGTACAAAAATGTCACAATGGAAAGAAGTTGTGATTCTGACCTGATTTGTATGTTAAATAATATAAATCTTAAAATGTGGGACAGTGACTTGATGTATCAATGTAATGTTTTGTATCCTATCTCTTAAGGGCTGAGATCAGGGAAACTCGGTGAGCAGTGTGAGGCAGTTGTTCGTTTTCCTAGGCTGTTCCAAAAGTATCCATTTCCGATTCTTATAAACTCTGCTTTTTTGAAACTTGCAGACATCTTCAGAGTTGGGTAAGCATTGTAATCTCTTGAAAGGATAATGTCAGTTATCTATCATTTACTTTTTATAGTTATTTTACAAAATGGGATTTAATTAACTTCACTGTTTTCCTTCTTTAGAAACAACTTTTTGAGGTTGTGTGTACTGAAGGTGACTCAGCAGAGTGAAAAGCACTTGGAGAAAATCTTGAATGTTGACGAGTTTGTGAAAAGGGTCTTTTCAGTCATCCATAGCAATGATCCAGTGGCCAGAGCCATCACTCTCCGGTAAGCATAATTCCAGTGAAGGGTCAAAACCTGTGCTTTCGAGCCAATAGTATTTGTTGTGACTTTACAGATAATTAGCCAAAAGAAGTAAATCAAACTTATACAAAACATTCGGGAAGGTAAACCACATGGTAGTCACACTGACCTCTGTATCTGTGATAATTGATAAAGCTGTTGAGTATGTTATTTATTGCAAGAGAAGTATGATATATTGGCCATAGGGTTTCCCAGTAATCAACTGCAAATAATTTCTTAATAAACTTGCACTAACAGCCACTGCTTAAAATAAAAACTGGCCTCAACAGAATAAAATAGTAGTGTGTGTTTTTTATATATATATATATATATATATATTACTTATTTACTTATTTACTTATTTACTTATTTATTTATTTATTTAATTTAGTTTATTTTCAATTGTAAGACCATCAAGTTTTGCTCTTACAGTTGATGCCATCTGCACCCTTTGATTGGATTATGGCTTGGTACTTAGTCCAGCTAACAGTCATCTGTCTAGTATATACTTGTCAGATAATTTCTCCGTTTTCATCTGCAATCTACTTATTGAGAAATGTTAAGTACTGATCTCAGTTAGTCCTTTGGTGTGAGTTCATAAAAATCAACTGACCATAACCTATAAACAATTTTCCCAAGTATTATTTATGTTAAATATATCCTAGAGGAATTTCAAGCCATCTAATGTAGTTTCTGGGTTGATAACATTATAACTTACAAGAGCAATGCTCTTGTGATCTATAACCTAACGTAATCCTCATGATGTAGGTCCGCAAAGCGGGGATCTAAGATAGCTGTTGTTTATTTTCATGTGTGTGCGTTTGTATGTATGTCTGTCAATCATTGTGTACCTAATCAGTGAAAATACGATTCACTGGATTGTGTCCTTTTGCAGAATGCTGGGAAGTATGGCTTCTATTATTCCTGACAGAAAAAATGCTCATCACAGCATTCGGCAAAGTTTAGATTCACATGATAATATCGAAGTAGAAGCTGCCATTTTTGCTGCCGCCCATTTTTCTGCACAATCCAAGTAAGTACAGCTAGACCTTTTGTGTGACATTTATATCTGCCACAAAGCTGATGTTTGAGAACAATTACATCTCCATTCTGATTTGGGTGAGATGCAAGATCATTCATTCATATAGACATACATATTTAAATATGATTATTGCCCTCAGTAAAACTGATCATATACATAACGGGTACCTTCTGTGACCCTCCAGAGACTATAAATACAAAACATTAGAATAAAGTTTAGTTCAGAAATAGGAGGGATCAAATGGGGGGAAATGCAAGGCAGACTAAGGTGGGTTTCGAGTGCATGTGCGTGATTGCATGGAGCGTGGTAAATAAGGTTGGTGAGCTGCAGGCACAAATTGCACGTGGGATTATTATATAGTTGCAATAACGGAGAACTGGCTCAAACAAGGAAAGGAATGGGCACTTAATATTCCTGGTTACAAAGTATTCAGGAAAGATAGGGAAGGGAAAAAAAGATGGGGGTGGCAGTATTGATCAAAGATACTGTTACAGCACTGGAATGGGATGATATACTTGAAGGTTCAAAGACTGAATCTATTTGGTTAGAGTTAAGGAACAATAGAGGAGCTATTACCCTTCTGGGTGTATATTGTAGGCCACCAAACCATGGGAAGGAGATAGAGGAGCAAATTTTGGAAAGATGCAAGAACTATAGAGTAGTGATGATAATGAGGGACTTCAATTATTCTAATATAGACTGGGAAAATAACATTGTAAAGAGCAAAGAGGGGGAGGAATTCCTGAAATGTGAATAAGAGAACTTTCTTTATCTGTGTGTTTCCAGCCCAATGAGGAAGGAAACAGTGCTGGATCTGGTTCTGGGGAATAAAGTGAGGCAAATAGAGCATGTTTCAGTGGGAGTGCATTTGGGAAACACTGATCACAATATCATTAGGTTTAGAGTAGTTGTGGAAAAGGACTAGGAGAATCAAATGTGAAAATACTCAATTGGAGGAGGGCTAATTTCAGTGAGTTGAAATGGGTTCTGGCCCAGATAGATTTGTAATCAAAGATTGGCAGGTAAAACAGTAAATGACCAATGGGAGGACCTTCAAAGAGGAGATAGTTTGGGTACAGACTAGACACATTACCAAGAGGGGGAAAGCAAGGGCATCAAAACTGGAGCTCCCTGGATGACTAAAGATATAGAGATTAGAATGAAACAGAAAAAGGAGGCTCATGATAAATGGCAGGCTCATAATACAGTAGAGAACCAAGCTGAATAAGTACAGGGGAGAACTGAAAAAAGAAATGAGAGGCAAAGAAAGTGAATGAGAATAGATTAGTGGGTAACATGAAAGGAAACCCAACACTTTTTATAAACATATGAATAGTAAAAGGGTAGTCAAAGGAAGGATAGGACCGATTAGGAACCAAAAAGATCATCTAATGGAGGCAGAGGGCATGGCTGCGGTACTGAATGAGTACTTTGCATCTGGCTTCACTGAAGATGATATTCCCAGTGTCACAGTAAAGGAGGCGGTAGTAGAGAAATTGGATAGGATAAAAATAGATAAAGAGGAGCTGCTTAAAAGATTGGCAGCACTCAAAGTAGAAAAGTCATCCAACTCGGATGGGATGCATTCTTGGTTGCTGAGAGAAGTAAAGGTGGAAATAGCGGAGGCTCTGGCCTCATTCTTCCAATCTTCCTTGGATATGGGAGTGGTGCCAGAGGACTGGAGGATTGCAAATGTTACACCCCTGTTCAAAAAAGGAGGGATAAATTCGGCATCTACAGGCCAGTCAGCCTAACTTCGGCAGTGGGGAAACTTGAGATAATAATCAGAGACAAAATTAATTGGCACTTCAAAATATATGGGTTAATAATTGACAACCAGCACAGATTTGTTAAAGGCAAATTGTGTTTGACTAACTTGATTGAATTCTTTGATGAAGTAACAGAGAGGGTTGATGAAGGTGGTGCAATTGATGTATACATGGACTTTCAAAAGGAGTTTGATGAAGTATCACATAATAGACTTGTTCGCAAAATTGAAGCCCATGGGATTAAAGGCTCACTGGCAACATCGATACGAAATTGGCTAAGAGACAGAAAGCAGAGAGTAGTGGTGAACGGTTGTTTTTCAAACTGCAGTGAAGTATACAGTGGTGTCTTCCCGGCGTCAGTATTAGGACCACTGCTCTTTTTGATATATTAATGACCTGGACTTGGGTATCGGGCATAGTTTTAAAGTTTGCAGATGACTCGAAACTCGGAAATGTAGTAAACAGGAGGAGGATAGTAACAGACCTCAGGTGGGCATATAGTGACTGGTGAAATGGGCAGACGCATGACCGATAACATTTAATGCAGAGAAATGATGCATTTTGATGGGAAGAAAGAGGAGAGGCAATATAAACTAAATAATACAATTTTAAAGGGGGTGCAGGAAAAGAGAGACCTGAGGGTGTAGTACACAAATCTTTGAAAGTGACAGGGCAAGTTGAGAAGGCTGTTTTTTTTAAAAAAAAAAAGCTATATGGGATCCTTGGCTTTCTTAATAGAGGAACAGAGTACAAAAGCAAGGAAGTTATGCTAAACCTTTATAAATTACTGGTTAGGCCCCAGCTGGAGTATTGTGTTCAATTCTGGGCACCACACTTCAGGAAGGATGTCGAGGCCTTAGAGAGAATGCAGAGAAGATTTGCTAGAATGGTACCAGGGATGAGGGACTTTAGACACGCTGAGAGACTGGAGAAGCTGGGGTTGTTCTCCTTAGAGCAGTGAAGGTTAAGGGGAGATTTAATAGAGGTGTTCAAAATCATGAAGGTTTTTGATAGAGTAAATGAGAAACTGTTTCCGGTGGCAGAAGAGTCGGTAACCAAAGGACACAGATTTAAGGTAATTGGCAAAAGAAGCAGAGGCGAGATGATAAGAAATTTCTAGCACAGTGAGCTATGATCTGGAATGTGCTGCCTGAAAGGGTGTTGGAAGCAGATTCAATAATAACTTTCAAAAGGGAATTGGATAAATATTGGAAGAGGAAAAATGTGCAGGGCTATGGGGAAAGGACAGGGAGTGGGATTATTGGGATAGCTCTTTCAAAGTGCTGGCACAGGCATGATTGGCCTCTTGTGCTGTATCATTCTATGATAAGTAATCCATACAAGCTGATATTAAAATAACCTAATTCAATTTAGTTCAATTTATTTGAACCTAATTACACAGTCTGAGTAATCTCTATTCACAGTTAGGTGCAATTTGTTAAGCTGATGCCTTTTAATTGTTTTGTGTAATGCAAGAGGCAGCCATATTTGAGATGGCCCTGATTTAAGAGATGGTCACCCATCAGACAGCAGTGGATAAGTACCATTTCAGAGTTCTATTTTAGTGATTTTAGAAACTTAGTGTGGCCACCATTAAAGTTGCTTTGCTGACAACTCGGTTCATTAAATCAGTTAAGCAAAGTTAAATGGTTTTTGTTACAATCCACTGATTGAATCAAAGTGAAACAACACTGAGCTTTAAGCAATTTATTGCTGTTTTGTATAAACTACAAGACAAAAAAAGTTAAGCTGAGGCAGACTATCAAGTCCATTGGTCTTGAACTGTACTGAGACCAGGGGCAAGAAAAGTTTTTCTGCAGGGTGCCAAACCATAATATTTTATTTTTAGAACAACAAGGTTCATGCTGGGAAGTGGGATTAGGCTGGATAGCTCTTTGTTGGCCGGCGCGGACACGATGAGCCGAAATGGCCTCCTGCCGTGCTGTAACTTTCTATGATTGTGAATTACATAAACAGGCCATTTGATCTGAGGTTTGTGCTGATGTTTTCTCCACATGAGCCACCCAGTCTAATCCCTCTCTCCTCGCTCTCTTTACCTTTTAAAAGTCTTTTTCAAGAAATTATCTAATTCACTTTAAAGGTACTTTGCTTTAACAATGATTTGTGGCAGTGAATTGCATTTTTAATGACTGTGAATCTGTACATCAGTTTCTCTGCTCCTCTACTCCAATTAAAATATTACCATTGAAGGTGTATTTCAGTTCTTTATCTTTACTTCCAAAATGTGTTGCGTTTTTTTTAAACAGTGAACTCCATCTGCCAACTATCGTCCCATCCTGTTAGCCTATCTATGTTCTCCTGCAGTCATTCACACTTCTTGTCACAATTTGCTATCCAATCCCCTAATATGGTGTCATCAGAAAATGTCAATATTGTTTTCTCAATTCCTAAATTTAGATCATTTACATTTCTATCATCCTTAATTCCACAGGCTTTTGCATTTGATTACATAACAACAGTAACTGCATTGCAAAAGTATTGGCTGTGAAGTATTTTATGACGATCTGAAAATGTGAAAAATGCTGTGTATTTTTCTTGCTTTATTAAATGCTTGCTGAAAATCTATATAAACCACTTCCACTATATTTCCTTTATCCCCTATCATATTTCTTCAAAGAATTCTGAGGTTCATGTAACATTTTAGATTTTTACCAGTGTTGCTGTACGTGGATTTAAAAAAAAGTATTACAGGAAACTCTTTATTAACCGGCACCGGCGTGGTGCCGGTTAATCAAAAAGTCCGGATAACGGAGAGTTATATCTCCCAATGTACGAGAGCCCCGTACACACTGACATGCGCCTGCATTCGGAGCTCCGTCTCCCCGGGGACCGCCAGCTGACCATCTGTCGTGTCCGCTGCCTACCCGGGCTGCACATTCCCCTCCCAATCTACATGCTCCGATACAAGGCAAACGCCTCGGGGTCTTTTTTAAAGTTATTTTTAAAGGAGAGATGAAGGAAAACCCCGGTTACCTACTCAAGAATTTTGCCGGTTAAGAGAGATTTCCGGTTATTTGGGTGCCGGTTAAAAGAGAGTTTCCTGTATATTGCTGCAATGATTAGATTCATTTTAAGCGTTTTACTCCGAAGGCCGCAAAGCATTTTGTCTTAACATTAAAGCCTGCAGATGTTGAATCTGAACTGGTTGTCATAGTAGTTTGGAATGTTAATTAATATATAATAATTATGTACAGTTTTGCACATTTCACACCATTATGAAGAAATGGTTCTTTTATGACATCTAAATGACCAGGTGTCGGTTCATTCAATGCGCCCAGCAAGGGTCTTAGCTAAAGAGAAGTGGATTTTAGGGCACATGCAAAAAGGCACAATATCCAATTCAGATAACAAGGGGGTCCTATTGTTACACCCCCAGGGTGCACTATTGTATTATTAAATATTGGGTAGTACAGGCACATTCCTGAATGTAAGCTACTCAGACCACTGATCAGCACCACTGTATCCAAGAGAATATCTGAGACTGACCCCTTAGTCTTTCTAAACTCTTTGTAGCTTAAGTGGGAAAATGTTTGTTTCCAGTACCTCGAGCACAGTGACCAAATAGAGGAATTTTCTTTTTCTGTTCCAAAAACTAATAGATACTTGTTACAATTCTAAAGTTCAGATATTTAAGATGTTTAAATTTTATTGCATATTTATGTATTGTTACATTGAAAGAAAAAACAAACTGCATTTATATAGTGTCTTTCATGACTTCAGGACATCTCATAATACTTCACAGCCAGTTAAGTATTTTGAAGTGTAGTCACTGTTGTAATGTAGGGAAATGTGGCAGCCAAATTGCACACTATTGTGTCCCACAAACAGCAATAAAATAATGACCAGAGAATCTGTTTTAGTGATGTTGGTTGAGGGATAAATATTGGCCAGGACACTTGGCCAACTCATAACATAAGAATTAGGAGCAGGAGTAGGCCATACGGCTCTTCGAGCCTGCTCTGCCATTCAGATAGGGTCATGGGATCTTTTAGGTCCACCTGAGAGCAGATGGGGCCTCAATTTAACATCTAATTTAAAAGATGGCACCCCCAACAGTGCAGCACTCCCTCAGTACTGCACTGAAGTGTCAGCCTGGATTATGTGCTCAAATCTGTGGATTGGGACTTGAACCCATGACCTTCTGATTCAGAGGCAAGAGTGCTACCACTGAGCCAAGGCTGAACCTAAGTTACATATTGCATATAATCTGCTCAGTATGACCTTGTGCAATTGTTTCATTTTAGAAAGGGAGGCAGAATAATAATTTTTTTTTAAAATAGGGCCACATTATTTGTTTGCATTTTCAAAGACTGTGGTATTGTCTTTGAGATTACTTTGGAACTTAGAATTATTTCTACTCCATGATTCTAATGCACAACCAGCCTATCCTTTTAAAGTAGGTGCCTACATGCACTCTTTGGAAACTGTCCAAAAAGATAATTAAAACACCCTAGTAACAATAGCTAAAATTGTGAAGAATTAAAATTCATTCCTCTCTGTTACTTTCAGCATTTTCGTTTACAAAATTGTAAAGTGTATGTGGTTGTGACTATTTCCATTTTGTTCCCACCCCCACCAGAGATTTTGCTGCAGGAATTTGTAACAAAATTGGTGAAATGATTGAAGGTAAGATTTTTAAATAAAGTCACCTTTCAGGGTTAATATTGTATTATATTGGGTGCCTCTCCAATCTATCGATTATTTTAAAACAAAAGTTGTGTCTATATGGTTTATGTTTCTCACATCTCATTGGTTATGTGATTACCAGGTACCATTAATTCACCAGTCACGTGACTACCAGAGACCAATCAGTGCTCCATTCCTAATCGCTGTGCTGTGTTCCCTGCGCCGCTTGAATGTTCCATTCTGCTCCCTGCCCCAGTTTTCCACTCCACAGCCAACATGCTCACTCTCGCTCTTCAGTCAACCTGCCTGCTTCCTTCCTCGCCCTTCCACTGCCTCCCACTTCTATCTCCAGGACCCAAGCCTACTTGTTCTTTCCCATACTACCTTCCTACCCATGAGTGTTGTAGCAGCTCCAGTTGGGAACATGACTACATATCCAGTGCAAACATGATAGGAAGACCATTCGGCTGGAGTAGTGGTGTTTCCCACACCACCAGGCCTAGTTTTCTATACTGTAACTGCTTTCTGCTGAGCCCCATTGCTCCTCTAAGTCTTTCTGAACCTTCAGTCTAATTTTAGGGTTAGATGACCTGATGCATGCTGACTGATGTCTTTCCCTGGGCTCTAAAAATGCTAAATGTTTTAAATTGAATATTTCAGTAAAGACAAGATATGAGAGGCATGCCGAGAGAGAAGTGGGAGACATAAGAACATAAGAATTATTAGCAGGAGAAGGCCATACGGCCCTTCAAGCCTACTCCGCCATTCAATAAGATCGTGGCTGATCTTCGACCTCCACTCCACTTTCCTGCCCGATCCAAAGAATTGGAGACTAGAAGACAATCAGGAAAAGAGAGAGATAGTTTGATTTTTTTTTTTGTGTGTGTGATGGAGACCGCTTGCGTATAAAACAGTGATAATCTTTAATTTTGGGCATAAATTACTGTGCCTTGACTCAAAACTGATTTTGCATTTTTTAGTTTCTTTTTATATTTTGGTGCCTGCCTGAACAAGACTGTTGGGTCACTTGGTGGAATCAATAAGAATTACTCTCCCATCCATAGTGACGGGGACTAGCTCCCCACAGCCAATGGCGATCCAATAGCTTGGTTTAAAGCATCCTCATCTACCTTTTGGCAACTGGTAACAGGATTCCCCTGGGGAGCGATGTCATGGAGGAATATAGAGACAGATTGCCTAAGGATGCATTGTTAAACCTTGACCCCAGAGTGGAACCTTCCTCTGGAGTTTGAGAATTATTCCATTGGGTGGTGTACATGTGTTTCTTCATGGCGGCATCTCTATGGACAGACGTCTGGGCCAATGTGTACAAGTTATTGGCGTCTTACCCTAAAATAGACTGAAGGTTCAGAAAGACTTCGATGAACTTTTGTATAGTATCCAATGCAGACTGAACAGTTGTACTTTAGGTCTAATCAGGTTAGCATGGAGTGCTAGCAGGCTTGGTGAGAGGTTATTTCCCAGAGTCACCCAATTTCAGGGAGTTGCTAAAACAGATTCAAGTCAGTTGCTGCCCTTGATTGTGGTCCAAATGCATGTTACCAAGCTGTCAGGAAGCAACATCAATGCCCTGGATTAGACACAAAGATCCATGACTTGCAGTATATTGCTCCATAAGCTGTTATGAATGTATTTAGCATCACTCTCATGGAAGCTGGAGCAGCAACTTTCATAACTGCTGTTTAATGGGGAAAGGTCTTTTTGGGGAGAAGGTAGAAGTGCAACTGGAATCTGAAGAGAAAATGGCAGAACATAAGCAGCATTCTTTTTAAAAGCTCCCTTGTCCTGTTTCAGGAATTTATAGCCATTTTACAACAGAAATGATTTTTTTGGGGGGAAAAAAAGACTTTTTAACGTTGGGTTTGTTGAGCAAAGTATATTCTTAAAAATGTTTTTTTTAAAGTCACCTAGATGTAAGCTGATTACTATGCTAAATAGAAGTTTTTTTACCAAAGGCTAAGCAATACACGATTCGTTAGCTTGTTGGGTAATTGAAAAATACATATCACCCTTTGTGTTGGAATATCTGTCTCGGCCTACATAAGAACATAAGAACATAAGAAATAGGAGCAGGAGTAGGCCAATCGGCCCCTCGAGCCTGCTCCGCCATTCAATAAGATCATGGCTGATCTGATCCTAACCGCCAATCTACTATCTATCACAGAACCATCTCCTGCATCTAACAGAATTGCACACACGAAATAGGAGCAGAATCAGGCTACACAGTCCCTGGGCCCGCTCCACTACCCACAGGGCCATGACCGATCCGAACCTAGACTCATGTCCAAATTCCTGCCCGCTCCCCGTAACCCTTAATGCCCTTTACTTCTAGGAAACTGTCTATTTCTGTTTTAAATTTAATTAATGTTGTAGCTTCTACAGCTTTTTGTGGCAGCATATTCCATGGACCTACCACCCTCTGAGTGAAGTAGTTCCTCCTCATCTCAGTTTTGAAAGAGCAGCCCCTTATTCTTAGACTATGTCCCCTAGTTCTCGTCTCACCCGTCATCGGGAACATCCTCCCCGCATCCACCCGATCCAACCCCTTCACAATCTTATATGTTTCAATAAGATCGCCTCTCATTCTTCTGAACTCCAATGAGTAGAGTCCCAATCTACCCAACCTCTCCTCATATGACCACCCCCTCATCCCCGGGATTAACCGAGTGAACCTTTTTTGCACTGCCTCGAGAGCAAGGATGTCTTTCCTTAAGTAAGGACACCAAAACTGTATGCAGTATTCCAGGTGCGGTCTCACCAATACCTTGTACAACTGAAGCAATACCTCCCTATTTTTATATTCTATCCCCCTAGCAATGAAAGCCAACATTCCATTTGCCTTCTTAATCACTTGCTGCACCTGCATACTAACCTTTTGAGTTTCGTGCACCAGGACCCCCAGATCCCTTTGCACTTCAGTACTCTCCAGTTTCTTGCCATTAAGATAATAAATTGCTCTAGGATTTTTCCTGCCAAAGTGCATCACCTCACACTTTCCAGTGTTGTATTCCATCTGCCAAATCTCTGCCCACTTACTTAGCCTGTCTATGTCCCCTTGCAGGTTTTTTATGTCCTCCTCACTCACTACTTTCCCTCCCATCTTTGTATCATCTGCAAATGCCTATAAGCAGATGGGAGATAAAAATAGAAAGAGAGGTTTTTTGAAACAGGAAGACTGCAAGGGGTATCAAAGTCATGAGGATTTTCACTGAGGCAGAGGTTAGAAATGCTGGAGGATAGTTAGAAGCCATCTTGTTTAATTCAAGTAAGATGTGTAGTTCTGTGGTGTTTATTTTGTATTGCGTGAGGATAAGTCATACTGATTGAATTAAGTGAGCCTGGTCATAACTGTCAATCTGTGAAATAAAGAAGTTTAATGATTCGTATCTAGCCTCCTCTCTCCTAAGTATTTGATTAGTCCACCTTTGGAAGGATTGAAGAAGTGCAAGTGTGAAAGACGTGAATATCCACTGCAGATCACAAGGAGATGCCATTGTTATGTCCCTTGGGTACATGATTGTACAAGTAGACATAGGGCAGTATGAGTAAACTCCCATAAAAGTAAGACACTCTGGCTGCTTATGGGGTCTACTGAAGCCACTGAGCTCAAGCAGATATCTATGACGGACCTGAATTTATAACATCATCTGACTGGCTACAGCAAAGCTCAACCATGTTGGAGCCTGTTGTGGCACTTCTGGAGTCCCCAGGGATCATCATCTAGTGTGTCTTGCCATCTACGCTAGAGATGCCTCTTTGATCCAGACCGCCTCGGGCATCAAATCAATGGCTCATTAAATATTCCCTCAAAGCTAGATTCCTGGTATGGGGCCGCCTGTATTAATTTGCAGCTGGGACAGACTAATTACTATTATTGGGCCATAAAAAGAATACACCCTGATTAGGAGAAAATAAGAATATTTTTTAGTTCCATAAATGTTGAGGGGTGGGGGGTGGCGGGGAGGAAGAGATTCCAGTTTATACCAGGGTTCTAATTACTGAAACAGAAAATTCAAGATGATGTAACCACATACCCAGACAGATGCCTGAGGACTAGTCAGTTTTCAAAGATTCATAGTGTCATATTGCCATGCACAAATGCCACTGGAGATTTCTTGGGTTCAGTTTCGAGGGGATAGTTATCTTCAGCATCCAGTTTTCATAAAGTGCCCCTCTGTGGTCACACCATATTTTAGGATGCAACATCTCTTCTGCATATCTGTACTTCAGTGATTGGTTCATAGAACCTCATGCCTGATGTCGATTAGCACAGCCCATGGATTCATAGTCATAAGAAGTTTAAGCAAAAAGGAAACTTGAGCTAATATTCTTGGGTATTATTCCTTGGATTTCACAATTACAAAAACTCGCACCTTCTTAAAGCTGCACCCTATCTGCCATCTGTGTGCGAGACAAGGGAGCTTTAATTGAACTTTGCTTAAATAGGACCTAGCCATCTCTTGCTATCTGCTATCTGCTGGTTCTAAAGGATAAAAAGTAGGATCAAAGGAGGCATGTGGTACAGGCTCATCTAGGTATCCATATTTGGGCCACAGGGCAAATACATTGACTTGGCTTGGTACATTTTCAGGAATTGAGGCTGTGACAAAATAATTAAACACTTTTGCCTGTACTGGACTATTAACTTGGATGCTTTTTGACTAGTAACAGCATGAGTAGTTAAAAGACTTGGATTCGCACAGAAATGGCTAGCCCTTTTGAACACACATTAGCTTAAAACCCAAACATGGTATTGATAGGTTATGCATATGTGATTAACAATTCTATGGGTAGTTTCTGCTGAGTGGTAACAGTTTAACATGTTAGCTTGAATCATCAAGCTTTTTGTTTCAAAGCTTCTGAACCACGGGGTTCTAATAAGAATTGTCTGTTTGAATATTGCAAAATGGCAGCCAGCCTGCACAATTAATCATTCTATAGTTTGTTAATGTCTTTTGTTCTGATGCTTTCAGAAGATTTTGAAACAGCTTGGCCAATTTATCTGGCAGTGCTCAAAGAACCAAGCAGGGCTGGGATGGGCTGTATCTGAGACCTGTGAGCAAGCGCGGGGTCATTGATTGGCTGTGATCTTTGGACAGCACTGTGGCCAGAAATTTCAATTGTGGGCTTAACTGTGGCTGGAGGGCCTCAGACCACTAGTTATTCTACATCCAACAGAGGGTCTGGGCTAGTTTGATTCCTTCGCAGCATTTTTAAAGAAGTGAGCACCCATTTCAGAGATCCAGTTATGTTGAAAGACTGCTCGAAGGAAGTATCTTTATTGATTTATGCACATGAAGGATAGCAAAGTTTAATTCCTGTAAATACATTGTTTCATTATGAGTACTGTTTGCTTATGGTCTATGTTAAATATATTATTGGTTTATAGTCTGAGCCCCGGTCTGGTGGAGTGTATATTCAATCCACCTAATGAAGGTGAGCAGCATCAATTGGCGGTATCTAGTACAATTCAGTAAGCTGGTGTTCAGTGGAAAGCATTCTCTGTTTGATCCCTGGGTCTCACTATTGTTTACCTAAATATTAGGCAGGTTTCCAGGTCATATGGTCTGCTTATGGGAGTGGTCGGTAATGCTGCATCAGAGTAGAATATCTAGTGTAAAACACAAAATTGAATGGGGGTATCTGAAGACACGCCCATTTGCCTCTCCAAAGTTTCAGTGCTTTTCCTGAGACACAAGCCAAATCAGCTTGGAGGCTGGACAGTCTCCTTTTCCTGGACACAGGTTTCTGCAAACATTTTTCCTGATCTCATAGGCAGTTGAAAAGATATGAGCAGACAGACAGAAAATGACAGCTTACCTCAGTTGGTAGCAGTCTCAGCTCTTAGTCAGAAAGTTGTAGGTTCACTTTGGGCTCTCCCCAGATACTTTTTCTTATGCCGAGTGCAAAGGACCTCTTCCGTAGGCAAACATATGCTTCCTATCAACTGAAACATAAAGTAACCTGAGAGGTAGTGTGGCCAGCGTGAACAATAAACCCCTTATGGCGTTAATAAGCTCACTAAACTTATTCTAAAGTCATCTGTACCCTGCGGATCTCTTAATAGATGGACAAGTAATAGATTCTTTTAAAATGCGTGGATGCAGTCCAGGGGTTTTATCCTCTGATTTTGATTAACTTATTTAATATATCCCCTTTTTTATTTTAAATGCACTTATCTAATTACCCATCTCATCATCCAATGTCATGTCCACTTGTTCTATCTCCCTGGTAAATACCAAAGCGAAATAATGATTTAATATTTCTGCCATCTCCCTATCGTTACCTGTGGTATTGTCCTGTCTATCCCTTAATGGCCCTATTCGCATCCCAAATTTCCTTTTTTTATTGATGTGCCTGTAAAATATTTTACTATTTTGTTTTATGTTCCTTGATAATTTAATTTCATAGTTCCTCTTTGCCTTCCTAATTGATTTTTTGGTTCTCTCCTAATCCCTTCGTATTCTCTTATCATGCACTCCTCTGCTGTCTATGTACTTAATGTATGCCTCTTTCCTTACCCTCAATTGTTCCCTTATGTCTTTAGTCATCCATGGAGTCTCATAATTTGTTCTTTCCTTTTAGCGGAATATATTGTTCTTGCACTCTGTTGAACACCGTTTTAAATGTTTCCCATTGTCGTTCTACATCGTTGTTTGCCAATATTGTTGCCCATTTTATCTTCCCAAGTTTTATTCTCAGCCAGTCAAAATAAGCTTTTCTCCAATCTATTAACTTGGTTTTTGTCATACTTATGTCCTTCTCTATTATCATAAAGCGTATTATATTATGGTCACTATTGCCTATATGTTCCCCTACTTTTACTTCTCTTATCTGCTCTGGCTCATTCCCCATAACTAGATCCAATAACGAATCTTCCCTTGTTGGGCTTCTTACATATTGGGTTAGCGGAGGGACGAACAAACTCATTAGATTACAAAACCAACACCACCAAAAATAGATTAACTAATCATTTTTCTCATTGCGGTTTGTGGGACATTGTTGTGTTCAAAACAGCTGTTTCTTTAACCTGCATAAGCGACTGACATTAAGACAACATTCAACTGAGTATGGCACCAAGTCCCAGCAAAATGGAAGGCAGCAGGTGTCAAAGGGAAACCCTCCAGTGGCTGAAGTCATACCTGAAGCAAGAGAAGATGGTTGTGGTATTTGTAGGCCAGTCATCACAGTCCCAGGACATCACTTCAGGATTTCCTCAGGGAAACGAACTTGGCACAACCATCTTCAGCGTGTAATCAATGGCCTTAACTCTGCCATAAGGTGGGGCTCTTCATTGATGATTCCACAGTGTTCACCTCCATTCACAATTCCTCCAATAATGAAGCAGTCCATGCCAGATTACAGCAGGACCTGGTTAAGATCCAGGTTTGGACTGAAGTGAGGAGACTCAGAACAAACTGTCACAGGACAGAGTGAGGAGACTCAGAACAAACTGCCACAGGACAGAGTGAGGAGACTCAGAACAAACTGCCACAGGACAGAGAGTGAGGAGACTCAGAACAAACTGCCACAGGACAGAGAGTGAAGAGACTCAGAACAAACTGTCACAGAAGTGTATTGTTTTAATTTAAATTAATTAAAGGGTAAATAATAAATTTAATTAATTACATAGAATGGGAGAGCAGGTGATGTGTTACTGCTGCAATATGTGGGAGCTGGAGGACACCATTGATGTTCACGGTGATCACATTTGCAGTAAGTGTTGGCTGCTCGAGGAACTCCGGCTCCGTGTTGATGAGCTGGAGTCCGAGCTTCAAACACTGCGACACATCAGGGAGGGGGAGAGTTACCTGGACTCTGTGTTCCAGGAGGTAGTCACACCAATTAGATTAACTAATTCAGATGTAGCCCATGATCAGGGACAGGAGGGTGTGACTACGAGTGAGGCAGGTACGGGGATCCAGGAGGTAGTGTTGGAGGAGCCGTAGCCCTTGCTCTTGTCCAACAGGTTCGAGGCTCTTACTCCCTGTGAGGACGGGAGCAGGAACTGCAGGGAGGATGAGCAACCTGGCCACAGCACTGTGGTACGGGGAGCCATTCAAGTGGGGGGAGTAAAAAGAAATGTTGTAGTGGTAGGGGATAGTATCATTAAGGGGATAGATAGGGTTCTTTGCAGCCGAGAGCGAGAGTCCCGAAGGCTATGTTGCCTGCCCGGTGCCAGGGTTAAGGACATCTCCTCTGGGCTGGAGAGAAACTTGGAGTGGGAGGGGGAAGATCCAGTTGTCGTGGTCCATGTTGGTACCAATGACATAGATAGGACAAGGAATGAGGTTCTGCTGAGGGAGTATGAGCAGCTAGGGGCCAAATTAAAAAACAGAACCTCTAGGGTAGTAATCTCTGGATTACTACCTGAGCCACGAGCAAATTTGGCTAGGGTAAATAAAATCAGAGGGTTAAATGCGTGGCTCAAAGATTGGTGTGGGAGAAATGGGTTTTGCTACCTGGGACACTGGCACCAGTACTGGGACAGGAGAGAGCTGTTCCGTTGGGACGGACTTCACTTGGCCAGTGCTGGGACTGGAGTCCTGGCGAATCGAATAACTAGGGCTGTAGAGAGGGCTTTAAACTAATTAGTGGGGGGGAGGTTTCAAGAGAGCAAAAAATAAAAATGTCAGCGGAGAAGGCAATAGAGCAAAGTAGCAGTGGGGTAATTAAAAACCAGAGTGTGTCAGGAAGGGACAGAATATATAAAGATAAAGGTAAAGTAGTAAAGGGGGTAAAAGCAGGAATAAATTGTCACAAAACATATTTAAAAGTTCTTTATCTGAATGCACGCAGCATTCGTAACAAAATAGACGAATTGACGGTACAAATAACTACGTATGGGTATGATCTTGTGGCCATTACAGAAACATGGCTGCAGGGTGACAACGACTGGGAATTAAATATGCCAGGGTATTTAACAATCAGGAAGGACAGACAGGAAGGAAGAGGAGGTGGGGTAGCTATGTTAATAAAGGAAGGAATCACTATTACAGAGAAATTATATTGGGTCAAAGGATCAGGATAATGAAACAGTTTGGGTGGAGATAAGGAATAATAAAGGGAAAAAAAACACTAGTGGGAGTAGTATATAGGCCTCCTAATAGTTGCAACTCTGCTGGAAGAAGTATTAATCAGGAAATAGTTGGGGCATGTAATAAGGGAACAGCTATAATTATGGGGGATTTTAACTATCATATTAACTGGACAAATCAAATTGGGCAGGGCAGCCTTGAGGAAGAGTTTATTGAGTGTATTAGGGATGGATTTCTTGAGCAGTATGTAACTGACCCTACAAGGGGGCAAGCAACCTTGGACCTGGTCCTGTGTAATGAGTCAGGATTAATTAATAATGTCCTAGTTAAGGATCCCCTTGGAATGAGTGACCATAACATGGTTGAATTCCATATCCAATTAGAGGGTGAGAAGGTTGGTTCTCAGACAAGCGTACTGAGCTTGAATAAAGGAGACTATGATGGTATGAGAGCGGAATTGATTAAAGTGGACTGGGAAAATAGATTAAAGGGTAAGACGGTACATGAGCAGTGGTGTTCATTTAAGGAGTTATTTTACAACTTTCAAAAAATATATATTCCACTGAGGAAAAAAGGGTGTAAAAGAAATGACAGCCATCCGTGGCTAAGTAAAGAAATTAAGGATAGTATCCAACTAAAAACAAGGACATATAAGGTAGCCAAACTTAGTGGGAGGATAGAAGATTGGGAAGTCTTCAAAAGACAGCAAAAAGTAACTAAAGGATTGATTAAGAAAGGGAAGATAGGTTATGAAAATAAATTAGCAAAAAATATAAAAACAGATAGCAAGAGTTTCTATAGTTATATAAAAAGAAAAAGGGTGGCTAAGGCAAATGTAGGTCCCTTAGAGGATGAGACCGGGAAATTAATGGTGGGAAACATGGAGATGGCAAAAATGCTGAACAAATATTTTGTTTCAGTCTTTACGGTAGAGGACACTAAGAATATCCCAACACTGGACAAACAAGGGGCTCTAGGGGGGGAGGAGCTAAATACGATTAAAATCCCTAAGGAATTGGTACTCAGTAAAATAATGGGACTCAAGGCAGATAAATCCCCTGGACCTGATGGCTTACATCCTAGGGTCTTGAGGGAAGTGGCAATAGGGATTGTGGATGCTTTGGTAATAATTTTCCAAAATTCCCTGGACTCAGCAAAGGTCCTGGCAGATTGGAAAACTGCTAATGTAACACCCTTATTTAAAAAGGGTAGTAGGCAGAAAGCTGGAAATTATAGACCAGTTAGTCTAACATCTGTGGTGGGTAAAATTTTGGAGTCTATTATTAAGGAGACAGTAACGGAACATTTAGATAAACATAATTTGATAGGACAAAGTCAGCATGGCTTTATGAAGGGGAAATCATGTCTGACAAATTTGCTTGAGTTCTTTGAGGACATAACGTACAGGGTGGATAAAAGGGAACCAATGGACGTAGTGTATTTAGACTTCCAGAAGGCATTCGACAAGGTGCCACATAAAAGATTATTGCTCAAGATAAAAAATCACTGGATTGGGGGTAATATTCTGGCGTGGGTGGAGGATTGGTTATCTAACAGGAAGCAGAGAGTTGGGATAAATGGTTCATTCTCGGACTGGCAACCAGTAGCCAGTGGTGGTCCGCAGGGGTCGGTGCTGGGTCCCCAACTCTTTACAATCTATATTAACGATTTGGAGGAGGGGACCGAGTGTAACATATCAAAGTTTGCAGATGATACAAAGATGGGAGGGAAAGTAGAAAGTGAGGAGGACATAAAAAACCTACAAGAGGATATAGACAAGCTGGGTGAGTGGGCAGAGATTTGGCAGATGCAATACAATATTGGAAAATGTGAGGTTATGCACTTTGGCAGGAAAAATCAGAGAGCAAGTTATTATCTTAATGGCGAGAAACTGGAAAGTACTGCAGTACAAAGAGATCTGGGGGTCCTAGTGCAAGAAAATCAAAAAGTTAGTATACAGGTGCAGCAGGTGATCAAGAAGGCCAATGGAATGTTGGCTTTTATTGCTAGGGGGATAGATTATAAAAACAGGGAGGTATTGCTGCAGTTATATAAGGTATTGGTGAGACCGCATCTGGAATACTGCATACAGTTTTGGTGTCCATACTTAAGAAAAGACATACTTGCTCTCGAGGCAGTACAAAGAAGGTTCACTCGGTTAATCCCCGGGATGAGGGGGTGGACATACGAGGAGAGGTTGAGTAGATTGGGACTCTACTCATTGGAGTTCAGAAGAATGAGAGGCGATCTTATTGAAACATATAAGATTGTGAAGGGGCTTGATCGGGTGGATGCGGTAAGGATGTTCCCAAGGATGGGTGAAACTAGAACTAGGGGGCATAATCTTAGAATAAGGGGCTGCTCTTTCAAAACTGAGATGAGGAGAAACTTCTTCACTCAGAGGGTAGTAGGTCTGTGGAATTTGCTGCCCCAGGAAGCTGTGGAAGCTACATCATTAAATAAATTTAAAACAGAAATAGACAGTTTCCTAGAAGTAAAGGGAATTAGGGGTTACGGGGAGCGGGCAGGAAATTGGACATGAGGCTGAGTTCGGATCGGTCGAGGCCCTGTGGGTGGCATAGCGGGCTCAGGGGCTGAGTGGGCGAGTCCTGCTCCTACTTCTTGTGTTCTTTAGATTTGAGGTGAGGATCAGATCAGCCATGATCTTATTGAATGGCGGAGCAGGCTCGAAGGGCCGATTGGCCTACTCCTGCTCCTATTTCTTATGTTCTTGTGTAACATTCCCACTACGCAAGTGCCAGTTAATAACCATCTCGAACAAGATAAAGCCCAGCCATCCCCCCCCTTGACCTTCAAGGACACAACCATCACTGAGTCCCGCACCATCAATATCTTGGGGCTCATCGTTAACTGGACCAACCATTATCAACACTGGCTACAAGAGCAGGGCAGAGATTGGATACACTGTGACGAGAGGCTCACCGCCTGATCCCTCAATGCCTCTCCACCATCTACAAGGCTCAAATCAGGAGTGTGATGGAATATTTGCCACTTGCTTGGATGACACCTGAACAACACCTGAAACTCGACACCAACCAAAACAGCAGTTTTTGCCTCTCTTGGCATCCTTCGAAAGGCCCACCGAGGCACTCGTCGCTGCCTCCTAGCTAGCAGCAACCCAAACTGCCTTATCTTGCTCTCTCCCCACCCTAAGCGCCTGCTGCAAGCTAATCTCGCCAACCTCCTCCCTGTCCCCCTGCTTGCCCCTCTGATCTCCTCCAGTAAATTAGGTATCATCGCCCCTCTCCGCATTTCCCTTCAAAATGTGCGTTCACTTGTAAATAAAAGCCTTGCCTTCCATGACCTTATTGTGGACGATCAAATTGACATCATGGCATTAACGGAGACATGGTTGAGGGGAGATGACACCTTACCCCGTAATGAAGTTTCTCCACCTGGCTATACTTTCCACCATATTCCACGCCCAAACTGCCAGGGTAGTGGTGTAGCCTTTGTATCTAAATCACACCTCCCTACTCTCTGGCAACTTCTCCTAGAGCATCTCCCTTTGTTCCACCCATCGTGTGTCTCTTTTAAAATCCTTATGCTGTACTGCCCAACCAAATACGACACCAATTTTCTCAATGCGATATCTTCTCTGCTTTCCTCCCTCTGCATCTCCGACAATGCAATCTTTGACCTTTTCTTTATATCACTCTCTACCCATATTCCCCTTCTAAACCCACTTCTTTTCGTATCTGCCCCTGGGGGAAAAAAACCAGTCAAGTACCTTACCACGGCACTTTCTAATTCCCAACTACCTAGACTTTGGCTTACAATTCTTCATGACATCTCTGCAGCTATTGACTTACTAAATCACACCCTCTCCACCACCTTTGATTCTCTTGTCCCCACTAAAATCATCACATTCTCTCAGCCTAGTTGTTTCCCCTGGCATACCCTTCATCTCTGCTCCCTTAAGTCCAAGGGACGCAGACATGAACATCTTTGGCGGACAACTAGTCCAATCATCTATCACCAGATAAAGCACTACCGGGTCCTGCTCTCCATTACTAAAACCGCCCGCTATTCTAAGATCATCCAGGATAGCAAAAATAACACCAGGCTTTGCTTCACCACTAACTCAAACCAACCTCCCCTGTCGCCTCCTCCCTCACCTCCAACAATAAATGTGAGGAGCTCATGGACTTCTTTGTTAAAAAGATCGACAACATCTGTTCAACTGCCTCTGCTTTCGATTCCCTCTCTTTCCCCTAGCCCACTGGACCTTACTTCCTCTCTGTTTTCCCCCCTGCTCTAACCCTAAATTTGCATATTTCTTTAATTTCTCTCCGATCTCTCCTCTTGCCCTTTCAAAGCTCATCTTGTCAATGAGACCGACCTCCTGCTCTGTTGACCCTATTCCGACTAAATTGCTGACCACCCAACTTTCTTTCCTGGCTCCCATGTTAGCAGATATTGTTAACGGTTCTCTCTGCTCAGGAATTGTCCCCCTTTTCTTCAAATCTGCTGTCATCACCCCTCTCAAAAAAAACCCAGCTCTAGACCACTCCATCCTTGCAAACTATCGCCCCCATCTCTAACCTTCCTTTCCAAAGTTCTTCAACATGCTGTCGCCTCCCAAATCCTTGCCCATCTTTCCCAGAACTTGTTTGAATCTCTCCAATCAGGCTTCAGCCCCTGCCACAATACCGAAACTGCTCTTACCAAGGTCATAAATGGCATCCTAATTGACTGCAACAAAGGTAATCTATCCCTTCTTATCCTTCTCTACCTGTCTGCAGCCTTTGACACGAGTGACCAAAAAATTCTGCTCCAACGCCTCGCCACTGTCGTCCAGCTGGACGGGACAGCACTCACCTGGTTTCATTCCTATCTTTCCAGCGGTAACGATAGAATCACCTGCAATGGCTTCTCTTCCCAATCCCGCATTGTCACCTCTGGTGTCCACCAAGGATCTATCCTTAGCCCTCCTCCTATTTCTCTTCTACATGCTGCTCCTCGGTGACATCTTCCGGCAACACAATGTGAGTTTTCACATGTACGCTGATGATACTCAGCTCTACCTCTCCTCCACCTCTCTCGAACCCTCCACCGTCTCTAAACTACCAGACTGCTTGTCTGACATCCAGCACTGGATGAGTAGAAATTTCCTCTCAGTAAATATCGGGAAAACCAAAGCCATTTCCTTCGGTTCATGCCACAAACTCCGTTCCCTTTCCACTGATTTCAATCTCTCTCCCCGGCAACTGTCTAAGGCTGACCAAGTCTGTTAGCAACCTTGGTGTCATATTTGATCAAGAATTGCGCTTCCTACGTCATATCCGTTCTATCACTAAGGCCCCCCCATTTCTACCTTCGTAATATCGCCTGTCTCCGCCCTTAGCTCAACGTATCTGCTGCCCAAACCCTCCTCCATGCTTTTACCACCTCTAGACTTGATTATTCCAATGCACTCCTAGCCGGCCTCCCTAGTTCTACCCTCCAGAAACTTGAGATCATCCAACACTCTGCCACCTGTGTGCTAACTCGCACCAAGTCCTGCACACCCATCTCCCTGTGCTTGCTGACCTATATTGGCTCCTAATTAAGCAACGCCTCAACTTTAAAATTCTCATCCTTGTTTTCAAATCCTTCCATGGCCTTGCACCTCCTTATCTCTGTAATCTCCAGCCCGAAAATCCCCCTAGACCGCTGCGCTCCACCTATTCTGGACTTTTGAACTTAGAAACATAGAAGATCGGAGCAGGAGTAGGCCATTCGGCCCCTCGAGCCTGCTCCGCCATTCAATGCGATCATGGCTGATCATCCAAATTCAGTACCCTGTCCCTGCTTTCTCCCCATATCCCTTGATCCCATTAGCCTTAAGAAATATATCTAACTCCTTCTTGAATATATTTAATGAATTGGCCTCAACTGTAGTAGAGAATTCCACAGGTTCACCACTCTCTGGGTGAAGAAATTCCTCCTCATCTCAGTCCTAAATGGCTTACCCCTTATCCTTAGACTGTGACCCCTGGTTCTGGACTCCCCCGCCATCGGGAACATCCTTCCTGCATCTAGTCTGTCTAGTCCTGTTAGAATTTTATAAGTTTCAATGAGATCCCCTCTCATTCTTCTAAACTCTAGCGAATATAAGCCGAATCGACCCAATCTCTCTTCATACGTCATTCCTGCCATCCCAGGTATCAGTCTGGTGAATCTTCGCTGCACTCCCTCCATGGCAAGAACATCCTTCCTCAGATAAGGCGACCAAAACTGCACACAATACTCAAGGTGTGGTCTCACCAAGGCCCTGTACAACTGCAGCAAGACATCCTTGCTCCTGTACTCGAATCCTCTCGCTATGAAGGCCAACATACCATTTGCCTTCTTAACCGCCTGCTGCACCTGCATGCTTACCTTCAGCGACTGGTGCACAAGGACACCCAGGTCTCGTTGCACTTCCCCTTTTTCCAATCTATTGCCGTTCAGATAATCTGCCTTCCTGTTTTTGCCGCCAAAGTGGATAACCTCGCATTTATCCGCATTATACTGCATCTGCCCGATCACCCAACCTTTCCAAATCATACTGGAGTTTCTATGCATCCTCCTCACAGCACACACGCCCACCCAGCTTTGTGTTGTCTGCAAACTTGGAGATATTACATCTAGTTCCCTCGTCTAGATCATTAATATATATTGTATATAACATCCCCAATTTTAAATGCTCCACCATTGGTGGTCATACCTTCAGCTGCCTAGGTCCTAATCTCTGGAATTCCATCCCTAAATCTCTCTGCCTCTCCACATCTCTTTCCTCCTTTAAGATGCTCCTTAAAACTTTCCTCTTTCATCTGCCCTAACATCTCCTTATATGGCCCGGTGTCAGGTTTTTTCACTCCTATGATGTGCCTTGGGACATTTTATTACATTAAAGGTGCTTGAACGGATCCACTGCCGGTGCACTGCGGCTGAGTCTGTACTATCTGCAGGATTCATTGCAGCAAGTCACCAAGGTTGCATTGGCAACACCTCCCTGCTCTGCAACTTTATAACCAAGAAGGACAAGTACAGCAGTGTCATGGAAACACCATCACCTTGGGTTCAGGGACAGCATTCCAGATAGTAGAGTCAAGATAACTGAAGGCTCTGCAGCCTTTTGGGATGGAGAAGGTGGGGGGGTGGAATGGAATACATATGCGATGCCAGAGTTAGACAGCGAAAGGGTACAGGCTGGGATGTAGGGCTGATGGAAGGTGTAGAGATTGGGTGGAACGAGCCCTAAAATGCTGCTATTTTGCAGAGAACAAGCCCGGGCTAGGTTGAGGGCCATTCCATGCCACCTTCTTGGCCATCTTTTAGTTTGACTCCAATTGATAGCATACAAGGCTATCACATGAAACAATCCTCACACAGTTGCTAAAGGTTATTGTACAGATTTGATTCTAGCACACACCAGTATCTTTGGCAGATTGGTCCTCACAGTTGGTGTTCTGGATTCTACACAGATGCCTTCCCATCCTACATTCATACTACTTTGGTATGCTTGCCACAGTGTGTATAGAATGTGAAGTGGAGAAAGATAGGCTATATACCCGGTAGTGTTGTCTTTATTGTTCGCGTGATATTGACCTTCCGTACACCACAATCCCAATTATCCATCCCCGCAGGGGTATAATTTTGGGAGGGTCAGTGTAAGTTAGTTTCAGTTTAGCTTAAGGTCAAAATGAGCTGGTGCAATGGCACAAGCCCTGGGGTTTTATACAGTATGGAAATGGGTGACCATGCAGGATACCACTTATCTGGAATATCATAATGACATTTTCTTGTGTGCACTTGGGTTCTGGGGGAACCATAAGCTGTCAAGCTAAGCTGTATTCCTGTAGTGTGGATGTATAGCATTTGAGAAATGAAGGCGGCCCCACTTGTCTTTTGTGTTACGTTTTCATTACATAGGAAAGCTATCTGAGGATTACAACTTGAAGCTTTGAAAATGAGCAGGTGTGCAGTGACGAAGGCGAACCAGTGGCAGATAAACCAACATGGCTGTTGTGCAAAAAATACCGTCTGATCTAGAATTTTACTCCAGTCAACCTCTAAACCTTCTTCTGGCCCTACATCCCAGCTTGTGCCTTTTGGTTGTCTGACTCTGGCATCCTGTGCATACTGACCCCAATCCCCAAACTGATGGCAGTTATTGCATTTGAGAAACCCTGAAGGCATGAAAAAATAGCTTGGTCTTAATAATTTAAAACTTTGTTTTCCAGGACTAGCCACACCTGTAGATCTGAAGTTAAAGCTGATCCCCATTCTGCAACACATGCATCATGATGCCACCCTCGCCTCCAGCACCCGAGTCCTTCTTCAGCAACTAGTGGCATTGTACCCTTCCACCAAGATGGTGGTGGTCATACTACATACTTTTACACAACTAGCTGCATCTTCACTGGTTGACATCCCAAAGCAGGTAAGAGTTATCATTAGAGTATTTATTCATTAGAAAACCACTAGTACAGTTTACTTAAATATTTAAATACACAGTCTAATTCTAAGCTATCAGCATGGTTAATGGTGGGAAATCACAGGCAAGTAACCTGAGATTTTTTTGTCCATTAAAATTAGTCAGTGCTGCGATCCACTGGAGCTGTGGGAGCATTAAATTACCCATAATATAAAATGAACCTTTTTTTTTAACGACTCCTTTTGCTTACCTTTGTACGGTTATTTTGCCAGCAGTGCAAACTGCACGTGAACTATTCAGCAATTTAGGCTACACAGAAGTGTTGTGGGTTTATGGTATTAAATATAGCGAGGTGTCTCCCATGCTATAATTAACAACATGACGTGATCCGGACTCGAGTCGTCGTTAGCTTGTTCACAGATGTGATTCCCAGTAAAAAAGTAAAAATTTTCCCAGTAAAAAAGTAATTTTTTTTTAAAGCTTTTCGTTTTACATACAGACGGCAGCTTTTGACACGTTGGAACCCCTGCGACTACACCTCATTGTCTCAGTTGTATCTTGCTATGTCTTTTGATGTGGTACCTTCCTGGCTGACTTAATTAACTTTATCACACCTCGGCAGATAGTCAGGATGATTTAATTTATTGGTCTGCAATTGTAAAGTACACATGCTTTTTTTTCCATCTATATATGTTCTGGCGATTCTGTATCCAATTTACTTCACCTGAGGAAGGAGTGATAGCTCCGAAAGCTTGTGATTTCAAATAAAACTGTTGGACTATAACCTGGTGTTGTGCGACCTCTCATAATTAACAACAGCAGACTATTTTGCATGGGAGCTGCTGCAAGGCTGCCTTGAAGTTTTTTAAAAACCATATTGAGAAACCTAGTTGAAAGACCATATCCCACCCATGATGCAGGACACTACTAAGATTGAAACGAGTAGTTGACAAGAAGGGATAAATAGCGAAGCAGTGGTTAGGTGATCAGAGTTCTGATTTGAAAGCCTGCAGAGTGTAGGAACAAAGGACGAATGATCTCTTTATTCTACAAACATGAGTAAAGGCCCAAACAAACTGTATTGTTTCACACAAGTGGTTTGGTGATTTTGCAGACAATGAAACGCATTTGTGAAAATATGTGTTGTATGCAAACTTTCCTCAGAATTGATTTTGACAGACACTTTTTTAAAGAAACTATTGTGGTTTAGGATTGAAAATTTGGTATATTGTAGGCTGTGACTAATTTGTTCTTCTTTAATACTTTACCTTTGTGCTGAACAGATTCAGCTTTTGCTGCAATATTTGAAAGAAGACCCCAGAAAAGCTGTAAAGAGACTCTCTGTTCAGGATCTGAAATTGTTGGCTAACAAAACACCACACATGTGGAGCAGAGATAACATTCAGGTACCTTCAGATTAAATCCAAGCATGAATATGGAAAAATGGTTGACTGAATTAATTTGGCCTGATGCTTTGATGAGTGCTTAAGCAAATTAGGTTACAGTTAGTTGTCCTAAACATACACAGTCTCTCCTCTTGACCAGATAGTCCTTATTAAAGTTATTCACAAAATTCCTCGTTACCATGGTGTAGAAAAGTATGCCCTTCAAAAAAATGATGCCTTTAGTGTGAGAATTCTTTGTGCTTTGCTATACTCCTTTTTGGTCTGGGTTTCAAATCCTTCTGTGTTCTCTCCTTGGCCATGTTAACTGTCTGTGTCCAGGAGCCAACAGCAAGATAAATGCTCACTGGTGCGTACCAGTGCTATTGAGAACCAGCTATAGAAAGGCACATCAGCATGGCTTGGAAATAATGCTCCGTGCATTCCTCTTTCCCTCCTGTGTGCAGCTCAAACTGCCTCTGCAATCCCTGTCTTTTAATTGAAATTCAATAAGCCCATTTTATTCTAAATAATGTAACTTTTTTGTGACATTACCTCTCCAACATTGTCAGACTGCTCATAGAATCATACAGCACAGAAGGAGGTCATTCGGCCCATCGTGCCTGTGCCGGCTCTTTGAAAGAGCTATACAATTAGTCCCAACTCCCGATCATCATAACTTGCTGCATAAAGTAATTTCTCTGCACCTCTCCCCTGGTTCTTTTGCCAATAATTTTAAATCTGTGTCCTCTGGTTACCAACCCTCCTGCTAGTGGAAACAGTTTCTCCCTATCTACTCTATCAAAACCCCTCATTATTTTGAACATCTTTATTAAATCGCCCCTTAACCTTCTCTGCCCTAAGGAGAACAATCCCTGCTTCTCTAGTCTCTCCACATAACTGAAGTCCCACATCCCTGGTACCATTCTCGTAAATCTCTTCTCCATCATCTCCAAAGACATGACATCCTTCCTAAAGTGTGGTGCCCAGAATTGGATACAATACTCCAGCTGGGGCCTAACCAGTCTTTTATAAAGGTTTACCATAACTTCCTTGCTTTTGTACTTTATGCCTCTGTTTATAAAGCCAAGGATCCCATATGCTTTTTTTAACAGCTTTATCAACTTGTTCTGCTACCATCAAAGATTTGTGCATGTGAACCTCCACGTCTCTCTGTTCCTACACCCCCTTTAAAATTGTACCATTTAGTTTATATTGTCTCTCCTCATTTTTCCTTCCAAAATCCATCACTTCACATTTCTCTGCATTAAATTTCATCTGTCATGTGGCTGCCCATTTCACCAGTCTGTCTATGTCCTTCTGAAGTCTGTTACTATCCTCCTCACTGTATACTACATTTCCAAGTTTTGTGGCATCTGCAAATGATGCCCCATATACCCAAGTCCAGGTCATTAATATATATCAAAAAGAGCAGTGGTCCTAATACCAACGCCTAGGGGACACCACTGTACACTTCCCTCCAGTCTGAAAAACAACAGTTCACCACTACTTTGCTTTCTGTCTTTTAGCCATTTTCGTATCTAGGCTGCCACAGCCCTTTTAATCCCATGGGCTTCAATTTTGCTAACAAGTCTATTATGTGGGACTTTATCAAATGCCTTTTAAAAGTCCATATGCACAACATCAACCGTATTAAGCTCATCACCTTCTCTGTTATTTCGACTCCTCCAGCATCAAGTCTTGGATGAGTCATATTTTCCTCCAGCTCAACACTGGGAATATCGAAGCCAACATCTTTGAACCCCATCCTACAGTCTTCACTCCCTTGCCACTGATTCCATCCTTCCTTTCTCAGCCACGCTGAGTGAACCAGACCATTCACAATTTAGATGTTCTGTTCGACCATGAGCTGAGCTTTAAACCCCACATCCTTTCCAGTGCCAAGACTGCTTACTTCCCCTTGTGCAACATTGCCTGCTTCTGCCCCTACTTTAATCCTTCCACTCTTGTGCGTGCCTTTGTCACCTCCAGACTCAATTCGTTGACGATGTCCTTGCTGGTTTACCAGTCTCCATCATCCATAAACTCCAACTTGTCCAAAGCTCTGCTGTATGCCTCATGTCCCACACTAAGTGTTAGATATCCATATCTAACATCTTTTGTGGGAGAACCATCACCGCAAGGGCTGAAGTGATTCCTGCAGAAAGCGCCGCACCATCTTCTCAGAACAACGAGGGATGAACAAAAAAATGTGGCCTTGTTGATGTCGCTCGCATCTTGAGTACAAGTCCTCCTCTTGCCCATCACCCCCATCCTCCCTGAACTACACTGACTCCCTGTATTCCACTGCATTAAATTCAAGATCCTTGTCCTTGCCTATAAATCTCCATTGCTATTGTTTCACCCTATCGCTGCAATCCTCTCCAGCCTTGTGTTCCCTCTCAAACATTTTGTTTTGGCCTTCTGTGCATCCGCCTTCCCTTTGCACCACTATTGGTGGCAGAGCTTTCAACTGCCTCAGTTGTACTCTTTTGAACTCCCTGCTTAAACCTCTTCACCTTTTTAAAAACCTCAACTCCATATGTTTGACCAAGCTTTTGGTTAACCATCCTAATCTCTCCCTTCCTGGCTGAGTGTTTGTATTCCTATGGCTATTTCTGAAGAGCCTTGGGGTATTTCTTCATGTAAAAGTTACTTTATAAATGCAAGTTGCTGTTCCATGTACCAATTTTTATTGATTGTATCACAAAAAATCTGTTTAGGTTTGATACCTGATAGAATATTAACAGTAATTCAGTTACAGCAGTGTTTTGAGTAGGGATTGTTCAGTATGGGTAATGATTTATAATTAACCAGCTGTTTTGTTAACTTTTATCTTTTACAAATAAATAAAAACTACTTAATACTTAACAGATTAAAAGACGTAAGGTCACAAGTTGGGTTTGGATGAAGGAGGCCCTTCAGCCCATTTGATCTCATCCTTCCAAAATACCAAATCTGTTGTCTTCTCATTACAACATCTAGCTGTTTATTAAATGACTTGTCTTCAACCACTCTTCCTGAGGACATAAGACTAACTTGCTTTTTCTCTTCCTTGTCAAGTCACTCTGTGAATGTGCTCTTCAGAGCCCTTACGACAGTTTGAAATTGGGTACACTTTCAGTTTTGTCCACCCTATCGGGAACTATAGCTATGAAACAGTACTACTATAATTCACAAGGTAAGGCCAATGACACTTTTAGCTTTTCATCATTAATGATTTTAATCAGCTGTGTGGGATTGTATTCTCCTCTGACGCAGTTCTCTGAATGGATTATTTTCTAAAGCTGGAATTGTGGCAAAGGAAACTTCCTTTTGATGCATGCTACTAATGGATGGGTCAGATGGACCAAATTCCATATCCTGAAGCATGTCCTCCTAACATTTGTCTGACAACCAATGAAATCAGCACTTTTGTAAAATTACAATTTAACTGCAATACAGTCCCCACCACTTAAAACATCCATGTTTAAAATGGGCAGTCGCTTAAACAGCCAAAAAGTGATGACCATCGGCCATTTGTATTCGCTCCAATTTCAAAGTTGCTGGTTATAGCGTCTTAAGTGCTCCATTTATTTCGGTCAGTAATGGCTGTGCTTGATCACTAATGACAAGGGTTCACAGACAGCTATTATTAGCACAGAATCGATCAGTTTCATCAAGGTTGGAGCTAGAGCAACGGTTAATGTTAAAAGTTGGGCAGTTACTGCATGCGCTAAAATTTAAAGTTAGTATTTTTTTGTTCTGTCACTAGTCTACACATTTACACAACTTAGTCGGCGTGATAAAAAGCACAACCCAAACAGATTCAAATAATAAAAATAATTTAATTCCCAGTGGTTTTGCATCAGTTTGGCGCTTTCCCTGTCAGGTCAACACGTATAAATCAGCAACAACAGCATTCTTAAAGGGGCCACTGCGATGTAAATCATGCTGAGGAAATTCCAGGAGATTTCCTGCCTGGACCATTCTACCCTCCTGAGCCAAGGATGATGCTGTGGCTGTGCCGAGAACAGCAGACCCAAGGCATAAGAATGACAATGAAACAAAGATGAGAAAATGTTATTTTAAGAGTTAAAAAAAAAAAGACATTAGACACTCTACACAATGCATGGAAAAGTAGTAAACGCTGAATCAAATTATGAAGCCCATGAATCATAGTGTACCTAATAGTGGTGCCATTGTTAGAATCTGTCAGCCAATAACTTATAGTGCTACCACATTATACTAGCCATTGCGTATAAATGACAAATTGGGTTCGCACAAGCGCACCCTCTATAAGCGGTGGGGACTGTACTGTTATAAATCTTTGGAAGTTGGAGCAATTGTTGCTTCATGTGAGGCCCAAGGTTCTTGTGTGTAATATTTCTCGGTGTTAATGTATTCCTGAGTGTTAATGGGGCCCTGAATCATTAGTGTTAAGATTGTAAGTCCAGTGTTCCAGTTGTAATATCTGGTTGTATCACTGAATCTTTTCTTAATACTGCTGGTTTGAAATAAAAATTTCCAAGTGTGAGAGGAAGTAATTTTGGTTCTTTGGTTGTTCAGTGATTGAATGCACTGCCGGATATGGGACTGAGCCATACATACCAGGAAGGTCCCAGGTTCAATCCTAGTCCGTTTTGAGTTACATAGGCTCAGACGGATGGTAGTAGGGTGCAGTATTGCCATCCCCATCGCCTCATAAATCAGGAGACAAACTCTTAATAATCATGAGACTTGGTATAGAAATCATGAGTTGCTATTTTTTCCCGACCCGACCCCACCCCTCGCTGATGGTTGCTCCTGGACAGGAAGCTCATTCCACGACCTTTGCTCCCGGACAGGAAGTGCATTCGACCATCACCAACCGATTGCTGACATAAGAGCATAAGAAGCAGGAGTTGGTGGATCGATGGCCTCGCTGTCGTATCACTCGCAGGCCGGCTTCGCTCTGCTTTTGATCGTTACTTTGCTCTGGTGTCAGATTGGATTCTGACTCGGGGCTTAGCTGCTTTTACACTATAACTATAGCTATTGTGCAAATGCACCCTTTGAATTTCTTCTGCCAAGCCCAGAGATGATCCTGGTTGAGATTTCCAGAACTTATGATAAATCATTACCCCATAATTCACGACTTGTCACATATCTGTTATTTTCATTAAATATGCATTACCTCATTTTAGTTAACTAGGGATTCTCACTTGCTAACTTTGCTAGCATGTTTGCTAGTAACTTTGTATTTATCAGTTTTGGTGGTAACCAATCAATACTACAGAACTTCAAATAAAACAGTTAAAGGATAGCATAAGTTCAGGGAGAACAGGTCCCATCTTCCTCTTGCACATCTCCTCATTCCACTGGCAGACCTCTTCTCGTGAAGAATTCTGGCACATCTTAAAAATTTATGTCACTTTGAAGATTCTCCAGGTTAAAAAAAAAATACACAATATAATATGTACTCTTCGGCAGGAGAAGTCACAAATAAAGTGTGCAAACATCTGACATTTCAGCAACAGTTGGAGATCCATAACAAGGCCTGGTCCTGGGGCCAACACCTGAAGGCAGTTACACCATCCGCACCAGCCGCCGGTTTCTGTGGAAACCAGTAAACCTGCCATCAAATTCAACATGGCCCCTGCTTTTTGTTTTGACTCTTTGCTCTGTCAGAGAAGCCTTGCGCCTGTTCGCTCACCTGTTTATATGTAGCTGTAGTGTGCTGAGTGAGGGCTCAGTCCCTGTAGTCCAGCCACAGCCGGTTGAAATAATTTCTCCCACAGCTGCGCTTCCCTCCACCACAGTCAAATGTTTATTGCCAGCAGCCGCTGTGACTAATGACAGCAGGAGCCAAAAGAAAGCGGCTGCGTACGTGCACGAACTGGCGGGCATTCTCGCCGATCAGCCTCTTCTGTATTGCACATGTGCAAAATAATCCCTTTTAAACTCCCTGGTCTGTACCCCCCGCCCCATGTAGCCGTATAAAGGTGGCCTTCAGTGGGCAGTTGGTTTGCTGAAGTCGGCATTTTCAGGGATACTAGTGACTCGGCAAAATAGTGAAGGGAATGATGGTGAGAACAGGAAATCTGGGGAAGATAAGTAGAAAAAAAATCACGACTTTTCAGAGTTGAATCACGCGATTGCGAGTTGGGCTAAATTTTCATTAAAAATCCCATGTCTCGCGATTAATTCACGAGAGTTGGCATTACTAGGGATGCTTCAATTAGCCTCAATGACCTTGGACTAGGGAGGGGCAAAATCAGCATGTTTTATGCTCCCAATAGCTATTTTGTGACTCCTTCTGGAAAATCTGTGTGTTTGACAATGGAAAGCACACAGCTAGTGTGTTAACCGTCACTGTCTAGGCTCACGTATGAAGGTTGGGGGCCTGTTGGGTGAGCCCCTGGAGGTTAGCCGGCTGCAGTGCAACTTTACCCCAGGATCGGTTATGGCCTTGGGAAGACAATGAGGGAGGAAATGAGACAAATTTGGAGGGGAAAATGTTTCTTAACTGATGCTGTTTTAAAATGATCATTAACATCTGTCTAGGTAGTTAATGAATCCTGGTTCTCTGTTACCCAAATGAGTGCTCCATCAACTTGGAATTTTTTTGCACCTTTGATCAGGAAGTACATAATTACAGCACAACATACATTTAGTAGCTTACAGCACCCACTTCCAAAGAATTCCGTGCGGGAGTCCAGCTGTATGTTGATAAAATATCACTAAAATTGGTAATCTACTTTATTTGTAAAATTAATATTTGATAGCAACGCTGTAGTGAATTTGTTTCTGGGCTGCAAGCGGCAAAAGCAGTTCTAGGATTAAACTAAAAGCTGCTTATTTTATATTCCATTCTTTGATGTAAATACATCATTGGATTGCCTGATTTGTATGCTATGTATTGAAATATGAATTCAGCTAATGCTGTTTGCATTTCTCCTCATTTAAAAGGAAACGCTACTGCTTCAGTACGTCCTGGTGACCTGATAAAACTTGCACAAGAGTGCTGTTACCATAGCAATTGTGCAATTGCAGCCCACAGTGTTACTGTTCTGACAAACGTAGCTTCCTGCTTGGAGAAAGGTAATCTTGAAAAGATGAATGGTAGGGGTTATATTTCTTTGGATTGATTGCAATGATTTTACAAGGTCTTTGTGCCAAATATAGGTTGAATAAATATTTTGAATAATAAAACACTTGGGGTGGAGTGTGGAAACAAATATACCTCCCCTCTCTTCATGGAATTATCAACTGAGAAAGTTATAAAATCATTCAAATAGCTATGATTAAATTTAGGAATCTAAATTAGAGAGAAATTAATTGGCATAGTGGTTTATAATGAATAGGACCTATAAGTGATGATGCCATTTATAATGACATTTACACAGTTGAAAGTTGACAAACCACAGAATCTAAATTTTTGTCCAATGAGTAGAAAGGAGGAAGGAAATAATTCATGATTGCTGGCAGCCCAAGTGAACTGTAAAGGCTTTAGTATAAGAGTGGGATAAATTCTGTATTGACTATTCTGTTTACACTGCAGATCTGGTATAAAATTAACATAAAATGCTATGTTTTTATTACTAATGTTGACTATAAAAGCTGAAGTATCACTATTGAAGGGGGACAAAGGGTGCTTTAATACTGTCCATAGTTTTAATGTGCTTTTACCGCTCCTTTGAAAATTTTGTTACTACAAATGGGCTGAACAATGGAAGTTATGGGCAGATGCAGCCTGCAGCCCGAACAACCATATTTAAATAACCTGTCATGGAGCTTGTTTAAATTTCTAGCTCCATGAGTCAGTGGCACTCAACGCTATAAATAAATGTGAACCAGCATGCAGCTTTACCGCTAAGTGCCAATAATAGGAATGTGCTCTTAAGTTCCTTCCCTAACCTGATTTTAAAATGTATTATTTTGTTACAGTACTAATAAATCTCAGATTTGAAATATAAACTAGCTCCTTGAAAAAATAATTAAAATAAACTAATTGATTTCCTGTGACTTTCTTTGCTCATGGACAAAAATTTTCAAGAATTTTAAAATAATAAACATAATAAAAATTTACCAAGTTATCCCCAATTATTTATTTTGTTTGCTCTCCATATCATTATTTTAAAATATCTTTAATATTTGGCTTGCAATTCTCAGTTTACTTTTGTACTCAATATCTCTGCATTGTGATTCTTTCTATTGTTTATCCAAAATTATATTTATCTTTTGTATTTAACAACCTGTGCTCATATTTTTAAATTACATACTTACCTGTTAACAGCATGGATTTTGATTCAAATATATTTGAATTTTTTTATTGAAGGAATGAATAGTTCATTGTACCTCTCTTTCCACCTTTAAGACGCTCCTTAAAACCTATCTTTTTGACCAAATCTAACCGAATTTCTCCTTATGTGGCGCAGTGTCAAATTTTATTTTATAACACTTCTGTGAAATGCCTTGGGACGTTTTACTACGTTAAAGGCACTCTATAAATACAAGTTTTTGGAACGAGGAAGGGGTGCAAGTGAATAAGGCTAGACCGGAGAGTAGGCCTAAACTGGGGATAGTGGAAAGCCCAGAGATAAGCATGGGAAGATGTCTGGACAGAAAGCAATAGGGGGAGCAGGATCAAATTGAGCAGAAGACACGAGGATCAGATTTGAGATTGAGAGGGAGTGGCAAGGACTGCGTGTTGGCTTCGGAAAAGTTGTAATCTGGTTGCATGGTTACATTGCATTAGCCTCATTATGCGTTTGGGGTCTTTGTGTATGAGTTGATACGGAGGCTCAGTGGCTGGTGCAATGCAGTTCTTCAGAAAGTCAGAACTCAGCTGGTCAATGAAATATCTACGATGGGTATTCCAAAGTCAGGGATGTTCTTCAATCCTACTGGGGTGTAGTCAGGAATTGTGTGTGGGGTGGGGGGAGGGAAAGAGGTTGAGAGTTAATTGGAGCAATCAAAAGATGAGATAGGTAAATTTTATTTTTTCTGAACTTTTTATCCTGTTATAAAATTTATTTTTAGCAGTATAGAATGGGCTGGGTGACTAACTGTTTGACAGAATTTGAATGCAATTTGGGGGGGCGGGGGTGGAATTATAATTGTGAAAGGTTTTGCACAGAATGGTCTATGAATAATGACAGTAGGTAATAGCAAATTAGAAAGGAGAAAAACAGACTTAAATCCTAACCAGTGAGTTGGAAGAAAATTGACCAATAGCTTGATGGACACCAGAAATGCTAGAAAGATATGCTGTCTTCTCGTATTTTAAAGACTGACTGCAGTGTAGAAAAGGAAACTTAATTCACACAGGTAAATACATTTAAGCAAATACGACATAATTGAATAACAAAAATATATTTAATGTCTGTACCTCTGTATTTGTGGCATAATTGCCAATAGTGTAAATTGACTTGAATCAAAAAGCAAGTATGTAGATAGGGGCTCCATGAGTTTGAGCATGGCCTTTTCACCTCTGGGACCTGATTTCAAATCTGTTGGGATGACACAATAACAACAACTTGCATTTACTTTGTGCCGATAACATAAAGCATCAAAAGGTGCATCACAGAAGTACTATTTCCATATATCCTCTAATATCCTTCCTATAATGGGGTGCCAGAACTGCATGCAATAGTCCAATTTTGGGACTGGGAGAACAGAAGAACATAAGAAATAGGAGCAGGAGTAGGCAATTCGCCTTCGAGCCTGCTCCGCCATTCAATGAGATCATGGCTGATCTTCTGCCTCAACTCCATTCACCGGCCCTATCGCCATATCCCTTGATGCCCTTACTAGTCAGAAATCTATCGACTTCTGTTTTGAATATACCCAATGACTGAGCCTCCACAGCCCTCTGGGGTAGAGAATTCCAAAGATTCACCACCCTCTGTGAAGAAATTTCTTCTCATCTCAGACCTGAATGGCCTACCCTTTATCCTGAGGCTGTGGCCCCTGGTTCTAGGGAGGAGAGGGGATGTTCAGTGGTGACTAGCAGTTTTGAAATGGAAAACTAGCCAACAAGATGCAGCAACATGTGTCCAAGATGACAACCAAATGCATTGGTCAATCTGGATCGTAGGTACCAGCCGACAATCTGAACTCTGTACTCTGATCGCCAATAAGCCAACTTTACATGTTGTGGCTATTTCTTTGTGCAGTGGGTATCTTTTTTTTGAAAGTATAAACTGAAGTGATGTCTTGCAGTACCAAAAGTTTTGCTGCATAAGGCGCAACTCTATTCATGTGCACGTAAAATATTTGTGGTGGCGTTTTTTTCCAAAAAAAACTGTTCAAGTAGCCTAACCACCTGCTGTACATTGCCTGAGAAAATTGGTCGCTAAAACATGTAAAGCTTAATTTATATTGCACATTATTTTGGGTATTAATAAAATAGTATCATCCCCTGTCATAGTGAAAAATCTTGGTTAGAGATTGTTCTTCTGCACCCTGCCAACATCACAATTGGTCCTTCTACTACCTGCCATAATGATAATCCTACCCCAGCTGGCCAAATCAAATGTACGTTATGAAGTCCTGTCCTTGTGCAGCAGTAGATACTGTAACTATGATTTTTGGTTATGCAGGAGTTGACTTGACTTTTCTGAGGATAACTCCAGTAGTTTTCTTGTGTCAGTAGTACTATTTCAATGAAGAGAAATTGACTGGCCAGTATTAGCACCAGGCTGCTACAGTCCCCAACCTCCACCTCTGGCAGTAGCCTTATATTTGCAGCACGAGACATAACAAGAGAATGATGTGTATGACTGCCAAGCATGACCTCTAGTTATCATTGGAAGTAGCATCATATTTAGCTACCACCCCAGATATTTTATTTAAATGTTTGCTGCTTGCAATTATTTCACTTTCTTTGCAGATTTTTTGGCTTTGGAACAAGATGCAGTTTTTGCCCTGGAGTCTCTCCTAGTTCTTTGTAGCCAGGAAAATAGTGTAGGAGCACAGAATGCTTTAAAGGTAAGGAATAAGATCTGCTCATGGATGAGTGAGATGGATCACGTGAGAGTCCTCTTGTTATAGATGGGATATTTTTTGCCCTGTTCAGTATATTGATACAGTACATTCCTCTCAATTTGAGTTTGGCAGCCAAAAAGGAAGAATTAAAAAAAAAAAATGTATAATGCACTTTTTCTCAGTTCAGCACTGTTTGAAATGAAAACGAGAGTTCGGCAGTATATTTTAGTTAGGCACACTGGCATGCATCAATGAATTACAGCCTTCTCTTGCTCAGTCAGTTTTCAGAGTATGTTATCTTTCAGTGAAGGAATGCATCTCTTTTTTTCCCTTTCTGGCAGCATATGTTACTGTGGCTGAGAGGCCACATTGGGTGGCCTAATCTCTGGGTGCTGCTGCTACTGATTTTAGTACGAATCGCTAGTTTTATTTTTTGCCCCATCCTTACAAAAAGACACCTGTCTTGAGCAGAGTTATTTGAATTGCAGTTTCAGTAAAATTGATACGCTGCTAGGACTATAAGGAGAGTTGCTTCTTGTCAGGCCTTGAATCAAGCCTGGGCCTCTAACAGCATCGAAATAACAACAGAAAACGCTGGAAAAACTCAGCAGGCCAGGCAGCATCCGTGGAGAGAGAGAAACAGAGTTAATGTTTCAGGTCGAAGACCTTTCGTCAGAACTGGAAAAGAGCAGGAAATGAAATAGATTTAAAGCGAGTATGAAGCTGGGAAAAGGGGGAGGGGATGAAAGAACAAAAGGAGAGATTAAGAGACATTGAGAGACATTAAGAGATAATCAAGGCAAGAATGAAGGACAGCTGCCAGCATCCTCTGTCCATCTCAATCACAGCTAAATCGTTGCATGTTAATTGACTAGAGAATAATATAGGGGTGGGGGGGGGGGGGCGAAGGATCCATAAAAATAAACTCTTTTCTCTGGCAAGTGGGCTGGTAACGAGAGGTCATAGATTTAAAATAATTGGCAAAAGAACTAAAAGGGAAATGAGAAATTTCTTCACACACAGGGTTGTTAAGATCTGGAACGCACTACCTGAAAGGGTGGTGGAATCAGATTCCATGGGAACTTTAAAAAGGCAATTGAACATGTACTTGAAGAGAACTAATTTGCAGGTTATGGGGAAAAAGCTGGGTTGTGGGACTAAATTGGACAGCTATTTCTAGGAGCTGACACAGGCACGACGCACCAAATGGCCTCCTCCTGTGCTGCAAGATTCTGTGAAAAAGTGTAGGAGAGGGGGAAAAAAATGGAAAATGGGAAATGGCAAAGATGTGAAAGGAAAGAAATGGAAGCAGTAAGAAATAATTTTTAACAACAAACTAGGATGTACCATCAAACAGTGGTAGGAGGCAGTGTTTCTGCATTATTAAACTTCAAATATGAACCTCAGATCTTCACCCACCCCTTTATTCATAAAGATACAAATCTTTTTTGATATTTACTCTCAGCCATCCACTAATTACAGCTGAATGCATTGGCAACTTGCTCTCAGTCCCAGACCATGCAGCTGTAAACTGGCTATCCGAGGAAGTACAAGATCATCCTGGGAGGAGGCATTCCCTCTATTCCTCCTGGCCCCTCTCTTCCCCTCCATCTGCCTGCACTTGCCATTGTAGTGCACCTGAGATTGAGAGGTCAGTGCTGTGATGAATCACTGAACACCATTGTATGCCTTCCCCTCTCAGTCATTTTTGAAATATGTAGGATACTGGAGCAGTAAAGATTTGACAATGTTGCAGTGCTCAAAAACTCCTCATCTTACTGTGATTTAGTGTCATTAAGATATTGAATTGCTCTGAATTTGCATGTAATTCTGTCCCTGTTTTATTACTGCTGGCCCCATTTGAGGTTCAAATACACAGAACTTGTTAGCATTTCACATTATAAACATCTGTGGTATATACTAGTTAATCTAATGCCCACTCTAATTCCTTTGGTTCCCTTTCTGTTTTTTGTCTTCTGCTCTTTCAGTTCTCTCTCTCTTTTCACCCCCCTCTTCCTTCTCTCTCTCTCTCTCTCTCTCTCTCTCTCTCTCTCTCTCTTCCCCCTCCCCCTCTTTGCCACAGAAACCTGGAGTCTGACCTAGTGTCCTGACGCTCTAATAGTCACTGGGCTGTAAGCTACCTTTCTACACCACCCTCTTCTAGGGAACAAGGGAATTAATTGCAAAGCAGTATTCAAGATTTTCCAAGTAAAGTGGCTGGGAAGGAAGGAATAGGGAGGCCAGGACTGGTAGATGTAAGCAAGTAAGGTGTGGGGTTGAGGAGGCAGGGGTCTGGAGCGAATGAACTGAAAAACTGGGACCAAGAGGTAGGGACAAGGAAGCTGTAGCCTTCCAGGACTGGGAGGAAGGGAATGGAGATGCACAGGCTAGGAGGGAGGAAATAGTGAGGCCAGTGCCTACCTTGGGCTGGGAAGTACAGAGCAAGGAGGTCGAGGCTTGACGAGAGCAAGCAGAGAGTCTGAGGCAGAAGCAAAATACATTCCTCCCCTTTTTTCCCCATCCCTGGTTAATATAAATACAGAGCAAAATCCCAAAATGATAAAAATTACAGCAGTTGTATTTTTTAAGGTAGTATTGCTGCCCACAAGCCCAGTACATGTTATAAACTAGTTTTTTTTTAAGTATTACTTCTGTAATTTGTGCAACCATATGAGTCATGAGTCCTGATTTTATGTTCGCATTGATGGGTGGCCACACTTTGCCACTGCATTCAGGGCCTCCTCCCCTTTGCATGGTCCCACTCAGCTAGGAAGCAGTAAAGTCTATGGCGGGGAGCTGGTGGTGGCAAGTCCAGGGCCTGGGGGGCAATGACTATGAAATCCAGGGCGGCACAACTGGGGAGGGGGGAAAGGCCAGACGTCACGGGGGGAGGTCAGACTTCGTTGCGCTGCAGAAACGGCCGCGTGCGTGGTGGGTTAGGGTCATGTTTTGAGCATTTGATGGTTAAACCCTCTTCTGCCTGTCATGAGGGTGGGTTAATATTGAGGCCTTTGTTTCTGTGATTTTTAATATTTTGCAACATAGTGCTATTTTTTCCTGATTATTCTGAAAATTTTTGAATTTTATGATGATGTAGTAGGCCGAGCATTTGTGCTCTTGGTGCCTTCATTGGTACTCATGTGGGGTCCTACAGTATGTTTCTCTGAAATCAGTACATTTGTGGATTTAAAATTGCTCAAATGCTTGTCTTTTTTCCTCTTGCACAGACTGCATTTACTTGCATGGTGAAGCTGATGCGTAGTCGCCCCCACCTGAGCCAGCCAGTGGTTGAGTCCCTGCTGACCCAGCTACATACTGCACAGGACACCGCTCGGATTCCAATGTGCCATTGCCTTGCAGCTATCGCAGTGCAGTTGCCTGTCTTGGGAGAGGGGATACTAGGAGAACTAATGGAGCTGTATAAAATGATTGGATCTTCATCTACAGACAAACAACAAGAACTTCTGGTAAAAAATCTCTCGATTTATTTTCTGAGGGCAGTGCATTTGAAAGGAACATGAGTACTTCAGAGTCTGGTGTTACTGATTTTATACGAGAAAATAATGCGCCGGCTATATCGCTAATGGTAAGTAGAATCACAGAAGGGAATCCTAGAATTTTACAGCACAGAAAGAGGCCGATTGCACCTGTGTCAGCTCTTTGAAAGGGCTCCTATGGCACCTGACCAAATACCTTTTAAAAATCCACACAGACAACATCCACTACAGTTCCTTTTTTGAATACACTGTTATTTTATCAGAACCGTATTAATTTGTCATTCATAATTTGCTTTTTACAAATCCTTCCTGGTTGACCTAAATTAACCCATGACTTTCTAAGTGAGTGTTTTATCCTATGTTATGGCCTCTAGAAGCTTACCCACTACTGCTGTTGGCTGACTGTCTTTAATTACCTGAATTATTGCCTTTGATGAATCAACCCATAAAATCTGTATTTTTTAAGATATTAAAGATAAAGTTAGGAATTATTATTCTGAAATAATGGCTTAAGTAAAAATTTATATTTAACTCTGAATCAATCTTTGTTCCTTTTGAAAAGTGACGCATGAGCTTTTGATATACAACTCTCATTTAATTTGACAAATGAATTAGATTTTTTAAATTCCGAAAGAATGTTTGTGTTTCGCCTTCCAGGTAATTTTTGCTTCATCGTGCTCTTCAAATATAAAATTGTTTTCGAATATAATTGTTTTCTCAAGAAGTAATAGTTACATTGTGTTTATGCCTCCAGGTTCTTCACAAAATTGCCACTGCAAAGTAACACCAAAACTAATTTGACTTGTCTTCAGATCACTTATGATTTCAGCTTTTGGTCACCTGTCCAAATATCTCTTTATTGGCTCATGTCAAATTATGTTTGATTACGCTCCTGTGAAGCGCTTTGGGATGTTTTATAACGTTAAAGGCGCTATATAAATGTTGTTGTTGATTATTTTCATAACCTTTTGATCCGCATTCTCTCTTTGCCTACCAGGTAGCATTGGCTACAGTCATTTTTGTAGCCAATCAGAAAACTTTGTCTTCTGAAGTCAAAAGTGTCATAAAACAACAATTGGAAAATGTAGCTAATGGCTGGACAGTTTACAGGATCGCCCGGCAGGCGTCCAGAATGGTGAGGATTTTTAAAGATATTTTTCAATATCCATAAATGAATTATAGCTAAAGTTTAAGTCTAAGCAAATATTCCACCAACATTTAACATTTCAACATTTCAAAACCTGAGCTTTGTGAAGAGCATGTGTCTCTCCTAAAAGTAACTTGGAAACTGGAGAATATTCTCTTCCTTTCTTAAGGTTCCCCCCTGCACATTATTCTCTGCCTGTTGAATAGTACCCAGGGTTCTTTCAGTATTGTTCTTGAGACAGTGCCAAGGAGTACATGAGAGCTGCTTGGGGTGTTGGATTTTCCCTCACTGGGGATATGTGCTGGCTGTATTCAAATAGGTAGGAGTGGAAACAAACAAGGGCAGTCTCCTTGTGCCCCTTTGCTTGAGTGCTGTCCCTATCTTTTTTTGTTGAAACCTCCATCACCCTTCTCCACTGTTCAAATCTCTTCTGTCTGGACTCTGCCCAAGATTACCTTGGCCAAAATCACAAATTACATCCACTGTGACTGCGACCATGGTGCATTATCCCTCCTTATCCTCCTCTACCTCTCTGCAACATTTGACAAGATCAACCATGCTGATCCGTTATTCCTCTAACGCCTCTCTGCCATTCTCCAGTTCCATTGAACAGCCCTTACATGTTTTCATTCCTGCCTCTCCGAAAGTAACCAATACACGCCCAGCAATTATTCTCTTTCTGATTCTGCATTGTCACCTCTGGCACTTCCCTCAACTATATGATCATCTGCGTGCTGTCAAACTGACTGTCCAACATCATGTCATAGTGAGTCCCAACTTCCTCTTCCTCTTCACAGTAGAGGATAATATATCTGACATTCCAAGGAAACTAATAAATCATGGACTGGAACTCACCTAAAGTTAAAGTAAGCAAGAAAGCAGTATTAGATAAAATAATGGCACTAAAGATTGACAAATCCCAGGACCTGATGGTTTCCACCCCGGGGTTTTAAAGGAAGTAGGTGAGGAAATTGCAGATGCTTTAGCCATAATCATCCAAAGTGCTCTCGATTCAGGAATTGTCCCTTTTAGATTGGAAAATTACAAATAAAGTTCCATTATTTAAGAAAGGTGAGAGAAACCAGGAAATTATAAATCTGTTAATCTAACATCTGTTGTGGGGAAGCTATTGGAATCTATAATTAAGGACAGGGTGACTGAGCACTTGGAGAAATTTGAGCTGATTAGAGAGCCAATATGGATTTGTAAATGGTAGGTCATGTCTAACTAACCTAACTGAATTTTTGAATGAAGTAACTAAAGTAGTAGACAGGGGAATGTCTATGGATGTAGTTTATATGGACTTCCAGAAGGCATTCGATAAGGTTCCACATAAGAGACAGTTGGCTAAAATTAAAGCTCATGAAATTGAAGGCAAATTATTGACCTGGTTAGGAGATTGGTTAGGTGGTAGAAGACAAAGAGTAGGGATAATGGGTATGAACTCAAATTGGAAGGAAGTGACTACTGGTGTCCCACAAAGATCTGTGCTGGGGTCTCAACTAATCACTATTTAATAATGACGTAAATAACACAATATAGAGCCATATATCCAAGCTTGCCGATGACAAAGATAGGTGGCATAGTAAGTAGTGTGGACGGGAGCATAAAATTAGAAATAGACACTGATAGATTAAGTGAGTGGGCAAACCTGTTGCAGATGGAATTCAATAAGTGTGAGGCCATCCATTTTAGACCAAACAACAACAAGGATAGATCAGAGTATTTTTTAAATGGTGAAAAGCTAGGAACAGTGGCGGTCCATGTACACAGATCACTAAAATGTAGTGGTCAGGTACAAAAAATAATCTAAAAGGCTAATGGAATGTTTGCCGTTATATTTGGAGGGCTAGAATATAAAGGGGAGGAAATTTTGCCATAGTTATACAAAGCCCTGGTTAGACCACATCTGGAGCACTGTACAGTTCTGGGCACCGCACCTTAGAAAGGATATATTGGCCTTGGAAGGAGTGCACTGCAGATTTACCTGAATGTTACCAGGGCTCCAAGGGTTATAAGGAGAGATTACATAAACTAGGCTGGTATTCCCTGGAATATAGAAGATTAAGGGGTGATTTCATTGAGGTTTTTAGGATTTTGAAAAGAATTGAAGGGGTAGATAGAAACTTTTTCCACTGGTAGGGGAGCCGAGGACAAAGGGACATGTGGACCCTTATGGACGGTCCCTGGCAATTGGGTAGAGGGGGGCGGGAGATGTTCGGCAATCTGAAGGGCGGGGGAAGAAGCTTGGGTCAGCATTCGGTTTTGGTGGTGGGGGGGGGGGGGGGGGCGCACGCAGAGTCAGGAAGGCTGGGGGGAAGGTCAGCACTGGTAAGTAAGCTCCATTCGCCAATCGGGAGGGGGTGGGAGGGAGAGACTGGAGATCGGGGCTGGGGGAGGCCCACTGCTTCCTTGAGGAGCCTGGGGGAGAGCACACCTGCTCCTCCTGGCCCACAAGGAGTTCTGAAAGAACCACTTACCTTGTGGAGTCAGCAGCTCCCACCTCCGTTTCACTACTGAGTTTCCCAACCCCCGGGAAACCCATGCAGCACGAGATAATTTCAAATCGGGCTCCCAATTACACTAATTTAAATGTTAATAAATGTTTCCACAGCGGGACACTCAGATACCCCGATATCCCCTGCCATAAAAATGGCGGCAAGCGCCTGCGCAGCGTGTTGTGATCGGGTTCCACAATTTCACTCTTTAACTCCTCTCCCACCCGTCGTGGAGGAGGTTAATATCAAGGCTATTATCTCCCAGGCCCCAACTCATTATCCTCATTTTATCATCCCTTCATGGCCTTGCTCCACCCTATCTCTGCAAACTCCTCCAGCCTTGTTTCCCATCACACCCTTTGTCCTTCTGACTCTGGCTTTTTGTGCATTGTTCCTCCCTTTACCCCACCATTGGTAGAGCCTTCAGCTGCCTCACCTCTAATCTCTGGAACACTGCCGCCCCTCCATCTTTTATAAACCTTCTCAAAACCTATCTATTTAACCCAGCTTTTTGTCTCCGCTACTAATCTTTCTGTCCATGGCTCAGGCATCAATTTTCCTATCTTCCTATTTTGTTTCTCTTTTTTAATGCACATTGGACTGTTCTCTCCTGTAAAGGTGCTATATAATAGAAAGTGCATCCTCCCAGTTTGTAGCATGACGCAGTATTTGTGGTGTCTTGGCTGACATCACCAATACAAGTTAACTGGTCATTACTTTCCTTTGCCATTTGTCTGTCATTGGCTGCTACGTTGTTCTGCATGACAGAAGTGACTGCACTTCAAAAGTAATTTATTGATTGCAAACCACTTTGGGATGTCCCTAGAACATGAGTATTATATACGTGCAAGTTTGTAAATCTGCAAGTAACTACATATTGCTTGTTATAACAAGCCGATGAAGTATATATGACGCTGATTGTAGATGTTACGTGTTTGCTCAGATGAGATGTAGCCCTATTAATGTAAACCAGTCCTCTTTTTGTCCCTGTACTCCTAAGTTCATTTTCTAGACTTCAGAATGGTATAATATGCAGACTGTTCATGCTGGAGATATACTGTGACTGTTCCAATTTTCTTCATGTAGTCGTCTTCTCGCCCCTGGATCAGAAGGTTGTGGGTTTAAGTACCCTACTAGAGTGTCAGCTCATGATCTAGACTAACACTCCATTGCAGTACTGAGGGCAGACTGCATTGTAGATGTGTTCTTCAAATAGAAGTTTAATCAAAGAAGAGCAAGGGAGTTCCCACATATCCAATATCACTGCAAAATAGATTAATTGCTCATTCCTCTCATTCCCTATTTATAGGACTTTGCTATTGCAGAATGCCTGCACATCTGCTACATTAAAAGTAGTCATTGCCCTTCAAAAGTATTTCACTGTATGTAAAGTGTGGCATGGTATTACTGACATCATAACAATCTGTAAAAATACTGACAGGGACAGTGTTTTATCAACTCGACTAAAGTAGTTCTACTTCATCCCACTTTTAAAGAAGCATTATTCATACAGTTTTATTCTCACACCAGATCTCGGACTAAGGAACAAAATTAATTCAATCTCTTTAATGCATATTCTGAAAACCATCCACAGGTATTAGTTAAAAATTGGAGGCTTATAGCTTGTTAGTGTATGGTGTCAGTATAGTGCATGGACTTTTGTACTGATCTGGTATCCTGTTATTTCAGCCCTGGAAGCTATCAGGATAAAGTGCAACTAGCCTGTCAGTCATGTACAGTATTCTCCATTGTGGTGTAACACGTTCCGACTTCGGCTGTAAATGTTTATTACAGTTTATTTGCAGCCTCTAGTGGCAGGTACCAAGTAGTGCAGCAATGTCGCACTGTAAAAACCCTGAACAATTTAATCATATGCTAGTTTAGTATTCCTTATCCCCTCCCCTCCCCCACCAAAAGAAAAACATTTCTGACAAAACAAAAGATCATTGTTAACATTTCCTACACTGAAAATGAATGTCACTATCTGATTAGAGAATCTGGGCTTGGAGTTGAATCAAACAGCCAGGTTTTTGGTTCCTCCTACCTGATTGAACAGTTTAGATTTGCAATGAGCAGATGTATGATTTCCATAGGAACAAGTTAGCCTCAGTAGATTTCCTTTGATGAGCTATGTTTCTGTTGGAAGTGTCTGTTTTATACCCCCACCCCAACCTGCTCACTTTCTTTTTACTAAGCCAATATAAGAACAAATGGAAGTCGTCTGGCACAAATTGCTTAGATTCAATGTTAGCTGCTACGAGGATTGAAACTGGACTTGTAGGAACAAGGGAACATCTTAACTGCTCTCTGCAGAGGCACCATATGCTTGTTTACTTTCACCTACAGAGATGAAATGCATAAGAAATAGGAGCAGGAGTAGGCCATTTGGCCCTTCGAGCCTGCTCCGCCTTTCAAGAAGATCATGGCTGATCTTCTACCTCCTCCACTTTCCTGAACTATCCCCATATCCCTTGATTCCCTTAATATTCAAAAATCTATCGATCTCTGTCTTGAATATACTCAACAACTGAGCCTCCACAGCCCTCTGGGGTAGAGAATTCCAAAGATTCACCACCCTCTGAGTGAAGAAATTTCTCCTCATCTCAATCCTAAATGGCCGACCCCTTATTCTGAGACTGTGACCCCTGGTTCTAGACTCCCCAGCCAGGGAAAACATCCTCCCTTCATCTACCCTGTCAAGCCCTGTAAGAATTTTGTATGTTTCAATGAGATCACCTCTCATTCTTCTAAACTCGAGAGAATATAGGCCTAGTCTACTCAATCTCTCCTCCTAGGACAATCCCCCCATCCCAGGAACCAGTCTGGTGAACCTTCGTTGCACTCCCTCTATGGCAAGTATATCCTTCCTTAGGTAAGGAGACCAAAACTGTATACAACTCCAGGTGTGGGCTTACCAGGGCCCTATATAATTGCAGTAAGACGTCTTTACACTTATACTCAAATCCTCTTGTAATAAAGGCCAACATACCATTTGCTTTCCTAATTGCTTGCTGAACCTGCATGTTAACTTTCAATGATTCATATACAAGGACACCCAGGTCCCTCTGAACACCAATATTTCCCAATCTCTCACCATTTTAAAAAATACTCCGCTTTTCTATTTTTCCAACCAAAGTGGATAACTTCACATTTCTCCACATTATATTCCATTTGCCATGTTCTTGCCCACTCACTTAGCCTGTCTCTATCTCCTTGAAACCTCTTTGCATCCTCCTCACAACTTACATTCCCACCCAGCTTTGTATCATCAGCAAACTTGGATATATTACATTTGGTCCCCTCATCCAAATCATTGATGTAGATTGTGAATAGCTGAGGCCCAAGCACTGATTCTGGCAGTACCCCACTAGTTACAGCCTGCCAATCCGAAAATGACCCGTTTATTCCTACTCTCTGTTTTCTGTCCGTTAACCAATCCTCAATCCATGCTAGTATATTACCCCCAATCCCATGAGCCCTAATTGTCCTGTACATGGTACTGAGAGCATTAACCATTCTCTTATTTATTTTTTCTGTAGCAATTGTTCTGTAACAGGATGGTTTGCTTTGCCACTTCGAAAGACATTAAAGGTCAACCACGAAGTTAGGGGCTGCAGTTGTGTGTAGGCCAGGCATTGTGCTGTGACAGGTCACAGATTTGAGCTTGTAGATTCCAAGTTTGATCATGACATTGAGGGGAGGAAAGAAAGCCATGTACTTGCCATGGGAAAAGGAAGAAAAATCTCAGTGTAGTTTTAGCTTGTAATTATGTGCAACACAGAGCACTAAAGGAGGGGAAGCAAAATTTGGGCAAGTATCCCATCCACGTTTATATATTAAAATGTCATCAGTTTGCAGATATGTCTTTTGACTGATAATTTCTCTCCTGCTATTTTCAGGGAAACCACGATATGGCTGGAGAGCTTTACCATGGCTTGTTGACTCAGGTGGCCTCCGAACATTTTTACTTCTGGCTAAACAGTTTGAAGGAATTCTCGAAAGCAGAGCAATGTCTGGCTGGTCTACAGGATAGCGAATCTAGTGTTGCACTGGCCTGTATTGCTGAAGCTTTGAAATACTACCAGAGGGGCATAGCTTCACTGACGGTGAGTTCAATTCAAAGTGCATATATCCAATCTAAAACTTTACAGCTTTAGCGGTAGTCGAATTCTTTCAGATTTGTATTGTTGAAGAATAGATGGTTGCCAACTGTTTTGTCAGCTCCACAGAGGACATTGTGGTTGGCAGCTGTCATATGTTTGTTGTGCACTTTGAAGGCACGCTATCTTAAGCCATCTAAACCTTTTAGAAATCTAATTCACAAAAAATAAATGTCAAACTCTCTTCAGAAGATCTTTTAATGCCAGAAGAACAATCTAAACAAAACACTACTCATATTGTGGGAAAACTGGTTTAAATGTAATTTACCAATTTGAGTAGGAATATCTTTTTTGGTGAAATTACTATAATTTAGGGTTTTTGATAGGATAACTACAGATAAGTAAGTAGTACTGAAAAAGTTGGTCAAACTCAAAATGTCCTGATGGCATGTATCCTAGAATACTGAGGGAAGTCGGAGAGGAAATAGAGACTCTGACCATCTTTCAAACATCCTTCTGTACGTCAGCTGTGCCAGATGACTGAAGGTCTCCAGTGTTACAAATTTGGGTTTGGTGTAGGTATCTTCTCGGGTTCAGTGGTGTTGGTCGCTCCCGTAAGCAGACTAAGCATCTTTCTTTTGTGAAGTTAACTCTCTCTGCCTTATTTCTACTCGCATGGTAGGATAGCTTATCAATAATGCCCCCTTGTGACCTGGACTGGATATTCCTGCCTTTCGCACATGCGCTTCAATCTCTCAAAGTGGATCAAGCAAATACTTTGCAAGACGAGGTCGGATGTGAATCATTAAGCTGCTTTATTTCACAATAAGGTGAATTTATAAAACAACCATTACGACTGGACTCGCTGAATTCAATCCGTACGACTTATCTTCATGTAATAATACAAAATAAAGAACAAGCAACATTACAAACAGGTGGCTTCTAACTTTCCTCCAGCATTTCTAACCTCTCTGCCGCAGTGAAACCCCTCATGCCTTTCCATTTAACAGTACTGATTGCACTTGCAGCTTTCCTATTTTTAAAGGACTCCTGGTTATGGTAAAGATGTTCTATATCCCACTTGCACAGACTGCATCTTCAGACATGTCGACTCCCTCCATCCCCAAAAGAAACCCTTGCTGTCTGATGATCTTTTATAATCATCTTGCGTAGAGCAAACCATAATTGTAGGAAAGGTAAAGCAATCTTTCTAATTAAAAAAAAAAAAAATGGAGTAGTTTGAAAACATAAATTGTGTTAAATTGATTATTCCTTTCAGGCTGCAAGCACACCTTCCAATCCCCTGACTTTTCAATGTGAATTTGTCAAACTACGGATTGACGTGCTCCAGGCATTCTCCCAGCTGATCTGTACCTGTAACAGCCTGAAGACCAGCCCTCCACCTGCCATTGCCACAGCAATTGCTATGGCATCCGGAAATGATTTGCAGAGGTGTGGCCGTATCACCAACCAGGTATGTACATGTTTACTATATGCATTGGATCAGGACTACATTAGGACTGGGCTAGATGATCACTTACAGATTGGTTTGGAGGATCTTCAGCACAACCAAGTAATTGAAGTTGTATAAAGCCAAAGCGGCAGCTGGAGCAGGTTGAATGTCCTCTGAACCCTTTGCCATTACACCAGCTAACTCACCTGTGATTATATTCTTGATGGTATCCCTGTACTTTGCAAATTGTTGCAGTACTATAAAGTTAATGGTCAGTAATGTCCACCATTACTCTACTCTGAACAAAGCATTGTTTTATCAACATGAAGATTTCTTGTCATTGGAGTGGAAAAATTAGTGATTAATATCTTGTGGCTGTGATGATATGATTTGCATAGTTGCTATTTCACACCCTTCTGTGAGTGACATGATGCCATTAGTTGTAATGTCTACACAGGCAGAATACTTGTGCATAGGTAACAATTTGGTGCATTTTCTTTAAAAATGTAATGAAAATAGTATGTGTTTATAAGATTGCAAGGAGTAAGTTCAAAGTGGGCACATGGATCTAATGTTTCAGCTGCTATTTATGAATTGTTTGACCTATGTTCTACCAGAACCCTTTGATCAGGTTATTTCCTTATAACTGACTCACGGGAATGCATTGTTCTGTTTTTGAAGCTGTTGCTGAACTCTGGAAAAACTTGCAGTTTCCTGGCGTGAAAACACCAGTCAATATTTAATTAGTTTTCTTTTTTTTTAAACTCTAAATATAAGTTTAATATTGTTTGTCAGCCTCATTATTATTTTTCAGTATTGAAATGTTAAGTAAAAAGATGTGCCATTCTTCTAAGCTAAATTGTGTTTGCATTCATTTAGATGAAGATATCAATGGAAGAGTTCAGAAGTCTAGCAACACGCTACCATGACCTTTATCAATCCTCCTTTGATGCTGACTCCGCCACCTTGAGAAATGTTGAGCTGTATCCTTTTCTGCTGAGCTGTAAATTGCCGTTTTGAGCATCAATTGTGGCAAAAAATAACATTTAGTACCGAGGTAGAAAACCTAAAAGGTGTCAGTCGTAGAGATTACCAGTCACAGCAAGTGATCGTTTTGATTAATAATTTTTTTTTTAGCAGTTGCAAATATATACTGAATTATTTTGTGTTGCACAGAAAAGATGCAAATGATCCCTTGTTTCATAGTTATTAAAGTTCATCCTGACAAGTCTTTCATTTTGTACCAATGTTAACTCAATACTGCCCCCTGGAGGACAGTAAGTTGGTGTATTTTCCTATATTCTGCATTGACATGAGCGAGGAGTGGGGGGAGGGGTAAAACTTGCGGTATTGGATTGGCCGACTGTTACACGCCCTGCCTGATTTTCAAAGGGAAAAGAGGCAGGATATATAAATGGCGGCTGATGCCGCCAGTTTTATGCCCCCGCCGAAGTTAAAAGTTGCCTTCGAGATTGCAGGAAAGAAATAGAATAAATGGCAGATTTCAGTGGTATTACTTCAAGGGGTTTATTTCTTTTTAAGACTGATAGATATCCAGTTTTGCTGACTTGTAATGAACACATTAATTTGCAAAATAGAGTACTAAGTAGAGTATGCAAATTACCGTTTTACTTTGAACTTGAGAACAAGGTGGTGCAGTTTAAATGGCTAAATTGTTTTCTAAATACCGTGGCCTTAACTTTATCCTTAGACAGCAACAAAGTTGCCTACTGATTTCTCATTCTATTGAAGCGCTAATCCTGGATCCAGATTCTGCTAGGTAACGATTTCTAGTATGTTTTTTATTGTGTGGTAATTTCTATGATGTAACAATATACTATCAAGTATCGCTGTCAGGAACTTGTTATGGAGGAAGAACCTGAGTGGTGCAGTGGGTTAGCATATCGCCCTTTCACCTCAATTTTGAATCCAACCCAGACTGATGGGATGAGTCTCTTTGTTCTGCTAGTTATAATGGTTTTGGTGAAATACTTTGGGCCAGTTTCCTCCCTGTTCCTACTGGTGTGCATCAACAGCATAAAACTGCTAATAATTTAGCATGTATATGACTACATGGATAACTGGTGCAATAGTAGATGCTGTTTTAAGGTTGGAGTCAAGGCTCATTGCTGGTGCAGAGTTGAGAGACCATTACTCTGCAGGTGGCTGTGTTATACATGACTTGATGTCACTAAAAAGTAGGTCAGAAACACAACCCAAGAGCCACTGTTAACACCTTCAGCTGCAAATTTAGTCAAGACTTTAATCATCATGTCAAGAATTCAATGGATTAGCAGCCCAGCTGCCAGACTACTTGTACACCACAAATTAAACAATATAAAACAATGTAAAATTCAGTGACTGATACGCTAAAGTTAGAGATCGAATGGAATTCTACAATTCACACGTTCAGAGCTCTTGGGAAACTTCTGTTAAACATTAATCTCGGATTAGGACGGATGAATTGTTGCGATAATACCAACTGTGCAGGATATTGATGTCAGCCCCCATAAAGACTGCTTATTACTTTGTCTTTTACAGGATAGTACCAGTTAGAATATAGAATTAACTCTCAGAATTACCGGAGCCATTTGCAGCTGCTGTGTTGAGATAGTTGAAACTAAGGCAATTTTTTTTTAAATTGCGCCTAGTACTGCTTTTCTTTCTTCCTTGTAGAATTTAAAACTTAATTCTATGCAAGGGGTTATCTTTTTGCTTTCACAGACTTCAAGATGTGCAGTTGAGTGAATGTAGCATGCAGAACAACATTATAGTGTGTCAGCCAGTGGCTCAGTTGGTAGCACCCTCGCCTCTGAATCAGAAGGTTGTGGGTTCAAGTCCCACTCCAGAGACTTGAGCATAAAAATCTAGGCTGATACTCCAGTGCAGTATTGAGGGAGTTGCCGTCTTTCGGATGAGACATTAAACTGAGGCCCCATCTGCTCTCAGATGGATGTAAAAGATCCCATGGCACTATTTTGAAGAAGAGTTATCCCCTGTGTCCTGGCCAATATTTATCCCTCAATCAACATCACTAAAACAGATTATCAGGTCATAATCACATTGCTGTTTGTGGGAGCTTGCTGTGCGCAAATGGTTTGCCGCGTTTCCTACATTACAACAGTGACTACATTTCAAAAAGTACTTCATTGGCTGTAAAGCGCTTTGGGACCGTCTGGTGGTCGTGAAATGCACTATAGAAATGCAAGTCTTTTTCTTTATAGTAACAGTTAATACAGACATAGAGACAAAAGCTAAATGTAAGGGGGGAGATGAAAGCAACTGGCCTTGACTTCAAGGCAACTTCGATCAAATATTGCACCAGAGTCCTGGCAAAATTGAGGTCAGTGGTTGGTATCCTACTGATTCACAGGAAGATGGTTATGGTTGTCAGAGGCAAATCATCGCAGTCCAGGACATCACTGCTGGAAGTCCTTGGGGCAGCCCCCCTTGCCCCAATCATCTTCAGCTGCTTCATCAATGGCCTTCCCTGCTGTCATGAGGTTAGGAGTGGAGCTGTTGGCTGATGACTTTGCAGTGTTCAGCTCAATTCACAACTCCTCTGATAATGAAGCAGCTCATACCACAAGTGGCATGTAACATTCGACCACATAAGTGCCAGATAATAATCAGCTCCAAAAAGAAAAGGCCCCAGCCACATCCTCTAATCCTCAATTGCACCAGCATGACCCATCTCTTGCCATCAACATCCTGGGTTGACCAGAAGCTGAACTGGACCAGCCATATCAATATTGTAGCTACAAGAGCAGTGCAGAGAAGACTATCTAAAAATACTCACCATTAACCTGGATAGATGCAGCCACAACAGCATTCAAAAAGCTCAACACGATCCATGACAGAGCAGTTTGTTTGGTTGGTGTCTCTGCCACTGAACTCCATATCCATTCCCTCCATCACCGGCACACTGTGGCTGCAATATATACTAGCTACAGGATGCACTCCTGCAACTCACCAAGCTTACTTTGACAACATTTCCTAGCTCCATTATCTCTTCCACCAAGGGCAAGAGCAGCAGCGTCATGAGCACACCACCCTGATTTACATATAACCGCTGTTTATTACAAGGACCGCAGAGGTTTAAGGAGAAGGCCTACCGCCACCATCGCAGTAATTAGGGATGGCAAGAAATATGGCTTGCCAGCATTGCCCACATCCCAGGAATAAAATTGTAAAGCAAATTACAAGGATTATTGAACCATAATTATTTTTCAGTCACATTGTTTTCTGACATGATAAACTAGTTGCACATTTCCTGTGCAACAATGCTTCTGCACTTCTCAGGGAGCTGGTCCCAAATTCTAACTGGCACTGACCTATAGAAAAGGAAAGTAATGAGCAGCCTTTCGCTGAGCAGACATTGATATCTTGCACAGTTGCTGTTATCGCAGCACTTCAGCCTTCCTTGGATTAGTATATTACAGAAGGTTCTACTTCACTGTCTGCTATGAATGTTTGATTTATAGAATTCTAATTATAATTCTTAACTTCAATATGTTACCTATTGAACTTTTAATTTCCTCTTTTTTGTACTGTGGTTTATTTAATTTTTACCCTATGGGTAGCCTGGAAGCTGCAATGCTAATGCTTTGAATTATTTCCTAAATTGAAGAAGTAAAATCTCAGTCTTAACTAAAATTTGCTTTCTCATAATTATGGAAGAAAATGGCATCCCCTCTACATTAAACTAGCATATCTTGTGTGCCAGCTTAACCCAGGAGTGTTACTGATGGTTTTAGATGCCCTTGGACTAACTTGGTGGAGAGGGAGTTTTTTTTACCAGGATAATTCGTGGACATTTGCTAGGACACTACGTTTTGCAGAGTGTGGTTTTATGTGGAGGCCCTGAAGTTCTGCAGTGAATAAATTTATTCCATACAAGCTTTCTATGAGACTGCATTGCACTAGATTAAATATTCTGGGGGTCTCTTCCCCTCCCACCCCCCGACTTTAGAGTTCTTGGAGGGACGTTCGGGGGGTGGGAGGGCGGCGGGGAGGAGAATGACTTCTCTGCAAAATGTAGAGCCCTAATTACAAATTACCCTTATTCATATAAATTTTAATTTCTCGAGTAAGACGACAAAATTGTAGCAACTTGTTCAACTGTTGTGCACGTGCTTGATAAATAGATATTCTCACACTGCAGTGTAATGTCATCATGTCTGGAACTAAACTTTTACGAGGACCATGCATGAGAAAGAAGCAGTGCAATTCATGTATCCTGTCAACTGCACAGCCTCCGCACTATCCCCTCTCTGCATCGGCTGCATGTTTTTTTCCGGGAAAAACAATTCTTAAATCTAGTAAAAAAAAAAACTAGGATGCAGTCATAAAAGCGTGCCACACTTACACATGCAACTTGACCACTGGAGCCCAAAAATAGCCAGGCACGTTAACACTTCTCCGGATTTTCATATAAAATGATTGCCAAAATTATGTTAAAATGAATGAAAATACCATTTTTGCTACCTTTAGATGAAACCGTACAATACATAGTGGATTCCATTGTGAACCAATCCTGCTAGAACTCTTCAGGGCATCCTCAAAGTTATTTTAAAATTATAATTATATTATTTCCTTTTTGCTTCGGTGCACAATGCATCTACCCTATCCATCACACAAATTTTATTTTATTTAGATCATGAAGCCAGCTGTGTAGAGCGAATACTCTACAGAACAATAATGGGTGTGAGGATGCTATGTTTATCTCAGTAATGAAGCAGGCCTACATAGCTATTTGTAACCCTCCTCCTGTGCTCCACATAAAATTGCAGCCATTCCCATTTAGTTCTGTTGCACGTATCTAAAAATAGCCCTATGATAGTGGGTAAACTATGGACAACAGTATGTATAAACTAACATGGCTAAAATCTAAATATATTGCTGCTCAAAGCTTTGAAGGTGATTTGTTTTAATTGACTCTCCTGCAGTTTCCAAGAGTACGGATGCAGTGGAAATGTGCAAGCTGAGAGCGAGTATGAAAGAAGCATGCTGTTTGTGTTTGCTCAGGTGCTGGAGGACGTCGAGTCTCTCAGCAGGAAGTATCCTCCTGTTTCCTACCTGGTAAGTACAGTAGGTTGCAGCCGATGAGGACATTTGCAGTGTTGAGAGTCCATCTATTGTTCAATAATAAATTGTGACAGTATTGTGCCTAATATAATGCCTCTGTTTTGTGAAAGTGTTCAGCTCCTCAAAAGGCTGAAAATGTTTAATTTCTCCACCCACTGTTGCCCTTCTATATTTTTTCTCTTCCTGAATATGGTGACTTAACCTGGGTTACGGTTATGTGGGTGCTGGCAGCCTTCCAGTACCTCATCCAAGTGGCTTTCATGTATGAGCCTGAACAATGAGTGTTGGCAGATAATTTGACCAGTGGAGAAATACATTTAAGCCTGATTCCATCCTACCCACTATACCCAAGCACACACTTTCCAGCATCAAATCTCAGATAGTCCTGCAAACTCAGCAGAGCAGAGATCCACTAGACCATCAGTGGAGCTCATTTATGTTTGTTCAGGTATCAGCCATGGCTCAGGTCCCGTGCAGCCGGCTCCATGGCGTTCTAATGGCAAAAACCGTGTATACGCGGTAATTTAAATGGGCCGCGCACCCAAAAAGAATTACTGGGAACATTGATCATGCCTCCGAGTCAGCTTGTGTGTTCAAGCCCTACTCCACAGACGTGAGCACATAATCCAGGCTAACACCTCAGTACAGTACTGAGGGAATCCTTTACTGTCGGAGGTGCCGTCTTTCAGTTGAGACATTAAACTGGGGACTTGTTTGACCTCTCGGGTGAATATAAAAGATCCCATGGCACTTTTCAAAGAAAAGCAGGGGAGTTCTCCTGGTGTCCTGGCCAACTTTCATCCCTCAACCAACACCACCAAATCAAATTATCTGGTCATTTGTCTCATTGCTGTTTGTGGTGTCACGTTTCCCTACATTACAACAGTGAATACACTTCAAAAGTACTTCATTGACTATGAAGCTCTTTGGGATGTTATGAGGTCATGAAAGGCACTTTAGAAATGCAAGTTCATTCTTTCTCTACTGAGACTGTTGTAAAATGTCTGTAATGTGTTATTCTGGTGTCCTAGTCCTGGGCCAGTATGTCCAGACATTTTCTTTTTTACCCTCTTAGCTGAAAATTTTTCTGGGAGTCACATTTCAACAGCACCATGTTTTTGGTGGTTATCGGGAGCAATGTTAATAATATGAGCATTTATTTAACTAGTTAAAGCATGTAGTATTTCTGTTTAATATTAAAATAATTGACCTCGGGAATAAAAATGTTCAGCAAAAATTACTTTAATCTTTGTGCCATTTAATTTTATTTTGCAGTAGACTCTCGCCTAAACAGCCTGAGGTTAATTTTATTAATCAAACAAAACACAAAATATGTATAATATACTAGTTGATCGTCTATGGTTTTGCACATATGGAGTCGACCAAGTGCATTCTTCAGGTCAAGCAGAATTTAGCACGCAGCTGAATAATTGGATGGAGGAGGAGGCGGGCAGGAGTGGGGAGAAATTGAGGAAAACTCAGGGCAAAACATTGGCGGGGATCTTATTAATTTCATTTAGCTTTCAAAAAACATACACGGTAATTTTGCAGGTTAATAAACCTATTTAATTATCTACATGTAGATAATTAGGGTAACTAACCTATACAATTAAAGTGTCATGTGCTGAGCTTTTTCTTACAGCCAGTATGATGCTTATTGATCTTGTCATTTGATTCCAGCACACCATGTGCCTATGTGGAGCTGTCATTTCCTTGCTGAAGGTCCCCTTGTCATTTCAGAGATATTTCTTCCAAAAGCTTCAGTCTACCAGCATTAAGGTATGTCTGTTAAAGGAACTTTCTGATTTTTATTTCTGATCTTAAAGACATTGTTGGAAGGTTCCTCCTCAGATTTTGCAGTGATTTTTTTAAACCTTTTAATTTAAGTAAAATTTTAGCTCCTAAGTAACTCGTACTTTCTCAGTTTAGAACTCCTCGCTTCCCTCATTCTTCCTCTGTCCACATCACCCAGCCTGCCATATTCAAAATATAATTATTACTTTTATTTTTTTTAATCAAAATGTAGCATCTCACATTTATTGACATTGAATTTCATCCGCCACTTTTTTGGGCATTCCAACTTCTTATCAATATCCTCTTGAAGCTTCCTTTGGTCCTCAGAATTATTTTATATGCCTTCTGTTTTAGTAATATTTGCAAATTTGGACACCACTCCCTTTGGCCTTGTATCCAAGTCATTGATGTACACAATGAACGTAAGCAGTCCGAGAACAGAATCCTCCATTCTAACCTGGTTTTTAATCCAATTTTCTACCTTTTTCCCTAATTCCGTGCCCCTTAATTTTTTCCGGTAGTCTCGTGTGGTGTGGTGTCTTGTCGAAGGCCTTCTGAAAGTCGATGTACACCACATCGTCTGCATTTTCCCCATCCACCATATCTGTAATCTCCTCAAAGAACTGTAGCAGGTTTATCAAGCACAATCTTCCTTTCTGAAATTATTGCTGGCTGCTTCTAATTATATTCTCTTCATCTAGATATTTAAAATTTCACCTTTCCAAAATTTTCCCTACCACAGGTGTTAAACTGACTGGCCTATAATTATCTGACACTGTCTCCCTTTATGAAAATAGCTATTACATTAGCTACTGTCCAATCCGCTGGTAGACACCACACTTAGTAGAACCCTGAAGTATAATTTCTAGTGTGGGAGCACCGCCATTGAATAACCCAGAAATTAGTGCTTTGGACTAACTTCTAAGCCAACTGAGATATGAAAAGTTAGTACAGGCTTTTTATTGATTTTAGCTTTCCAAAGGGTAGTTACAATTGCAATTAATTTATATTTTCTAATGTCTTTGCAGTTGGCACTGTCACCTTCACCCCGCACTCCAACAGAACCAATCACAGTGCAGAATAACCAGCAACTGGCTCTGAAGGTGGAAGGAGTTATCCAGCATGGCTCAAAGCCTGGGTTTTTCCGCAAGATTCAGGCAGTTTGCCTAAATGTTTCTTCCTCACTACAGAGCAAGGGTGTGCAAGATTACAAGGTAGCTGCCCCATGGAGTTTAAAAATTTGCATTCATCCTAAATAGGCTCGAGCATGGTATTGATAACCTAATATTTGAAACACTGTTTTGTGTAATGAGTTGTGAAAAAGTGAATGTTGATTAATTTTTGTAAAGAACTTGTTTGTGGTTGTGATTGCTAACTAATATCTGTAGTTCTTGTAGATTATTAGGGTTGGAGTGGAAAGTGTTTGGGAATAGAACACCAGTCCAGTTTTCATTTTACATTAATGATTAACGTAGCCATTGGTGATATTTTACAGGTTAGAGCACAGTTTGATGTCTTGAGTCTTCCTGTGCAGCCTTAACCTGGTCTTTAAGCGTTGTACATTACTGAAAATGTGAATGTATTTACTTCAAGATAAAATTATAGTTACTATGTAGTGCAGCTATGTATTTAGAACTTTTGTCCATTTGTCACTTGATCGATTGTTCACAATGATCAGTGATTGTCTATTATCTCAAAACTGGATGCATAATTGTGACTGTTAAAACTTTGGATTTATAGAGCCAACTGAAGTTAAACTTCAGTATAATTTATGAACTTTATAATGCTGACTGATGTGGTATGGGTTTAAATTGCTTGTTATGTCCATTTCCCAGGTATTGCTGGAGAATATGACCAATGAAATGGAGCAGCGGGTGGAGCCCCATAATGACTACTTCAGCACTCAGTTCCTGTTGTGTTTTGCTGCACTTGGGAACCACAGTGTTACTGTTGAAGCCTCTGTTGTTGACTCTAATGGTATCATTTGGAAGACAGGACCCAAAACTACCATTGCTATCAAATCCATGGAGGATCCATTCTCGCAGCAGTTACGTCTGCAGCAGCAGCAACAACAGCAGTCGCAACAACAGTCACAGCTGCAGAGGAATGCACTCTGCCGATTTTAATGATGCATCACTTATAGATAGGAAATAGACCGTGTGTGAAAACATTTTGCAAGGTAACAAAAACTTTTGCCAAATATCAGACGTGCAACATAATATAGTGTTGGGGAACTTCGGGGATGTGCTGTATCCTTTATATTCCCTAATATTGTATTATTCAGTTTGTAGTCCAGATTAATGGAGGGGTTTTTTTGTTTTCCAACCTAAGTTTCATCTTGCTCTCTTCACCAACCCTTTCTGCCCTGTCCACCAGAAAACAAACCAAAACCACTCCTCTGCTTTCACTGCCAGTGCTGCTCTTTGGATCAGCTGACAGGTCTGTTGAACTAGATTGCGCACTTTATTCTCTAAACTCCCTATTTCAGAATCAGTGGGCTCGATTTTACCAGGCCCGAGGAGGCGGGTTTGGAGGCGTGTGAGTTGTCAAAATCGCAAAAAATGGTGGGTGGGTCCAATCCCACCTCTGAGCAATTTTCCCACATTCGTGGTTTCAGACCCCGTTTCCATCCCGCCTCCATATAATCCCATTTTGAGAGGTCTTTCTGAATTTAACACATTTCCCCTGTCCTGCACGTCTCCTCTGGAACACGCCAGTTAATCCTGGCGGCCTCACAAGTGGATTGCTTATTAACAGCTGCAGCTCCACCATTAAAAAGGAGTTTTCGCCAATGATCATTTGCAGGTGGCAGAACTTTGTTGTCTCCGGTCTGGGGGAACTTTTAGCAGGCCTACTCATTGTTGTGGAAGTTTGGAGCCTGACACCCATCTCCAGTGTGACCTCCTGGGAAACCCCTCTCCCCACCTTGACTGAGCGCTTCCTCAACTGAGGTATATACCAGAAGCATGGGAACCATTTATTTCCTTTCCTCCTGGACATCAGATTCGGACGAAGACCGGCCGCGGCAGCAGCAGAACCCTGAACAACAGCACCACCAACAGCAGGAGCAACAACTGGAGCGCCAAGCTGCTGCTCACCCACCTGAAGCTGCACAGGCCAGAAGGCGCCAGCGTGCGACCACATTGCTGCCCAGGATGCAAGGGACGCACTCATGTTGGCCAGATTTGCTTAGCCTGCACAATCAAACACTTTTGCCTCGCACCTTCTTACCAGAGCATCGACAATGGACAAGAACCTGCGGATTCCTATCTCTCTGACCACCATACTGACAATTGCAAGTCGCCCTAAGCCCTCAATGTGGAAGTTCCATTTACAAAATGACACAGGCCACAACTTCAACAGCTTGCCATCAAATCTGTTTATCATAACAATTCAAGGATGGCTTGTCAAAGATCAATACAACAGAACACCCAAGTGACTACCCTTGTGACTACTTGTACTTTATATTCCTCTTACTCGTGCTCCTACGTGGTGCTTCCCCTGTGGTTTCAGCAGATGTGGAGGCCCCTTGCTCACTTTCTTGCTGCTCCTGTCTCGACACCTTTGGCGGCCGTCCTCTGAGGTTGCAAACCTATGAGGGCTCGGCAACAGTCATTTGCTCCTGCGGCTGTGCAGGGGATGAGACGCCCATCTCAGTTGGGTGAGGACTCTGGTGGGGCTCTGACCGAGGGCTTTGCAGTGGCATGGTCGTGTGAGCGCTTGGAGAGGAGCCCCCACTTCCTTGTTGTCTGCCACCAACATCCCTCTCATGGGTCAGCCCCACTTCAGAGCTAGCAAGTGGCTTGACAGCACCTTGCTGCACTTCAGGGGGGCCATGAGGACCCGTTTCTGCACTGGAAGTCCTACACCAGAGGACTTCCATGAAGGTCTGGTTTCTATGCTCAATAACTGACCATCGCTCCTCAAGAGATGTCAGTCTATTCTGAACAATGACCATGTTTTCAATACCCTGGCGACTAAGCTCCTCCATGGCCGTAGTCATCCTCTCCTCTACCGTAGCCATCCGCTCTTCTACGGTAGCCAGCCTTACCACGGAGGTAGCCATCCTTTCCACGGAGGTTGCCATCCTTTCCGTGGTGATGCGTTCATGCACCAACACCTCCACAAAGGCTCTGCTCATGCTCGTGATGGACTCCTCCATTCGCTCCACACTCGCAGCGACCCTGGAGACAAAACCTGCCAGAGACTCCTGCACCTGTTCCTGGAGTTTCAGCACCGCTCTCCTTCTGGATGGACCCGGAGGCACAGGGTCGACATGCAGCTGAGTCGAGCTGGCAGAGTCCTGCGCCCTCCGAAGAGGACTCTCCACTGCTGTCCCTGTCTCCACCATCTGCTGATGCTCACTTGTGATCTGTGATGCACCAGGTGACAACACTACTCTATCTCGCAAAGGTCCCACCGAGATGTGAGTGTCTGCTGGGTGCGCTTAATTCTGCTGACGTTGCGCCCTCAGAGGTTGCAGCTTCCTCTGAGGAGTCTTGAGGCTCAGGCTGTTCCTCCTGGACAGTGGGGATGGGGGCTCTCGATGGTCCTGTGGGGGAGTAAAGGAAAGAGTTAGAGATGTGAGGTAAAGGCTGCATGCACATTGAATTGTGCAGATGATCATAAGTCAATCTGTTAGAGCATCAGAATCATTATCAGTCACTCATGCAATGTCAATGAGAGAGATGCTAAACTATTCTGACACCAGCTTGCTCTGATAGGCCCGTCTGTCCGTCCCCCACTTGCGAATCATCCTCCACTCCGGCGATCTCCAGGGCCGTCTCCTCCGAAGTGGTGCGCTGGGCTACTGAGGGTGGCCCTCCTCCTGTCCTCGCTCTTTCCCTCTTATTGTGGGCTCTCTTCCTGCAATGAGGGACACAAGTGGAGTTTGAGTGAGAATGAAGGAGTGAGTGTAGAGAATCCATAGTATAGATGCTTAGAAGGAGACAAAGGGCCCTCCCTCTGTGTTGTAAGTTGTCATTGCATCACAGTGATCGGGAGTGTGAGGGCTGCATGGTTGAATAGTTAAGTGAATGTGACCATAGAGAGAGAGAGGGAATGGGTAAGGGTGTAGGGATGTAAGGGTCAAGTGGGATGTGGAGGAAGAGGTTGGCAAAGCAGAGTGCTGGTGATGAGAGGCGATGGGGATCAGATTGAGGGTGATGGGAATGTCATACTCACTTTTCCTGTGTGGAGAAGATCATGAAACCTCTTCCTGCACTGCAGCCAGGTTCTGCTGCACATAGAAATTGCGTTTACCTCTTGGGCCACTGGCAGCCACACAGCTTTAGTCTGCTGGGGAGGCCTTTTCTTCCCTGAGGAAGGGAAGAGCACCTCCTTATTTGCTTTTGCTCCCTCCACCAGAGCTTGGAGGGAGGCCTCATCGAATCTTGGAGCACACTTTGGTCTACTGGTGGACATAATTGGTGAAGGAAGCGCTTAGAACAATGGGCATAAAGTTTAAAGGCTGAAAAAGAAGCAGGGCTGCTTGCAGGCCTTAAATCCAGCAGCATTGATGACATCATCGGAGGTGACTTTCTGTATGAAAAGGCTCATTGGGCCAGGGGTTTCCACACGCTGGAAATCAATTGCCCAATTAGGGCAAAATCGCACTTGTGTCCCACTTCACATCGGAGTCGGGATCCTGACACGACGACCACCTGACACGCCCCCAGCCCGCCCCCAATGACAAAATTGAGCCCAATATGTGATTTAACTGGTTCTAACTAAGCTAAATTTCTTAGCAAATCGGTTTGATTGTGAGCCTGGCTAGGTATTTATTTTTTAGTTATGGTTTTGTTTGGTTTACTCTTATCTGTTAATTTTGAATTTGGAGGGATTATGAACTTGGATCGAGCAGTGACTGTAGGGTTCGAGTTGATCACATTGCAACACACAATCCTATTATGAATTGATACAGATTTAATGGGTGGGGCAAGCCTGTAAAGTGCGAAGTCCCACACTTATCAAAAGAACATCCAGCAGATGATACCATGCCTAACTGTCCTGACCAGTGTTGATGGAGAGGGGGTGGAAAAAATAGGAATGGGAGTAGGCCATTCAGCCCCTCAAGCCTGCTCCACCATTAGATCATGGCTGATCCGTACCTCAACTCCATTTACCCACCTTAGCCCTTGATACCCTTAGCTAACAAAATGTATCGATCTCTGTCTTGAAAATTTCAATTGACCCAGAATCCCACAGCCTTTTGAGGGAGAGTCCCACCCTTTGTGTGAAAATGTGTTTCCTGATTTCACTCCTAAATGGCCCAGCTCTATTTTTAAGATTATCCCCCCCTTGTTCTGGATTTCTCCCACAGAGGAAATAGTTTCTCTGTATCAACCCCATCAAATCCCTTTATTACTTTAAACACCTTGATTAAATCACCCCTCAAGCTTCTAAACTCAAGGGAATAGAATCCAAGTTTATGCAACCTGTCCTCATAATTTAACCCTTTAAGCCCCAGTATAATTCTGGTGAATCTGTGGTGTTCCCCCTCCAAGGTGGAGTGGTATGCTTCCTGAGGTGCAGTGGCCAAAACTGAACGCAATACTCCAGATTGGGGTCTGACCAAGGCTCTGCAATTAAAGCATTACTTGCTCACTTTTATTTTCCAAGCCCCTTTTGAGATAAGCCAACATTCATTAACCTTCTTGATTACTGTTTGTACTTGTGCACTAGCTTTTAGTGATCTGTGAACATGTACACCCAAATCCCGTTGCTCCTGCGCAGCTTCTAGTCTTTCATCATTAAGAAAATATTCGGATTTATCTTTCTCTGATCAAATTGTTTGACCTTACATTTCCCCACATTGAACTCCATCTTTTTAAAAAAAAAAATAATTCTTGGGATGTGAGCGCTGCTGGCAAGGCCAGCATTTATTGCCAATCCCTAGTTGCCCTTGAGAAGGTGCTGATGGATCTACTTGAAATGCTGCAGTCAATATGGTGAAAGTGCTCTCATGATGCTGATAGGTAGGGAGTTCCAGGATTTTGACCCAGCGATGATGAAGGAACGGTGATGCATGTCCAAGTCGGAAAGATGTGTGACTTGGCAGGGAACTTGGAGGTGATCCTATTCTCATGCACCTGCTGCCCTTGTCCTTCTAGTTGGTGGAAGTTGCCGGTTTGGGAGGTTCTGCCGAAGAAGCCTTGGCAAGTTGCATCCTGTACATAGTACACACTGCAGCCATGGTGCACCTGTGGTGGAGGGAGTAGATGTTTAAGGTGGTGGATGGGCTACTGATCAAGTGGACAGTTTGGCCTCTATGGTATTGAGCTTCATCCAGGCAAGTGGAGCGTATTCCATCACACTCCTGACTTGTGCCTTGTAGGTGATGGGGAGGCTTTGGAGAGACAGGAGGTGAATCTAGAAAAAACAAATCTTCCTATCCTTGAGTCGTGAAGCCAGATTTAAAACAAGCCTCTCCTCAAACTAATTTTGCGTATTATTTTGTTCTGCCATAGACCCAGGTGACCTTAATTTAATGTCCTGTGATTTTAAAAAAAAAATAAAGTATGTTTGGTTTATTATAAATTCTGGAAATTAAGAATTTGAAGTTTTATAAATTTCAGGTTTATGCAGTTTGTTCAGATAAAAAGCAGTTGAGATAATGGAACATCATTCTTTATGTAAAGGCCATTTCCTACAATCTGGTAATGAGTAACCTAAACTGTCTACAGACATACACGAGACAAATATAAATTTCAGATGATTGTAGTGCTTAATATTTCTGGATCCTGGCAGCTGCCAATGGATTTTAGCACCCAATATCTCCAGTTGGATCTCTGTTACATTTATATGCTTTACCTTAATAGGATTAGTTTTTTTGAATCATAATCCTTCATTTATCTTCACCTCTTGACATGTTTCAGCTTGTAACTTCCAGAAATTATTGAACTGGTTTCATAATCTTGGATATCTATCTATCTAATTTTATGTCTACACACATTTCCTATCTGCACAACTTGACATCCTGTTGTCCTGATTTTGTCTCACATTCTGTCAAATTTTTAGTATTTTAATTTCCTTTGTCCACATTTAAAATGGGCTTTGTCTATGTAATATAAAAACAGAAAATGCTGGAGACACTCAGCAGGTCAGGCAGCATCTGTGAAGAGAGAAACAGTGTTAACGTTTCAGGTCGATGCCCCTTCGTCAGAACTGGGTCATCGACCTGAAACGTTAACTCTATTTCTCTCTTCACAGATGCTGCCTGACCTGCTGAGTGTCTCCAGCATTTTCTGTTCCTTTTTCAGATTTCCAACATCTGCAGTATTTTCTTTTTGTCTATGTAAGCTTGATGCTCTTTGCAATCTGGCCACTGGGTTCCCACAAATTGCTTAAAATGCTTTCAGATTTTTTTCCTCCACCATTTCTTTTCTCGGTAAGTTTTGTCCAAAATAAGGGTTTAAACAAAATGTTTTTTTAAAAATTCACAATAAGAAAGATCATAAGAAATAGGAGCAGGAGTAAGCCATTTGGCCCTCGAGCCTGCTCCGCCATTTAATGAGATCATGGCTGATCTGATCTTGGGCTCAGCTCCATTTAACGTGATTAAATTTATCCATTGAATTGTCATTTCTATCTTTCAATGCCCTTATTAAAGTTTTTACTTGAGGGCTTCGGCCTCTCCCAAAAGCCTGGGCTTGGACTTAATATTTTTGCCCAGAATTTAGTCCTGAGCTAAATTTAAATTGTAAAGTCTAAACATGTGTGGTTTTTTCAGGGACACATCAGTCAGCTGTAATGATAGAATATTTCTATTTAGCCTCTAGCAGTTTCTGCTCACAACTTTTTCAAAATTATTTCAAGAAATGCCAGAGGAAAAATTTTAAAAGCCTTATTCAGGTAGTATTTATATTGAGTTTTTTTTTTAAAAAGTGAGGCTGTGTGTTTTTAATAGAGAGTCTGTCTGTGTGAGAAACACCTAATGTTTCTGATTTCTGTTGTATAAACTTCATGATGTGATTTAAGCTAAAAGAAACACTGTCTTTCCTCATTGTACAGTAATTGAATTCATGTTTTTATTGTTAGATTTTGAAGCATGCAGACTTTAGTTATTGCACCTGATTATCACCTGTGTTATGTTCACTGTTGGAAAAATGTAGATTCGAATTGCTAACAGCTGTCTATCGCACACTTACTTTGTTTTTTCAAATAAAAACAAACCAGTTGAATTTTGAAAGCTGTAAATACTACCTGTATTTTGTTAGTAGTAATTAGAACGATTACATTTTCTTACAGCTGTGAGGAAACCATAGGTTGACAAATACACATCCAGGAAGCAATCACAAAACACCAAATTCAGTATTTACAAGGATCCTTTAGAAAGTCACAAACCAGCGCTGTGACACACGGGATTTCTCCAACCCCCAACCTGTTGTGTCTAGTCCATGCCTCTCTTCATTGCTGACAGATCCCAGGAATCTACCAGCAAGCCAAACCTCACATCCAACCCCCCCCCCCCCCCCAGTTGCGGCAACCGTTAGTTCTGCCGAACCCCAAGATACCTGTCCACTGTGATTGCAGATCGAAGGATCCCCCCATGCTGCCAAGCTCCAGCAGCCCTACTGTAGTACTGTTAAACACCAGGACCCCAGTACTGTCCAAGCCCAGGACCATTTCCCAGTGCTACCACAGCCCACCTCCACCCCCCACCCCCTTGCCCCCATTGCAATCAAAGGGCAGGATTGCACCTAAGTACAGCTAAACTCCATTCCCTCTCCACAATACTGTTAAATACAGTACCAGATATCTACCTCCAATTGGTGTATATCATATTGTGTATTTCCAGCATTAGATACATAATATACCACTTGCATCCATTTTTCATAGAATAGTGGACAGGGTTGTGAAATTCAATCCCTAAAGAAATAGTAAAAGTCCCGGAATTCATTTCAATAAAAATTTAATTTGACTTGTAAATGAATGGCCTTGATGTTATCTCCTACATGGCATAAACATCTCGATTGTAAAACAGCGAATCCTCTGACTCATGAGTAATGGCAATGCAGATTAACTAGTAATATATTAAAAAAATCTTGCATCTGTGTGCTCTTCCTGCAAACTTTTTCCATTATAAATTCCTATGTCCTCATTTATAATGGAAATTACGTAAAACTTGCCATACTTTAATTGCACCCTCTCACCAGTGGATATGCTACATTAAATGGTATGAAGAGAATACTTTAATAATTCCAGTGCAATATTATACAAACCTAGAACTAGGTTAATGTCGTTCTCAATCTACTCATGTCCTAATGTAATAGGTATTTGTGCTGATTACAAGATTAAACCCATTCAGTGGCATATTCCAATAAATCTAAATTAATTGTAAGAGTAAATTAAACTTAAAAAAGACAGACTTAGAAAAGCTAGTATCTGCTGTATATTCATCAGTGGTATCTGGTGATACTATTTTGTTTGAGCACTGATGTGCAAACTTGTTAAAATACTGGCGCTACATCAATTGGGGTCACAAAATAGAGATGAGAGCCTGATTGTGTAACAGTAATAGTCACAATTTGGATGACCTGTATGACATTTTCATGTAATTTCAGTTCTGTCAGTTGAAATGGGTCGACATTCCAGCCAGAAATGTGATTAATCAGAATCTAGAAACCAGCAAATAGTAATCTTTATATCCCTGAAATGTATCACACAATTGCATGTTCATTGTTTAGAATATTGCAGGCAGGTTCATAGTCTTTCAAAACCTAGCCCTGTTTCCTTTATTTTGGCAGTCCAACTGATGGATTCTATATTAAATCACCAAAATGTAAGAATGCATTTCAAAACTGAAGTTGTCTTCTGCCTTGTACACAAATCTAATAGTTACATATGTACATAATGACTTTGTCTGCCATTCTTCAAATTGGTGACATTGATGCAGTATTTGTTGCTACTTGATCTGTTTTAAAAGTAACCCGAATATATTCTACCTTTTTCATTATATTCTGCTTGCTACAAAGGTTTGGTGTCTTTCTAATGAGAAAGTTAAAATTTAATACTAAGCTGTTTTTACCAACATAGAAGTTCAAAGGCCATGACTGCAATCTGTGGTTTTTATTCATCTGTCATTAGAAGTGTTAGAAACTGCTTCTGAATATTAGGGAGCTGAGCTGTATTTCATAAAGTGTTTTTGAAACCTGGAAAGAAAAAGTTGGGGATATATGAAAATATTTATCACAAAAGGAAGGCATCGTCACAAAGTTGCAGAGTGTTTTTTCTTGGAGGAGGTGATCTGTTTTGGCAGAGGCTCTGGAAAAAAATCAGATTAAATAAATGGCAGATGGTTAGATTAAAGCAAAATCAAAATAGCTCTCACTAATGGTAGAAATCTCTAGGTTAGAGGCTCTATAACAGTTAAAGCAAACAGACGCCATGTGTTTTGGGGTTGATATCAAATCTAATTTACCCATTTCTATTGAATTGAAGTGAGAAGGGAGCTTCTGTACTCTCGTTGGGCCTGTCATTTTTTTGATGTGTTTATATTTCCCAGTCTTCAGTCTGACCTGGTTTTGCTGCCCTGACTCAGACTGTGCCCAATGACATTATATAGCTATCACATTTTACATGGTACCTGAATTGCCTGAAGGGTATGGGAAATAAGGGTTGCAGCACACACAATTCATTTCAATTAATATAAATGGAAAAACTTTTAAATCTCAAAATCTTAAACAACTTCTGAAATTAGGTGTTTGAATAGCGTTACTTATCTCAGTGGAAGACTAGTCCAAATGAGCAAAATGTGGGAACTATTCACCATGAACACCTAGTTTAAAAAGTTGCATTTTCCTGAAACCGGTTTTACCCAGTGAAGATTCACTAGAGTGATTTTGCTCAGGTCAGTGTTGGTGATACTGAAGCAATGGAAGTAGGAGAGGGCGTCTGGTTCTGTGGACAGGGAATTTGATCCATGCGTAAAGCTAAAAACTCTATGTAAATGAATTCCTGATGCAGGAAATATTTTTTGACAATTCACAAGTTATTCAAAATAAATAATTTAGGACCGACTTTCCTATCTGCAGGTTGTAAATTTATGGGTAAACTTGGATTCATGTAAATATTGTTTCTGGCTGCCTTGCAAATTAATTGATTAAAAACAACTGAGATTGCAACATACTTAGCATCTGGTTTCATCCATAAGAACATGAGATATGAACACTAATTGTACAAATACTCGACCTCATCAAAATCCCAGCTCCAGTTTCAAGCAGTAAGTCAGTGAACCATTTATTCACTGACCTCTGCTGACTGGAATCTTTATAGGTTTAGGTTGCAGTGATGCAGGTGTCTTGTGAAACAAGTAGGGAGCAGTGATGCAACATAATTATGCACTTTTTGCCGAGATACAATTAGTGATTCAAATTTATTGTACAAGTATGTAAAAGTCGTTGAAAGAAAATATTATTGCTGTAAAGATGTATTATCTGCTCTATAGTTCGTGGTAGCTATGCAGTAGTGTTTGTGCAGCAAGCTGTTCTGTGCACCAAACCTTGCCAAAAGCTCCCTAGACTAATGGAGACCTAATTCTGGGTGTAGCCAGAATTGTTCTATTTTTTTTAAACAAAGTGGTAACCACTTGACCGCACTTGAAGTCTTGTCCTCAATGGGCAAGAGGTAGACATGGTTGCATGCCAATACATTGGGGCTCTAAAAATATTTGTTCCCTAATGGATCAGTGCGTACATGTGGAACAGCACAAAGCCATGCAGTCCAGGGAAGGTCCCATATTTGAACCCCTGGTGAACTGTGCTGAGTTAGTCATGTCGGACTATACCCAGTATGGGAAGAAAAATCAAAGGGAAAATTTGAAGGAGGATTAAAGAAAAATGTTACTTGTCTCACACTTTTGGGCTGAATGTCACCTCCTCCCAGGTCAGGGTTTGTATTCCCTTGAGTTTAGTAGGTTTGAGCTGTGATCTAATTGAGGTCTTTAAAAGGAAAATGGAGCAAAGATGAGTAAATGCAGTTGAGGTTCAGATCAGCCATTATCTGAATGAATGACTGAACAGGTTCGACGGGCTGAATGGCCTACTCCTGTTCCTGTGTCAGCTGCTGGTGTTTCACATTTCAAGAGTTGGAACAGATAAATACTAGGAGCAAAATTTACATATTTAAATAATTAACTGGAAATCTCAAACACACTTTATTTAAAAGTGTCAGATTAGCAGCACACAACTACATTAATGACACTTGTCAACAATGTCTACATCCCTTCAGTTTTCCAATCTCATCAAAACTAAAAATCTGCAAAATGGACCATATTTCAAATGCAAACATTTGGTATGTAAATCTATTTTAACAGTTCTTCACCTCTCCGTTTTGTAAGTTATTTCTTTGCTCATTTGGTGATGCACTGTTCTCCAACGAAGATAAAGGCAGTAGGTCGGTTGTCAGGCCGGATTGCTGTGTAACTAACTGCTCGTAGGTGTCTAATGCCCCATTAATGTTGCAACCCCATCTTCGGAGTCCGTGCTGGAGTACAAATGATGTGGCAGAAATCTCTCGAGGCCCCCATACCCACCTCACCAAGTGGAATTTCAAGGGGCCCTTGGAGGCAAAATAGCGCTGTTCTGACCTAGAGACCAAAGCTAGCAATGCATTTCTGACCTAATGGCCCTTCTCTTGATATTGGAGAGGATCCATGGCCTAGAAATTAATTATTCATTAGATTTTTAAGCCGCACATGCATGATCTTGCACATGTGCAGTTGCTGCTATTCTCTGAATTGTCCCCACCACGGGACTAGGATGATTTTGGAGCATCATTAGCCTTCCGTGCTTAGTAGAACTACTTTCAGTGGAAATGGTTCCATAATCTAAGTGGGGTATACAAGAGCAGTTCGGTCGCTTTCCTTCTGAGAAAATGTGTTCTTTACAATTTTGGAAACGTCAGCTTTGGGGATTGCAGCTTTAATCGTCCAACTAAAATTTCCATACAAAGAATACAGAGACCTGCCTGCCAAGTAGGACACCTCGAGGTACCAAGACAATAGCATAATGCAAGCCATCTCCTTGAACTCCTTAAAAAATGAACCTGATCTTCTTTAAATATGTATAACCTTTTAAGCTCCAGGGCCACAACTGTCAACCAATGTTGATCAATGATATTGATTGAGCTGTTTGATACATGCCCATAAAACCATCAGCACAGTAAATGAGCTGACTTTATGGAAGACTCCAGTATTTTTTTAAATTGTTGCACGTTGCAATATGCAAATCTAAGCGTTACATTATTAGTGATCAAACCAGTTCTGATGACTGGACCACACCTTAAAAAATCAACTTGCCTGTTCTCTGCACACATGCTGCCTGATCTGCTCAGTGTTTCCAGCAATTCCTGTTTTTCAGTGTCAGTTGGTAGCATCCTCACCTCTGAGTCAGAAGGTTGTGGGTTCAAGTCCCAATCCAGAGACTTGAGCACAAAAATCTAGGCTGACACTCCAATGCAGTGCTGAGGGAGTGCTGCACTGTCGGATGTGCCGTCTTTCGGATGAGACTTTAAACCGAGGGCCCGTCTGCTCTCTCAGGTGAACGTAAAAGATCCCATGGCACTATTTTGAAGAGGAGCAGGGGAGTGTCCTGGCCAATATTTATCCCTCAATCAGTATCTAAAACAGATTATCTGGTCATTATCACATTGCTGTTTGTGGGAGCTTGCAGAGCCCAAATTTTCCACGTTTCCTACATTACAACAGTGACTACACTTCAAAAAGTACTTCATTGGCTATAAAGTGATTTGGGACATCCGAAGGTCGTGAATGGCGCTATAGAAATGCAAGACTTTTTTACATAAATATGGTAACCTGTCTGATAAAATTGTGTTCACTGGTGCATTTCCTGAGGTATCACTTGCAGGGTTGAGTTTTTCTGGGGTATTGTATGTTGATTGGTGAGGGCAGGTTCTTTGGTTAACAAAGTTTTGATCTCGTGTGAATGAGAGCCTAGGGACTCCGGTCCTTCACTACCTCCATAATATAACCCTTGCAATGAATTTCCTTACTGGTAGCCTATCCTTTTTATTTTAGCCATGATGTGGAGATGCCGGTGTTGGACTGGGGTGGACAAATGTGAGAAGTCGCACAACACCAGGTTATAGTCCAACAGCTTTATTTGAAATCGCAAGCTTTTGGAGCGCTGCTCCTTCATCAGGTGAAGTGAAGAGATGCATATAGGCACAGCATATATAGTCAGAGAACACTGCCAGATGATTATAGTTAATCTTTCCAACTGCCCTTTATCACACCTCGGCAGAGAGATAATCACGGCAATCAAAGGTGTGGATGGTGTCCAAACAGGTCAGTCAGGAAAACATTACATCAAAGACAATGAGGTGGGGTCACAAGGGGTCAATTGTGGCAGATGCTGGGGTCTGTATGGAAAACAAAAAACTGGGAGGGAACACTCCTGCCTGGCGATTGTTGCACGGTGTCTGTTCATACGTTGTCGCAGTGTCTGCATGGTCTCGCCGATGTACCATGCTCCGGGGCATCCTTTCCTGCAACGTATGAGGTAGACAACGTTGGCCGAGTCACATGAGTATGTACCATGTACCTGGTGGGTGGTGTCCTCACGTGTGATGATGGTATCTGTGTTGATGATCTGGCATATCTTGCAGAGGTTGCCATGGCAGGGTTGTGTGGTGTCGTGGTCGCTGTTCTCCTGAAAGCTGGGTAATTTGCTGTCGGGAAACACTTCAGCAGTCAAGGACATTCAGCCTCCGATCTTCGGGTAAGTGTTCTCCAAGGCGGCCTTCGAGACACACGACAACGCAAAATCGTCGAGCAGAAACTGATAGCCAAGTTCCGCACCCATGAGGATGGCCTCAACCAGGATCTTGGGTTCATGTCACGCTACATGTAACCCCACCTGACGTAGAGTCATCCAGACTCGAGTCGTCATTGGCTTGTTCTCTCTACACAGATGCGGCCGGACCTGCTGTGATTTCCAGCAAAAACAGTTTTTTGTTTTCCATACAGACCCCAGCATCTGCCACATTTGACCCCTTGTGACCCCACCTCATTGTCTTTGATGTAATGTTTTCCTGACTGACCTGTTTGGACACCATCCACACCTTTGATTGCCGTGATTGTCTCTCTGCCGAGGTGTGATAAAGGGCAGTTGGAAAGATTAACTGTAATCATCTGGCAGTGTTCTCTGACTATATATGCTGTGCCTATATGCATCTCTTCACTTCACCTGACGAAGGAGCAGCGCTCCAAAAGCTTGCGATTTCAAATAAAGCTGTTGGACTATAACCTGGTGTTGTGCGACTTCTCACTTTTTATTTTAAGGATTGGAATGAAACCCATTGCTGTTGTCTGGGCACTGCACACATTTGGATTGTCATGCTGTCAATCACAAAACCCCTTTTACTGCTTGACTTGCAAGGAAGGGATGAATGTCAGGGAGATTGGTATGAGGTTGGTGAGTGGTTCACACTCTTGACTGAATGAGAGCACCGCTCCAGGGAGTTGTGTTTCTCTGACTCGGACCCAGGATTACTTTATAGAGTCTATTATGAATTAATTGTCCATCTCTGTGATATGATGCGACTATATTCATGTGCTTACATTATTTCTTGCCTGGGGCTAGACTTCACATTCAGACCTTTCTCTTTCTGTCTCTAGCCTGCAAGGATTTGATTCCGCAGTGAAAGAGAACCAAGGGAAGCTGTTTCTTTTGTTGTCTGTAAATGTTTAGAAAACCATTTTCTTTACTGATCTTTTCACTTGTGTGCAAAGTGACGCCCATTCAGTCTATTTCAAAATTTCAAAAGTCAGCCAAATCCACTTAAAGCTACTGTACACTTGTTGAACAATGGGTGGTTGGGGTGTACTACAGAAGGAAGGAGCTATGGGGCACTACTGTGATTTTGGAGTTTGGATTTTGTGGTGACGCTATTCATTACACTTGCACTTGCCGATAGACTTTTCATGGGGTTTTGCATAGCAAGTTCCTGCCATCGGGATTCCAATACAATGTGGCGCCCCGTACAGGGCTTCTGAGCAGCATTTGGAATCGTGCATGAAAAGGTCTGATCACATGGGACAATAAACAGGGAAGATAAGACATGCCCATCAATTCATCCAGGACTTTCAGAGGTGAGTCAAGTCTTCAAATGACCTCTTAAGATATAGAAAGTTAGTTTAATTGTAAATAAACTTTTTATAAAAAGGCAAAGTAAAAGAAAACGCTTGTAAAAAGCAGAGCAAAATAAAATGAGCAGTTTTTAAAAAGGAGTGCCCAATAATAATAAGACTTGCATTTATATAGCGCCTTTCACGACCACCGGACGTCTCAAAGCGCTTTACAGCCAATGAAGTACTTTTGAAGTGGAGTCACTGTTGTAATGTGGGAAATAATGAACTGTTTTGGAAAAAGCCATGCACTTACTCACAAAAAAGATGCAAAAGACGGATGAGAAGATGATGGGCCGTAATTTGCAGCCCCTACGGGTGCGCATGCGCCCTTTGGGGCCACGCAAGTTCTGGGTTTAGGCATGCGAAGCGCATGTGCTAAAACTCGGAACTAGTGATCTGTCAAGAATCCTCTTGACAGATTGCACGCATTCCCAGGAGAAGTAGCACTGCTGGTGCAGATTTGCGCTATTTGCCCAACTACTGGCCAGCAGCTACGGACGAAACTGCTACAATAGATAGAATGCAGGCTGTATGCCTGCTTTTATCTAACGAAGCAGCAGGAAGAAGATGTGGAAGTCGGGGGGGCTGGGAAACAGGACTGTTTTAGCTTTTAAAGTTAACAAAGTTCTTGGTACAAAGCCTGATTTAAGATTTTAACAATTTTAATTTGTTAAATATTTCATTGGTTTTGGATCTTGTTCTGAGGAGTGTAGGTAATTTAAAGAAGAACTTTCGTTGTGGACAAGATAAACATTCTATTCAATTAGATTTCATTTTTTTTTTAACTTGAAAATGACTTTAAAATTTTAAAAGTCTTAGAAATTCGTCTCGGGTGGCCGATCAGATACCGCCCGTTTTGCACCACCTCCCAATGTGAATTTCTACCCACTCACTTTATTAATGACTTTTACAACTCTTTCCATTTTTTCCCTACATGTGCTGCATCTGTGAGGGAGAAACATGCCTCATGACGATGTTGCCCCGATCTTCTGTGTGATTCTGGCACATAGAATCGAACGCGCGAGGGAATAACAAAGAAGATTGAGGAACCATGACAGTCGCCTGATCAAGAGGAACTACTATCACCCCAGAGAGTGTACAGGGAGAGGCTGTCTTTTGAGATGCTGTCGGAGGAGTTGTGTGTGAGGCTGCGCTTTAGCAAAGAGGCAATCGGCCAACTAGTGACATGTTAAAGGACAACCTTCAAAAATGCTCGAAGACCCGCACTGCCTTGTCAGTGTCCATGAAGCGGAGATGCCATAATATAACCCTTGCAATGAATTTCCTTACTGGTAGCCTATCCTTTTTATTTTAGCCATGATGTGGAGATGCCGGTGTTGGACTGGGGTGGACAAAAATGAGAAGTCGCACAACACCAGGTTATAGTCCAACAGATTTATTTAAAATTACGAGCTTTCGGAGCTGTTGCCCCTTCGTCAGGTAAAGGTACAATGAGGGAATCTTAAAAAAAAAAGTTAAAAGCTCAACTGCAGACGGCAGGATTTGACACGTTGGACCCCTGTGACCCACCTCATTGTCTTAGCTGTGCTCTGGTGTGTCTTTGATGTAATGCCTCCCTAAAAGATTGTATCTCTGCAGACAAATTGCTTTCTGTGTTTATATACTGTGTAATAGATTCCCTCATTGTAGCTTTACCTGACGAAGGGGCAGCAGCTCCGAAAGCTCGTAATTTTAAATAAAACTGTTGGCCTATAACCTGGTGTTGTGCGACTTCTCATTAGTGTCCATGAAGGTAACCACAGCGCTGAACTTCTTTGCATGCGGGTCATTTCAGTCAGGCACCGGTGACATTTCAAACATCACCCAGAGTGCTGTGATGGCCTGCATTCACCAGGTCACAGATGCCATTTTCCATAGGCCCTCAGAGTTCATAGACTTCGACTTGTCCACTCGGCAGCAAAGGGAGAGGACCCTTGCTATAGGATTGCTGGCTTCCCCAAAGTGATTGGGGCCGTCGATAGAACCCATGTTGCATTGAAGGCACCAATTGATGCACCTGTGACATACATCAACAGGAAGGGGTTTCATTCATTAAATGTTATGGTAGTCTGTGATGCGCAACTCAGGATCCTAAGCGTGAATGCAGATCACCAGGGAAGTGCTCATGACTCCTTCATCCTCAGTCACTCGGACTTATATGGTGCCCTCAGCACATTGCCTCCAGGATCTGCATGGATATTGGGCGACAAGGGCTACCCGCTAAAACTGTGGCTGATGACACCATACCGCAGGACAAATAATGAGGCTCGGGAGAGATACAACCGTGCACATGTTTCCACACAAAAAGTGGTGGAGAGGACAATCGGAGTTCTGAAATCATGCTTCCGGTGCCTGGACAGGTCAAGGGGGACTTTGCAGTACTCGCCTCAAAGTGTCAAGAATTGTGGTGGCCTGTTGTGCTTTGCACAACTTTGCCCTGCAGGAAGGATTGACCCTTAACCTTGCAGACGAGCTCCCTGCTGAAATGGAGGATAAAATTGAGAGGTCGCACAACACCAGGTTATAGTCCAACAGTTTTATTTGAAATCACAAGCTTTCGGAGCTCACAAGCTTTCGGAGCTATCGATTTGCTCCTTCCTCAGGTGAAGTAAATTAGATACAGAATCTCCAAAGCATATATAGAGGATGCCACTGTCCCTGTGGCCAGGCCTGATGGGGAGGAGCCAAGGGCTGCCGAAAGCAAAGCTGCAAGGGAACAGCTAGTAGCCAACACATTCACGAGGTGATGATAGTGTCGCCTCCTACCTCCCCCCTCCCCCAGCAAGGCATAGAAAAGAACACACACAATTTAAAGTGAAAGTGAACTTTTATTGCAGCATCAAAGACTTTTAATGTACTTTTTTGATCTTAGTCTTTAAATACAAATTGTTAGCTAGCTATTTTCTACTTTATCAACCAATTTATCTTTGCAAATGTTTACAAACAGTTTAAAGTGACTTTTTGGGTTTCTTAGTGCAATAAAGACTTTACATTCAAGATGTAAACTAGCTATTTTCTACTTTTTAAACAGTTGTAATGTTAAATTGGATGTTAAAAAAAAGTTGAAAAAAACTACAGGCTATACATATGAAACAAAATGATTAAATACACTATCAGTCACAAATATAAATTTTAAGAAATAACAACACCAACATTTAAATAATAGCAAACATTAAAGAATTGACAGATACCCCCTCGCATCTGTGCCCGAGGGTCGAAGGAGGTGGATTGTGCAAAAGGTGGCACCCTACTGTCTCCTGCGCTTTCCCCTTCCCCTTAACCGGAGCCCCCTCATGCCAAGTGAAAGGCCCCTGTGTACCATCTCTTGCCCTTCAGCAATTGGCTCGTGACAGGGCTGCTGCTGCTGAAAGGCAACATTTGCTTCCAACATCATTGGCAGAGCTGCTGTCTCGTGGGTCTGCGCTGGGTCTGCGGCAGGCAAGGGGGAGTTCTGCGGCAGTCAAATTAATGGTAGCAGAACCTGCTGTCTTCAACTGGAATAGTTGAACGAGAGACTCGTTAATCTGATTAAGCACCAGATGAATATTGCCGAGTTCTTTACCAACTGTCTGCGCAGTTGTGCCGAACTGATTGATGTTCTGTGCAACTATATCCAACTTAATGCATATATTGCTCCCAATAACATCAATCCCCTGCCTGATAGAGGCAAGAGAGTCAAGTTTCTTCGCATGAAGAGTAAGCATATCTTGCCTCAATCCTTCAACCTGTTGCACCTGAGTTTCTATGGCATTTTGTTGCGTTAAACGTCTTGCTGCTTCTCCCACCTGCTCTGCAGTATCAGGTTGGTGGCTGGCTGTGGAACGACAGTCATCTGTGTCTTGCACAGAGCCAGAGGGGCCAGGAGATGGAGAGGTGGTGTCCAGGGTCCATACCCTCCCCATCCACTAGCTGACACTCCACAAATTCCTTCTCCTCCGCCTCACTTACTGCTCGCACTGCATCTGTAACCCTTTCCCCAATGCCCTCTGCAGCCACAGACTCACCGCACTGTTTATCCCGTGTGTGAGAAGACAGCTGTCCATCTGTGGGAAGGAAATAGTAAACATTTACAAAGGTGAAGCACGATCTGCCACATCACAGAAGCTGATATTCAACGCACACCTGAGAGTTTTAAACATACAGCTGGACAGACCAACTCACCTTTCCTTACCCCAACGTCTGATTGGGCACCAGACACTGAACTGCCACCACTGATTCCAAGCAAGTGAGTGACCCTTTCCTCTTGCTCCGATAACTCCCGCAGAGTGGCAACGCCACCGCCTGTCATGGCACGCTCTCTGGCGTTATGTGCCATTTTACGCTAAATTAAAAACAGAAATGAAAATAAAACGTCAGTTTTTCCTGCAGAGACCACCCACCTACCTGCTTTGGAAACAGGACCAGATGCTGCTTCGGAGAGAGGATATTGTTCACTAATTGAAATTTCACACCTCAAATCTGTGGAGTACAGATAAGATGTTTGCAAGCACGATGGTTGACCCTAACCAGCTCCAAAGCCATTAAATTTTCCGACTCGCTCAGATGCCTGTTTAATGAAGTCACTTCACAACAACTATGCAACTAAACAGGTTTTAAAATAGTAAAGTTAAATTTTACATTTGACATTTTTAATTACAGTACAAACCTTGGCAGATCGCATCAAATCATTCAAATTTTTGTGGCATTGTTCCGCTGTCCGTGGAATGGTGGAGTTAGCGCTAGCAGCCTGGGCAACTTCTGTCCAAGCTGTCATTTGTTCTTTGCGCGGCGCTCTGGACTTCGCGGTCCCAGTGAGCCGCAGGCGCCTCGCCTCGCCTCGCCTCGCCTCAACCTCATTGAGGGGTGTGCTGATGTCATCGTCAGTGAAATTCTGAGCTCTCCATCATCACAACTATGTTTGCTCCTTCCATTTCACTTTGCTGTTTAATTAAAATTATTGAAAATTATTTCAAGGTTTTTAAATCTCTTTAAAAGTCTTTAAAACTATTTAAAATTCTTCATGTAAATGTCTTTAAAATATTCTAAAAGTTTACAAAAGTTTTTTAAAACTATAAAGAGATAAATTACCATTTAGATTTGCAGCTGCTTTCAATGGTGAATGCTCTGGAGAGGTCAAATAAATCGGGGGCGTGACCTATGCAAATATAAATTTTGACAGGTCTTGTGGGCGGGTCTCGCCTACGAACGAAGCCCTAGGCTCCACGCACGCTGCGCTCCTGGGTGGCGTGACATCATACGCTGCCCAGGACATGAGACTGAAAACGCAACTCTCCGTGTGTGCGGACACTTCAGGTAGGCGTGGATCTTTTTTGCTGGTCGGAGGCTCCGACCGCTATTTCAGGGCCGACGTCTCACAACTTTGGTGATGAAGACCTCTGATCAGGGTTCAATCTAACGTCAACTGGGCATAAAATTCAGTTGTCATCGGAGACGGGCCTCGCTAAGAGCTTTTAAAGATCTTTTATCTGTACTCCACAGATGTGAAATTGCAATTAGTGAATTAGACCCAGTTTCCAAACCACCCAACTGGTCTCTCTCTTTCTCCAACAAGCAAAAACTCTTTTATTTTTCATGTCTGTGTAGAGTAAGATGGCTCATAATGCCCGTGAGTGTTTGAGGACCGGTGGCGGTGTGGGCTTTCTGAAGGAGCTGAGCGAACGCGTAGAAAGGGTCACTCCGCTGCAAGGCATCACAACCAGGCAGTGTCTGGTTCCCAATTAGACCGTGCGGGAAGGTGAGTGTCACATTCTTGCTTTGGCCAGCTGCATGTTTAAAACCTGTTTGTTGGCTGCAGGCTGTAAAAAGGAGATTATGAATGTGCTTGTGTAGCATATGAGCTTCTGTGATGTGGCAGATGTATTCCACTGTATTTCACCACAATCTGTAACCTCATGGCCCAGCATATCCCTCACTCTACCATTACATCAAGCCAGGGGACCAACCCTGGTTCAATAAGGAGTGTAGAAGAGCATGCCAGGAGCAGCACCAGGTGTACCTAAAAATGAGGTGCCAGCCTGGGGAAGCTGCAACACAGGACTACATAAATGACAGAGCTAAGTGAACCCACAACCAACGGATCAGATCAAAGCTCTGCAGTCCTACCACATTCAGTCGTGAATGGTGGAGGACAATTAAACAACTAATGGGAGAGGAGACTCCACGAACATCCCCCTTCTCACTGAAGGCGGAGCTCAGCACATAAGTGCAAAAGACAAGGCTGAAGCGTTCGCAACCATCTTCAGCCAGAAGTGCAGAGTGGATGATTCATCTCGGCCTTCTCCCGAGGTCCCCACCATCACCTGCGAGGAGTCGGGACCAGAGGAGGCTGACCATAAATACAGCGGGAGCAGAGGCAGCGCGGACCTGCGAGGAGTCGGGACCAGAGGAGGCTGACCATAAATACAGCGGGAGCAGAGGCAGCGCGGACCTGTGAGGAGTCGGGACCAGAGGAGGCTGACCATAAATACAGCGGGAGCAGAGGCAGCGCGGACCTGTGAGGAGTCGGGACCTGAGGAGGCGAATTCTAAAACAACAAAAAAAACAAGAGTGATGTCACAGGACAGCAGGTAGGTGATTGGTTGGTGAGTATTAATGATTTTTCTCTCTAAGCTAGGTAGTGGTTTAAACGAAGAGTGTGAAACTATAATGTACTTTATTAAATTAAACACCCAACTAGATAAACACAATATAACTATAATTAGTTAAACTCTTTATTCAACGATTGTATAAATAAATAAAAGGTTAGACTAAGATATGGCAGAGCAGGTTGTGTGTCTGGGCTGCAGTATGTGGGAGTTTGTGGACAGCGAGACTGCCCCAAGTGAACACATCTGCAGGAGATGTCTCCATCTCGAATCTCTCCGGCTCAGAACCATTGAGCTGCAGTGCGAGTTGGAGACACTCCGACACATAAGGGAGGGGGAGAAGTATCTGGACAGTTTGCTCCAGACCTCGGTCACACCTCGTAGAGAGGTGCAGGATCAGAACGGAGTTGGTGTGACCAATAGTGTGCAGAGTAAGGTGAACCCAGGTAAGAAAGAGAATGAGGATCCACAGAAACTGATCCTCTCCAACAGGTACAATGTACTTGCTACCTGTGAGGATAAGGATAAAGACTGTCGGAAGGACAGCCAGAATGCAGACCATGGCACTTTGGAGCAGGAGGCTGTCCAAAGCGGGGAGGAGGAGAGAAAGCGTAATGTGGTAGTTGTAGGGGATTCTATAATTAGGGGGACAGATTGCATCCTTTGGAAGCAGGATCGAGAGTCCCACATGGTATGTTGCCTACCTGGTACCAGGGTGAGGGACATCTCGAACCGGCTTGAAATGATATTAGAGAGGGAGGGGGAGGATCCAGTCATTGTGGTCCATGTTGGGACCAACAACATAGGGAAGAGTAGGCAAGAGGTCCTGTTTGGGGAGTACCAGGAACTAGGAGCTAAATTAAAGAACAGGACCTCAAGGGTTATAATCTCTGGATTATTACCTGAACCACGTGCAAATTGGCATAGGGATAAGCTGATTAGGGAAGCGAACACATGGCTAAAGGAGTGGTGTGGGAACGAGGGGTTCCACTTCATGGGGCACTGGCACCAGTATTGCGACAGGAAGGAACTGTACCACTGGGACGGGCTCCACCTGAACCGGTCTGGGACCAGGGTCCTAGCAGAAAGGATAAATAGGGTGGTCACAAGGACTTTAAACTAGTAAATGGGGGGGGGGGGGGGGGGGGGGGGGGGAGGGCTCAAATTTATTGTAGTAAAAATAATAGTTCAAAAACAAACGAAAAGGAAGAGAGTAGAGTAACAGTCAGAAATTGTGCTTTAGCCACTACATGTAAAGGGAAAACTAAAAGATGTAAAGTGATTAAACCAGGTGAGAGAAATAAGAAACAAGTGAGAAAAACATTAGAGCTGAAGGAAAGGCTAGGGTGTGTGGCTGAAATAAGCGTTCTTTAAACAAACGCACAAAATATAAGGAATAAATTGAATGAACTGCAGGCGTGAATTAAAATTGGAGGGTATGACATGGTAGCCATTACTGAAACATGGCTGCAAGATGGTCAGAACTGGAAACTAAATATACCAGGTTATAAGGTCTACAGGAAAGATAGATAAAATGGCAGAGGGGGAGGAGTAGCCTTAGTGATTAAGGATAAAATCACTTTGATGATAAGAGAGGATATAACGAGAGGTAAGCAGGCAGTGGAGACTTTATGGGTAGAATTAAGAAATAGGAAAGGATTTAAGACTGTAGTGGAAGTTGTGTTCAGGCCCCCTGGTAGCAGCTGTGAAGTGCTAGATTGTATAAATGCAGAGATTAGACAAGCACATAGTAAAGGCAGAGTGGTTTTAATGGGGGATTTTAACTTTCATATCAATTGGAATAAGCAGCCTAGTACTTGTTAGAAAGGTAGTGAATTTCTTGTGTGTCCGGGATAGTTTTCTACAACAATATGTCCTAGAGGCAACAAGGGGGAAAGCCATATTAGATTTAGTAATGTGTAATGAGCCAGATTTAGTTAACAGCCTAACTGGGCGTGAACATTTATCCAATAGCGATCATAACATGATCGAGTTCAACGTAGCGTTTGAAAGGGAGAAACGCGAGCCAGCTACTCAGATTCTAGATTTGGGTACGGCCGACTTCAAAGGGATGAGATGGAGACTGTCCACAGTAAACTGGGCAAATCTGTTAATGGGTAAAATGACAGAACATCAGTGGGAAATGTTCAAAAAATAATTTCATGTGATACAGAACCAGTTTATACCCCTGAGGGGCAAGAGCTCTACTTGCCAAAAAAAAAGCCATGGACGACTAAAGAGGTAAGGGACAGCATAAAACTTAAAAGTAAAAGCATACAAAAATGCAAAAAACAACACAGATCCTGGCAAATGGGAAAGATACAAAGAACAGCAAAGGGTCACAAAACAGATAGTAAGAGCTACAAGAAGGGATTATGAAAGGAAACTTGCAAGGGTTATCAAAATCAACACAAAATTATTTTACAATTATATTAGGAAAGAGAGGGTAGTCAGGAGCAATGTTGGCTCCTTAGAAACTGGAAGCGGTGATGTTATCAATGATAAGGAAATGGCGGACATGTTGGATAATTACTTTGCATCAGTATTTACAGTAGAGGAAGAGGATAGCATCCAGAAATCCCAAGGAAACTAAATCAGGGACTCAATAAAATTAATGTAAGTAAAATAACAGTAATGAAGAAAATAATGGCACTAAAGAGTGACAAATCCCTAGGACTAGATGGTTTCCATCCCAGGGTTTTAAAGGAAGTAGGTGAGCACATTGCAGATGCCCTAACTATAATATTCCAAAGTTCTCTCGATTCAGGAACCATTCCTTTAGACTGGAAAATTGCGCATGTCACTCCGCTATTAAAAAATAGTGAGAGAGGGAAACCAGGGAATTATAGATCAGTTAGCTTAACATCTGTTGTTGGGAAATTGCTGGAGTCTATAATTAAGGATAGGGTGACTGAATACCTCAAAAATTTTCAGTTGATCAGAGAGAGCCAGCATGGATTTGTGAAAGGTAGGTCATGCCTGACAAACCTGAATGAATTTTTTGAACAGTTGACTAAAGTAGTGGACAGGGAAATGTATATGGATGTTATTTATATGGACTTCCAGAAGGCATTTGATAAAGTCCCACATAAGAGACTGTTAACTAAGGTAGAAGCCCACGGAAATGAGGGGAAATTATCGACCTGGTTAGGAAATTGGTTGAGCGTCAGGAGACAGGCAGTAGGGATAATCGGTAGGTACTCAAATTGGCAGGAGGTGACTCGTGGTGTCCCGCAGGATCTGTGTTGGGGCCTCAACTATTCACAGTATTTATTAATGACTTTGATGATGGGATAGAAAGTCATATATCCAAATTTGCCAATGACACAAAGATAGGTGGAATTGTAGGCAGTGTAGATGGAAGCATAAAATTACAAAGGGATATCGACAGATTAAGTGAATGGGCAAAACTGTGGCAAATGGATTCAATGTAGGCAAATGTGAGGTCATCCACTTTGGACTTAAAAAGGATAGAACAGGGTACATTCTAAATGGTGAAAGGCTAAAAACTGGATGTCCAAAGAGAATTGAGGGGTCCAGGTACATAGATCATTAAAATGTCATGAACAGGTACAGAGAATAATCAAAAAGGTTAATGGAATGCTGGCCTTTATATCTAGAGGACTAGAGTACAAGGGGGTAGAAGTTATGCTGCTGCTATACAAAACCCTGGTTAGACCACACCTGGAGTACTGGGAGCAGTTCTAGCCACCACACCATAGGAAGGATATATTGGCTTTGGAGGGAGTGCAGCATAGATTTACCAGAATGATACCCGGACTTCAAGGGTTAAGTTATGAGGAGAGATTACACAAATTAGGGTTGTATTCCCTGGAATTTAGAAGGTTAAGGGCTGATCTGATCGAAGTTTTCAAGATATTAAGGGTAGGGTAGATACAGAGAAACTATTTCCACTGGTTGGGGATTCTAGGCCTAGGGAGCATAGTCTAAAAATTAGAGCCAGACCTTTCAGGAGTGAAATTAGGAAACACTTCTACACACAAAGGGTGGTAGAAGTTTGGAACTCTCTTCCGCAAATGGCAATTGATGCTAGATCAATTAATTTTAAATCGGAGATTGATAGCTTTCTGTTAACCAAAGGTACTGTATTAAGGGATATGGGCCAAAGGCGGGTATATGGAGTTAGGTCGCAGATCAGCCATGATCTCATTGAATGGCAGAGCAGGCTCAAGGGGCTGAATGGCCTACTCCTGTTCCTATGTTCCTAGGCAAGTGGAGAGTATTTCATCACACTCCTGACTTGTGGATGATGGAAAGGCTTTGGGGAGTCAGGAGGTGAGTCACTCACCGCAGAATACCCAGCCTCTGAGATGCTCTTGTTGCCACAGTGTTTATGTGGCTGTCCAGTTAAGTTTCTGGTCAATAGTGACCCCCCAGGATGTTGATGGTGGGGTAGAGCTCTTGCCCCTTAGGGGTATAAACTGGTTCTGTATCACATTAAATTCTGGATGAGTGCAGCTCCAACAACACTCAAGAAGCTCGACACCATCCAGGACAAAGCAGCCCGCTTGATTGGCACCCCATCCACCACCTTAAACATTCACTCCCTCCACCACCAGTGCACCGTGGCTGCAGTGTGTACCATCTACAAGATGCAGTGCAGCAACTCGCCAAGGCTTCTTCGGCAAACCTGTGACCTCTACTGCCTAGAAGAACAAGGGCAGCAGGCGCATGGGAACACCATCACCTGAAAGTTCCCCTCCAAGTTGCACACCATCCTGACTTGGAAATAAATCGCCGTTCCTTCATTGTCGCTGGGTCAAAATCCTGGAACTCCCTCCCTAACAGCACTATGGGCGTACCTTCACCACACGGACTGCAGCGGTTCAAGAAGATGGCTCACCATCACCTTCTCAAGGGCTAATGGGGATGGGCAATAAATGCTGGCCTTGTCAGCGACGCCCACATCCCAGAAACGAATAAAAAAAACTCTAGAAAACTAACAAGATAACAACTCAAAAATACCCTGAATATAGGCCTATAACATGTAATTGTACTGAAAGTGCCGTGAAGGGCTTGTCGTAACTTAAGCTACAGATACACCCGACATTACATCACTGGTATGGTAGAAAATTGTGACAAAAATTGCAAAGATTTTCTCTTATTTCTTGCAAACATACAGTGGGCTCTTGTGGATATGTATTGCTAATCTCTTGTCGTTAAATCATATTGGTAAATTGTTTGTTACAGTGATGTGGAGAAACTCTTCTCCCCGTTCGTTGAAGCATTCTTGTGCTTCCCCCTCATTCACCTAGCTTGGAGATGTACTTTCCTTGCAGAACCCCTTATCATCAATGAGAGGTGTAGCATCCTTCCTGGGCTTTCTTGGGGTCCATGATCCATAATGTCGTCCATATTTTGCTCTCCTGCGCACGGTTACACCCTCCCCCATGACCATGTATGTGGGGCTTGCCTTGTTGGGTTTTAATTTTTTTAAATCACTTAGGGTTTCTACTATATATTTGTACAGTATAATTATTTAAAATGTTTGAAAATAGTTAGTGTTGGGTAGCAGTATCTGCCTTCACCAAGGAAGAAGATACTGCAAAAGTCATAGTGAAAGAGGAGGTAGTGGAGATACTAGATGAGATAAAAATTGATAAAGAGGAGGTACTAGAAAGGCTGTCTGAACTTAAAGTTGATAAGTCACCAGGACCGGATGGGATGCATCCTAGGACGCTGAGGGAAGTGAAGGAAGAAATCGGGGAGGTACTGGCCATAATCTTCCAATCCTCCTTAGATACAGGGGTGGTGCCAGAGGACTGGAGAATTGCAAATGTTACACTCTTGTTCAAAAAATGGTGTAAAGAGAAACTACAGGCCAGTCAATTTAACCTCGGTAGTGGGGAAGCTTTTAAAAACAATAATCAGGGACAAAGTTAACAGTCACTTGGACAAGTGTGGATTAATTAAGGAAAGCCAGCACGGATTTGTTAAAGGCAAATTGTGTTTAACTAACTTGATCGAGTTTTTTGATGAGGGAACGGAGAGGGTTGATGAGGGCAATGTGGTTGACGTGGTGTACATGGATTTCCAAAAGGCGTTTGCTAAAGTGCCACATAATAGGCTTACCAGCAAAGTTGAAGCCCGTGGAGTAAAAGGGACAGTGGCAGCACGGATATGAAATTGGCTAAGTGACAGGAAACAGAGAGTAGTGGTGAACGGTTGTTTTTTGTACTGGAGGAAGGTATACAGTGGTGTTCCCCAGGGGTCGCTACTAGGACCACTGCTTTTCTTGATATATATTAATGACTTGGACTTGGGTGTACAGGGCACTATTTCAAAATTTGCAGATGACACAAAACTTGGAAGTATAGTGAACAGTGAGGAGGATAGTGATAGACTTCAAGAAGACATAGACAGGCTGGTGAAATGGGCGGACATGTGGCAGATGAAATTTAACGCAGAAAAGTGCGAAGTGATACATTTTGGTAGGAAGAATGAGGAGAGGTAATATAAACTAAAGGGTACAATCCTAAAGGGGATGCATGAACAGAGAGACCTGGGGGTATATGTGCACAAATAGTTGAAGGTGGCAGGGCAGGTTGAGAAAGCTGCTAAAAAAGCATACGGGATACTGGGCTTCATAAATAGAGGTCATGATGTGGAGATGCCGGCGTTGGACTGGGGTGGACAAAAATGAGAAGTCGCACAACACCAGCTTGTAAAATTAAATAAATCTGTTGGACTATAACCTGGTGTTGTGCGACTTCTCATTTTCATAAATAGAGGCGTAGAGTACAAAAGCAAGGAAGTTATGATGAACCTTTAGAAAACACTGGTTCGGCCTCAACTGGAGTATTGTGTCCAATTCTGGGCACTGCACTTTAGGAAGGATGTGAAGGCCTTCGAGAGGGTGCAGAAAAGATTTACGAGAATGATTCCAGGGATGAGGGACTTCAGTTACATGGATAGACTGGAGAAGCTGGGGTTGTTCTCCTGAGAGCAGAGAAGGTTGAGAGGAGATTTGATGGCGGTGTTCAAAATCATGAGGGATCTAGACAGGGTAGATAGAGAGAAATTGTTCCCATTGGCAGAAGGGTCGAGAGCCAGAGGACACAGATTCAAGGTGATTGGCAAAAGAACCAAAGGTGACATGAGGAAAATCTTTTTTATGCAGCGAGTGGTTAGGATTGGGAATGCACTGCCTGAAAGGGTGGTGGAGGCAGACTCAATCGTGGCTTTCAAAAGGGAATTGGATAAGTACCCGAAGGAAAAAAAATTGCAGGGCTACGGGGAAAGGGCGGGGGAGTGGGACTAGCTGAAGTGCTCTTGCAGAGAGCCGGCACGGGCTCGACGGGCCGAATGGCCTCCTTCTGTGCTGTAACCATTCTATGATTCTATGGTTTCTTAGCTGAGTTCGGGGAAACTGCCGAGAAGAGAGTGTGCAATGACTGGGAGGTCTGATGATCAGGAGGGTCTGGGGGCTAGCCGTGGTGGTGAGGGTGTAATGTTGAGTGGATGATGTGGGTAGGTGAGGGTGGCCGCATCCCGAGCAGTGGCCAGCCCGATACCATCTGACAGATCTGCGAGTTGTGGCTGGAAAGACCAAGTCACTATCAACTCCAGTCAATCACAAGTATATGCAATAAATTATTGCCACACCGTGTAGCCCGGAGGCTCAGCTCGGAGGACTGAATCATTACTCTACCACCGCTCACTATAATGAATAGGAACATTAAAGCAGGATAAACATTCTTGACGTAAATCATGATGGAAAAATTGTTACAGAATGATATGCTAGAGGAATTAAGTGGGACACTAACAAAAAGTGTCCATACCATACACAGGGCTTTTAAGATATTGTAGATAGATGTAGATATCACACAAAAAATCATTAAATAACCAAATCTTTTTCAAATGGCAGTTTAGTGTGCCACAGCAAAGTAGGTCATCCCCATGCCACTGAGTTCCCAATTTCTGCTGTCTTGCCATCGGCAGGTGCTTACTAGAGGCAAGTGCACTCCCATCAAAGTATGGGGAAGAAAGAAAATCCAAAGGTCTGTTTTTGTTCAGTGTTTAGCAGTGAGGTCAGAGCATTATGGGGGAGGCCCAATAGCAGCTGACCATCATTTATCTTTAATGTAATTTTTAAATAATGAAGTTTCCCCCCTCCTCCCCCCTTCAGTTAACCCAATCCTGCCATGGGTAGTGAGATAAACAACAACAGAGACGACATTGAGTCCGGAGTCTGCCTTGTAGTGAATTGGGATCTGGCTGTAGGCAGTGCCAATACCCAGCTTCAGTGTTCTGAACTTTAAACCAACATGGACCAATTTTATTTAAATGATATAGGAATATTTTTACTTTTCAAATTGAAAGTTACGTGGTAGCATCATCATAATAGGGAACCTTCTGCCAATGCAATATTGTGCCATTCTGCTCGTCTAAAAATACACGAGTCTTCCTTTTGGGCCTAGATATCCTCAAAATTCCAGAAATCTTACAATTTCTCAAGATGTTCTAGGCCCACTGTGACCTGTCATTTCTACTGATTCAAATTTGCAAAAATCTTTTCCTCCCTTCAAGTAGGCCTTTGTTCATTTCTTTACTGGTCTGATTCATATTGATCCCCTCTCTCTGGATATTTCAGTTCATGCGTCACATAAGAGGAATTCCCCACTTCTCTCATTCATGTGTGTGTAGATTATTCATTGCTAATATCATTCTCTCCCTAACTGACCTTTCTCCTGTCCACCTCTGAGAAAAGAGTGATATTGAAAAAAGGAGGTGGGTACAAAGAGGAAGTTGTGCAGACAGAAAAAGACTAAGGTGCAAAATCCATAGAAAGTCTATCCCCCTTAATGTGGCCCTTATCACCAAATTATACCTTGATCTGTTCCCCAACTCCTCTGGCACATTCTCCTCCTTTGAGTATCTCACCTCCTTTAAAATCCTTGTTCTTCTATCACCCACCCAAGTACAATGTCAAGTTTCTCACTGAGATATCTTCACTGCTTTCGTCCCTCAGCCTCTGCACCAATTGACTTCCCATCCTTGGTGATTTCAACCTCCATCTCAACTCATCATGCCCTCTCTCCTCTGAGTTCACTGCCCTCCTATCCTCCGTTAATCTAGCCCTCGATATAAACTCCCCGACCCATATTCACGGCCACCCCCTTGACCTTGCCATCTCATGTGGCCACTCTACTCCCATCGTGTCAATCACAGATTAGGCCATCTCGGATCCCTTCCTTCTATCCCTCTCCACTCATATCCCCCTTACCCCTCCCAACCTCACTTCCTTCTGTGTCCACCCCTGGAAAAAACTTTCCCTCAGGTCACTTACAACAATACTTTCAAATTCATCCTGGAATGCAAAGATAACCCCTGACTTCTCTTCTCCACTACAAACCGTCTTCTGAAATCACTTTCCACTGCCTCCTCTATCCTCGCCTCCAATAACTGCGAGGAGCTCATGGACCTCTTTGTCACTAAGATTGAGACCATCTGTTCAGCTGCTTCCCTCCCTTCTCCTGGCCCAACTAGCCAAGCTTCCCCTAACTTCCCTGCCCTAGCCCTGATCTTGCATCTTTCTCTAGTTTCTCTCCTATCTATCTCATGTCCTCTCTGAGCTCATCTTGTCCATGAGACCCACCTCCTGCTCCCTCAACCCTATTCCCACCAAACTGTTGACCACCCAACCTCCCTTCCTGGCCCCATGCCAGCTGATATTGTAAACGGTTCTTTCTCCTCTGCTACTGTCCCCCTCCCCTTCAAATCTGCCGTCATCACCCCCCTCCTCAAAAAACCCACCTTGACCCCTCTGTCCTTGCAAACTGCCGCCCCATCTCCAATCTCCCTTTCCTCTCAAGTCCTTGAACGTGTTGTCGCCTCCCAGATCCATGCCCATCTTTCCCGCAACTCCATGTTTGAACTCCTCCAATTAGGTTTCCGCCCCTGCCACAGCACTGAAAAGGCTCATCAAAGTCACAAATGACATCCTATGTGACTCTGACTGTGGTAAACTATCCCTTTTCATCCTTCTCAACCTGTCTGCAGCCTTTGACACGGTTGACTACACCATCCTCCTCCAAGGCCTCTCCTCCGTCGTCCAGCTGGGTGGGACGACACTCGCCTGATTCCATTCTTATCTATCCAGTCGTAGCCAGAGAATCACCTGCAATAGCTTCTCTTCCCACGCCTGCACCATTACCTCTGGAGTCCCTCAAGGGTCTATCCTTGGCCCCCTTCTATTTCTTATCTACATGCTGCCCCTCGGCGACATCATCCGAAAACACAATGTCAGGTTCCACATGTACGCTGACGACACCCAGCTGTACCTCATCACCACCTCTCTCGACCCCTCCACTGTCTCTGATTTGTTATGCTGCTTGTCTGACATCCAATCCTGGATGAGCAGAAATTTCCTCCAACTAAATATTGGGAAGACCAAAGCCATTGTCTTCGATCCCAGCCACAAACTCCATTCCCTAGCCACTGAATCCAACCCTCTCCCTGGTCACTGTCTGAGACTGAACCAGACCGTTCGCAATCTTGGAGTCCTGTTTGACCCTGAGATGAGCTTCGACCACATATCCACTCCATCACCAAGACCGCCTACTTCCACTTCTGTAATATTGTCTGTCTCCACCCCTGCCTCAGTTCATTTGCTGCCGAAATCCTCATCCATGCCTTTGTTACCTCACTTGACTATTCCAACGCCCTCCTGGCTGGCCTCCCATCTTCCACCCTCCATAAACTTGAATTCACCCAAAACTCTGCTGTCCATAGCCTAACTCACACCAAGTCCCATTCACCCATCACCCCTTGCTAGTTGACCTACATTGGCTCCTGGTCCGCCACGTCTCTATTTTAAAATTCTCATCCTTGTTTTCAAATAATATCATGGCCTCGCCCCTCCCCATCTCTGTAACCTCCTCCAGCCCTACAACCCTCCGAGATCTCTGCGTCCTCCAATTCTGGCCTCTTGGGCATCCCTGATTTTAATCGTTCCACCATTGGCGGCCGTACCTTCAGCTGCCTGGGCCCTAAGCTCTCGAATTCCCTCTCTAAACCTCTCTGCCGCTCCTCCTTTAAGACTCTCCTTTAAACCTACCTCTTTGACCAAGTTTAGGTCACCTGTCCTAATATCTCTTTGTGTGGTTCGGTGTTTGATAACGCTCCTGTTAAGTGCCTTGGGACATTTTACTACGTTAAAGGTTCTATATAAATGCAAGTTGTTGTTGTTATAAGGGCAAATGCAAGTCTAACGAACGGCTGGAGCCAATCGTTCGCTCCTCAGAGCCAAAATCCAGCCCATGATGATAATTTGCAGTAAGGAAGGATGAAACGTTGGAATAATTTATACAACCTGCCATTTTATATAATTGGTCGGCCATTTTGTTCTGATTATTCACTACAGTATATTCATTCACCAGCTATGCCTTTTTTTTCCCTTTCCAGTATGTCATCCAAGTTGTCATTCTTCACGCATGAGACTAAATACTGAGTTGTCAGCAGGCATAACAGCTGAGTTCAATTCGTTCTTCACATGTCATACACACACACGCACACAGACACACACGCACACTCTCTTGCACTTACTTTCCAGCATTGGATAGCAATCAGGAGTGAGTGCCCTTTCAGACTTTCCCTTCTCTGTTCCTGGGTCACAGACTGTATTGCTCATTATAAAGAGCAGTCTTCAACAAAAAGTATTTGGCAATTATTTTTCCTGACAGTGCCTCTTTAGTTGCTTTTATATTGCTGCTCTTTTAATTCTGATTCCAGGAGATGGGTATCCAGGAGTCTCCTCCTAGCTTCTATACTACTAAATCTGGCTGCCTTATCCTGGTCGTGGATCTGTAGATCCACAAATATCATGGGCCTACAATTCTGCCACTGGGATAAGGGAGCCAGATTTAACAATGTAAATGCCAGAAGCGGATCCTGGATGCTGGTCTCCTGGAATCCAAATTAAAATATTGCCAATAGCAGTTTTTCTTTCACTTCATGTGACTAATTGCATAAGTATTGAGGTTCTAACTGGTATTATTAAATGGGATCCCTGCAAATGTAAATATTTAAAGAAGCTCTGTGCCAGAATTGAATTGTTAGCTGTAGCATGCCTGCAATTATAATTTTACCATAAACAATTTGAATTATAATTAATGTCTTTTAATCTGGTTTGCTTGTATTCACATTCTAAGTTCTTTATCATAGACTAAGGTTACACATTCCAAACCTCTAGCCCTGCCACGTCTGACTCCAGAGCTGTCAGTAATGGAAGAAATAGGAGTGAAAGTTATATAATCAAAGAATGAGAGGAATTGCAATCCCTTTTAAACAGATTATGTTGTGTTCATTGTTAAGAGTGAATTACTTGAGCACAAGTGACACTTTTTAAATCATAAAATGGAATGAGTCTCATTCCAAGTGACTGTGAATTATGAGTAGCACGTTGTACAGAGACAGACATGACATTATCACCACCATATTTACTGCTGAATGTGAGCAGAGATGACCATAGGAATTATCATTTGAGGATGCAATACACAATTCATTTTTTAAATTAAGAAAGGAAGTTAAGTTGCAGATAAAAATGTGGTTTTGAAAAAACCGAATTGAATGTGTTATCATTCGTCACAAAGGTATGATTTAATTAGTTGCTATGGGGAATCAATCCCTTAATCCAGCTAATCCCAACTGTCTGTGGTCAGCTGGAGTGACATGTTAATATTGGTGGTAAACTTGCAAATCTAAGGAGAGCAAATCTGCCACAAGACTGCAATATGATGCATCTCCTTTAATAAAGTGTCCTGCCACTGGTGGAGTTAGAGGACACACTATTTAGACCTCAATTCTGTAAGACATCACTTTTAAACGGGCAGGGATGTGGTCCAGTTTGAGCAGGCTCCAATGTGCCAATGGTGGAAAGGCCAGCATGCAAAGATAGGATAATTGAGACAGCTAGGAGCCACAGTTTTGAGTGGCATATGCAATACCCTTAAACTGCAGACATGCTGTGGGAGAACAGAACCGGTTAAGAGCACGCTTATACTGTACAGAATCAGTTCCAGCAATAAGAGAGCTTCAAGTGTGTGTGTTTACATGTTTTGAGAGCGTAATTAGGATTGTCTGCTTTCTAAAAACCTTTAAAACTCTGTAAATTTAGAAAGTTAAGTTTAAACTTAATTTTACACCACACTGGAAGGTAATCCAGGCGGTCAGACGGTCTCTTCAAAGACCGACTCCAGATTTATACTGTCACTTTTGTGTTGCACAATTGGCAGTTTAACCGTAACCATACGGATTTGAGAGGATCAGTGTTGAAGGGCTCAGAACATTCAGAGAAAGGACAGTGAGAGATGGGTAGTTAGAAGGATGAAGGGAACAGGTGAGAAGTCTCAGTTAGTTAGAGGAAAACTGAAGTAACTTCCTAAGTATGCAAACAGAAACTAGAGATAGTCAAAAAGCTGATGGGGAAAGAAAAGTCGAAAGAGAGGACTGTGAAACGAGTAAAACGTCAGTCAGTTTACAAGAAAATAAATAATAGTGCTAGATAATCATGCAGTGTGTCTTTAAATATAATCTGGCATGCTGGCTTTTCCATCTCCCTGTCTCATAGTTTTGTTTGAAATTAGACACAATTACATATTTAAAAAAATCTATTTAACCTTTATTTATGACAGACTTCATGTATACCAGCAAAGCAGTAAAAAGACATTGGACTACATTTTGCTATGAGACAACATTAACTTACGGGATACCGTAGTTACCTTTATCCTGGGAGCACGGCCGACCAATGTCTTTCTTCTCTGGAGGATTCACTGCAGCTCCCACTCTAGGTGAAGACCCTCTCTCTTTATACCTTTTCTTATCACTGTTCACGACACTCGGCATCCTGCTCCAGCAGCAACTTCCCGTTGTCTCCCAGGCTTCACATAAAATTTATTACATGAAGAAAGGATGTCATATTTAAGGAACTGGCTCCCTTTTGCTGAATTAACACCCCGATAGCCTTGCAATTTATATCAATAAGCACCAGTTACCCTCCCACACAGCACATTCTCTCAATTGTCGTTCAACCATGTGGATCTGTTAACCATAATTCTGCTTCCTATTCATTCTTAGGAACCTGTCCCCTTCCAAGTCTGCCTATCTCATCCTGTAGTGCAATATTTCATTGGCAAGGCATACCCTACTTATTTTTCCAACTTCAACACTCTTATCACCTTCTAACCACAGACTCCACTTTCTTATTCATTCACTCGCTCAAAAACCATCTGTTTAAACCATTTCCTTACATACAACTATAACACAGTAATTAGGCACTGATTAGTTACTTTAAGACATTGTGGCTTAAGGGTCATATTATCATGTATGACAAATAAAAGTTAGAATTTACACTTGTATAAAATAAAGCCTAGCAATGCTAAACCAGGAGATTCCCTAATCAATCAAGTCAGCCATATGATTCTTGCGCCTGCCCTGATTAACCCTTTCCATACTGGTCTATTACAGTCTCCGCATCTATTGTCTATCAACCATGGTTTGTTTCATTCTGTAAAAGTGGGTCGACAAAGCTGTGTATAAAAAGAAAAAGTATATGGGATCCTAAGTTTTACAAATAGGGACATGGAGTACAAAGCAAAAAGGTAATGCTAAACCTACACAAACCTTTGGTTAGGCTGCAGCTAGATTATGTCCAGTTTTGAATGCCCTACTTTAGACCATGGAGAGATTACAGAAGAGATTTACTAAGATGATACCAGGGATGAGAGGCTTCAATTATGAGGGGTGCAGTGGGGAAAGAGTTAAAATGACATTGCTGGCAGTTTCACTGAATAATGTAAGAAAGACAGGTGCTAACATGAAAGACCACATCCATAAAGATGCAGTCAAGATAGCTGACCTTTGGAGAGAAATAAAACAATTAAATGGAGACAGGATGTCCAGCATTTCAACTGCCCGTAAGAACTTTATTACCTCGGTCACATTCCAAGGTATCTTTTAATTAGCATTCAGCAGTTTGAGTGATTGATTGAAGAGGCAGCTTACACATGTTTATATTAAGATTCGTAACCAATCCGTGAAGGTGCATGCGGGCCAAGATCCAATCAAGTTGCAGGAATGAATTTAGCATGAGCCGGACATGCTTATTTTAATGTATAAAAATGTAGTGTTTGCTGTAACAATTTGGAGAAGTCTGGCTAAGACAGAGCAGACTGTCTCCCCACTGGTGTAATAAAGACGACTTGAATGTCGATCTGAAAACCTTGCGTCGAGTGTTGGTTTAAAATACTCCACAACAAGGGGAGACGAGTGAAAAGGTTAATAGTTAATCTGATAGAAGGGTTCAAAGTATGAGGATGTTTCATAAAATAAATAGAAATGACTTCCACTGGTGGTTGAGTCAGTAACTAGATGGCATAAATTTAAGATCATCAAATATATGAAGGAAGAAGTTAGAATAATCTGTTTCAAGAGTTGTTGGGACATGGAATTGCCCATCAGAAACAATGGTGGAAGCAGAATCTGTAACAGCTTTAAAAAGTGAAGTGGATAAATATTTTTAAAAGAAAGAATTAAGAGTATGGAGAAGAGCAAGGGAATGGGCTTAAGTGGATAGCTCTTTCAGAGAGTTGGCACAGGAGCAATAGGCTGAATGTCCTCCCTTTGTACTGTAAAATTCTATGATTCGATAGGCATCTTACTGAAGTGGATCTTGAACCTTCTGATTCAGAGGTGAGAATACTACCACTGGGTCAAGCTGGTACTTAATGGGTGAACATCCATATCTTGTACAGACGCCCATCAGCCTTTGTGCTTGCTGCCTGCATTGGAGCATACTGAGATTTTCCGGACAACGGATGCTGTTACACTGCAGCACGGTGGGTGCCCACCTTCACATTATCCACCCCGAAAGTTCAGCATAGATCACCAGCAAGAGCAAAAGCAGCTTGGCTTTTACCAGTTGGTCTATTTTCTCAAACTTTTGGAGATGCTCCTAGAAGCCAATTTTACAGGGTTAGCATTGGCATTAGGGTTAAAAAACATAAGAACATAAGAAATAGGAGCAGGAGTAGGCCAATCGGCCCCTCGAGCCTGCTCCGCCATTCAATAAGATCATGGCTGATCTGATCCTAACCGCCAATCTACTATCTACTATCACAGAACCATCTCCTGCATCTAACAGAATTGCACACACGAAATAGGAGCAGAATCAGGCTACACGGTCCCTGGGCCCGCTCCACTACCCACAGGGCCATGACCGATCCGAACCTAGACTCATGTCCAAATTCCTGCCCGCTCCCCGTAACCCTTAATGCCCTTTACTTCTAGGAAACTGTCTATTTCTGTTTTAAATTTATTTAATGATGTAGCTTCTACAGCTTTTTGTGGCAGCATATTCCATGGACCTACCACCCTCTGAGTGAAGTAGTTCCTCCTCATCTCAGTTTTGAAAGAGCAGCCCCTTATTCTAAGACTATGTCCCCTAGTTCTAGTCTCACCCGTCATCGGGAACATCCTCCCCGCATCCACCCGATCCAACCCCTTCACAATCTTATATGTTTCAATAAGATCGCCTCTCATTCTTCTGAACTCCAATGAGTAGAGTCCCAATCTACCCAACCTCTCCTCATATGACCACCCCCTCATCCCGGGATTAACCGAGTGAACCTTTTTTGCACTGCCTCGAGAGCAAGGATGTCTTTCCTTAAGTAAGGACACCAAAACTGTATGCAGTATTCCAGGTGCGGTCTCACCAATACCTTGTACAACTGAAGCAATACCTCCCTATTTTTATATTCTATCCCCCTAGCAATGAAAGCCAACATTCCATTTGCCTTCTTAATCACTTGCTGCACCTGCATACTAACCTTTTGAGTTTCGTGCACCAGGACCCCCAGATCCCTTTGCACTTCAGTACTCTCCAGTTTCTTGCCATTAAGATAATAAATTGCTCTAGGATTTTTCCTGCCAAAGTGCATCACCTCACACTTTCCAGTGTTGTATTCCATCTGCCAAATCTCTGCCCACTTACTTAGCCTGTCTATGTCCCCTTGCAGGTTTTTTATGTCCTCCTCACTCACTACTTTCCCTCCCATCTTAGTATCATCTGCAAATTTTGATATGTTACACTTGGTCCCTTCCTCCAAACCGTTAATATAGATTGTAAAGAGTTGGGGACCCAGCACTGACCCCTGTGGAACACCACTAGTTACTGATTGCCAGTCTGAGAATGAACCATTTATCCCAACTCTTTGCTTTCTGTTAGATAGCCAATCCTCTATCCATGCCAGAATATTACCCCCAATCCCGTGATTTTTTACCTTAAGCAATAATCTTTTGTGTGGCACCTTGTCAAATGCCTTTTGGAAGTCTAAATACACTACATCCACTGGTTCCCCTTTATCCACTCTATATGTTACTTCCTCAAAGAACTCCAGCAAATTTGTCAAACATGACTTCCCCTTCGTAAAACCATGCTGACTTTGTCCTATTAAATTATGATTATCCAAATGTCCTGTTACTGTTTCCTTAATAATGGACTCCAAAATGTTACCTACCACAGATGTTAGGCTAACCGGTCTATAGTTACCAGCCTTCTGTCTACTGCCCTTTTTAAATAAGGGTGTTACATTAGCAGTTTTCCAGTCTGCCGGGACCTTAGCGGAATCCAGGGAGTTTTGAAAAATTATTACCAATACATCTACAATCCCTACCGCCACTTCCTTCAAGACTCTAGGATGTAAGCCATCAGGTCCAGGTGATTTATCCGCCTTGAGTCCCATTATTTTACCGAGTACCACTTCCTTAGTGATTTTGATCGTGTTTAGCTCCTCTCCCCCTATAGCCCCCTGTTTGTCCAGTGTTGGGATATTCTTAGTGTCCTCTACTGTAAAGACTGATACAAAATATTCATTCAGTGTTTTTCCATCTCCATATTTCCCACCATTAATTTCCCGGTCTCATCCTCTAAGGGACCAACATTTACTTTAGCCACCCTTTTTCTTTTTATATAACTATAAAAACTCTTACTATCTGTTTTTATATTTTTTGCTAATTTACTTTCATAATCTATCTTCCCTTTCTTAATCAATCTTTTTGTTATTTTTTGCTGCCTTTTAAAGTTTTCCCAATCCTCTGTCCTCCCACTAGATTTCGCTACCTTATATGCCCTTGTTTTTAGTCGAATACTATCCTTAATTTCTTTACTTAGCCACGGATGACTGTCCTTTCTTTTACACCCTTTTCTTTTCAGTGGAATATATTTTTTTTGGAAGTTGTAAAATAACTCCTTGAATGTACACCACTGATCATGTGTCGTCTTACCCTTTAATCTATTTTCCCAATCCACTCTACTCAATTCCGCTCGCATACCTTCATAGTCTCCTTTATTCAAGCTTAGCACGCTTGTTTGAGATCCAACCTTCTCACCCTCTAATTGAATATGGAATTCAACCATGTTATGGTCACTCATTCCAAGGGGATCCTTTACTAGGACATTTTTAATTAATCCTGTCTCGTTACACAGGACCAGATCTAAGGTTGATTGCCCCCTGGTCGGTTCAGTTACATACTGCTCAAGAAACCCATCCCTAATACACTCAATGAACTCATCCTCAAGGCAGCCCTGCCCCATTTGATTTGTCCAATTAATATGATAGTTAAAATCCCCCATAATTATAGATGTTCCCTTATTACATGCCTCAACTATTTCCTGATTGATACTCCGTCCAATAGAGTTGCAACTGTTCGGAGGCCTATAGACTACGCCCACTAGTGTTTTTTTCCCCTTATTATTCCTTATCTCCACCCAAACTGTTTCATTATCATGATTTTTTGACCCAATATCATTACTCTGTATTACAGTGATTCCTTCCTTTATTAACATAGCCACCCCACCTCCCCTTCCTTCCTGCCTGTCCTTCCTGATCGTTAAATAACCTGGTATGTTTAATTCCCAGGCATTGTCACCCTGCAGCCATGTTTCTGTAATGGCCACAATATCATAACCATATGTAGTTATTTGTGCCATTAACTCGTCTATTTTGTTACGAATGCTACGTGCATTCAGATAGAGAACTTTCAAATATGCTTTGTGGCACTTAGTTCCTGCTTTTTCACTTTTTACCACTTTACCTTTTACTCCACACACTCTGTCCCTTCCTGCCACGCTCTGATTTGTGATTCCCCTACTGCTACCTATGTCTATGACCCTCTCTGTTGTCATTTTTATTTTTTGCTCTCTTGAAACCTCCCCCCCACTAATTAGTTTAAAGCCCTCTCCACAGCCCTAGTTATTCGATTTGCCAGGACACTAGTCCCAGCACTGGCCAAGTGAAGTCCGTCCCAACGGAACAGCTTTCTCCTGCCCCAGTACTGGTGCCAGTGTCCCAAGAAGCAAAACCCATTTTTCCCACACCAGTCTTTGAGCCACGCATTCAACTCCCTGATTTTATTTACCCTAGCCAAATTTGCTCGTGGCTCAGGTAGTAATCCAGAGATTATTACCCTCGAGGTTCTGCTTTTTAATTTGGCCCCTAGCTGCTCAAACTCCCTCAGCAGAACCTCTTTCCTTGTCCTATCTATGTCATTGGTACCAACATGGACCACGACATCTGTCACATGGCTGTGCTTGTGCTTCTGCTGAAGGACATCATTGCCTGCATTAGTTCAGAGGATCTTCCAAATGTTTGATAGATGTGTTTTTTCCGAAAGGAATGTTTTTATAATCTCAAAAGTTGCCCATTTTTTCCTCTTTATAAGCAGTTGAAAATGTTAATGATGCATATGCTGAAAGTGAAGTCATTCTACTGACATTTTCTGTGAATAGCGGTGAACCAGCGCATTTCTTGTGCTTGGTCTCATCCATGTCTGGTCCCCAAGTGGATTTGTATTACCTGTTCAACATATTTTCCTACTTTGACTCATGGACTGCTACCTCTTATGTCAAGTTGTGATCTGCTTCCTTGCACTCCCCCCTGCCTCCCCCAGCTCTGTTGGCTCTTGTTGCTGAGACTCAACATGCCCTCTGACTGAAGTGACAACTACTCCAAGGTACATTCACCAATGGCATAAAGCATCTGTGTTCCCACTGTCAGACATCCCCCTAGAAGCTACTTGTGCAGGGCCTGATTTAGCCACAGGCCCCATGTTGTATTTCTGTCACTTAGTTGCTCCTGTGCCTTTGCTGGGGGGCATATCCTCTGTGATTGCACATTCAACTGTTGGAGGTTAGAAGAGTGCACATCTATGACATTCCCAAATCTCTTCCTGCTAGATGTCTATAGTATATTTTGAGGGCTTGAGTAGATATTTCTCTTGTGCTCAATGCCAAAGGTCACTCCCATAAGCAAACCCTGCTCTCTATGAATTAGAGTGTGCAAAGCATTCGCAACAAAATGGATGAATTAATAGCGCAGATGGAAATTAACAGGTTTGATCTAATAGCCATAACCGAGACGTGGTTGCAAAGTGGCCAAGGTTGGGAACTAAATATTCCAGGATACATAACTTTTAGAAGGGATAGACAAAATGGAAAAGGAAGAGGGGTAGCCCTGATAATAAAGGATGGAATAACGACAGTAGAGAGAAAGGATCTTAGCTCCGAAAATCAAGAAGTAGAATCAGTTTGGGTGGAGCTAAGAAACAGCAAGGGGCAGAAAACATTGGTGGGAGCTGTAATGTAGCGCAGAGTATAAATCAGGAAATTAGAGGTGCCTGTAACAAGGGTACTACAGTAATCATGGGGGACTTTAATCTACATATAGACTGAGCAAACCAAATTTGCAGTAATAGTGTGGAGGACGAATTCATGGAATGTATGCAAGATAGTTTTCTAAATCAGTATGTTGAGGAACATATTTCAGATCTAGTATTGTGCAACGAGAAAGCGTTAATTAATAACCTTGTAGTAAAGGTGCCTTTAGGGAAGAGTGACCATAATATGATAGAATTTTATATTGAGACTGAAAGTGATTAAGTTAAACATAACTAGGGTCTTAAATCTAAACAAAGCAAACTACATAGGTATGAGGAGCGAGTTGGCTAAGGTAGATTGGGAAACTACATTAAAAGGTATGACAGTGGATGAGCAATGGCTAGCATTTAAAGAATTAATACATAATTTACAACAAATACCAATTCCTTTAAGGCACAAAAGTCCCACAGGAAAAGTGGTCCAACCGTGGCTAACAAGAGAAGTTAAAGATAGTATTAGATCAAAGGAAGAGGCTTATAATGCTGCCAAAAAGAGTAGTAAGCCTGAGGATTGGGAGGATTTTAGAATGCAGCAAAGGAGGACCAAGAAATTGATAAAGAAAGGGAAAATAGAATATGACAGTAAACTAGAGAGAGACATAAAAACAGACTGTAAAAGCTTCTATAGGTATGTAAAAAGGAAAAGATTAGTGAAAGTAAATGTGGGTCCCTTACAGGCTGAGACAGGAGAAATCATAACGGGGAATAAGGAAATCGCAGAGAAATTAAACAAATACTTTGGCCGTGATTTTATCATCGGTGTCGGGAGAGCTGGTTTCCGGATTCCAGTCACGATCCTGGCTGCAGCCACTCTGTGAAAGGAATTGTCCCTTGATTGGCCTTGTTAAGCCTGCCCTGCGGGCTTCCCAGCCAATTAACAGGAGGTGGGTCTGATGACGTCATTTGATGACGCGTCATCAGCCAGTTTCCTTAAAGGGACCACGGCCACATAGAGGTTGACAGTTGTTCTGTCAGTGTTTGACAGCATTGAGGTGCTGCAAACACTGACAAGCACTGCACAAAGGTGGAAGCTTGCACCCAGGCTCTCAAATAATTCCCTCCATATGCTTATGGAGGGAGTCACAGCACGCAGGGAGGTTCTCTTCCCTTCCAAGGGCAGAAGAGACCTCCCCACATTGCACAGGAGGGCACAAGCAGGGATGTCGTTAGGGGTCCCTGGCTGCAGTGGTACCAACCTTTCAATGATCTCAGTGGCTCACGAAACATTACTGCAAAGCCACACTCAAACTCACCCTGCTGTTCCACTCAACACATCCCCATCACTCTGCCTTCCATACTCTTCTCCTGCACATCCTTACTCACACCAACTTACCTTGCACCTCCACCCAACCCTCGCTACCTACTTTATCACTTCCCCATCTCACTAGCCACCCCTCACACTCCCCTTCATCCTACTGTAAGCATACCAACTAACATCACACAAGGGTAGGCACTTGAGAGGTTTAGCCAATGTCCATGTGAAGTTTCTGGTAATGTGTTGTCATACAGTGACATCTATTTTTACAACACTGCCCCTTATTGGACAGATCTGAGCGCACCTTAAGAAGTGTCTTACTGAGTTCTAGTGAATTTTCAGACATAACTTCCCCCCCCACCCGGCTATAGTGATGAGTGTGCATGGAATGGCTTGGACATTAAAGGGATGCTTCACAGTGCTGGTGTGGGATGGTGTCAACCTGGCGCATCATGTGGCAGCCAGGGTTAACAGCGTCAAGTGAAGTAAATCTGGCCATGGTGATGCCATCGCTGGCCTCCCGGGCAGCAATGCTGTCAGGTGCTGATGCCCTGTGTGGCATCAGGTGATGGCGGAGAAGGTTGGTGGTGATGTTGGTGTTGGGGCTTATCGTGGAAGGATTGAGAGGACCAAGGTCTGATTTTTTCAAGGGCACCAATGTTGCTGGAATAGATGGCAGCTGCAGTTGAGATGACAGAAGCGATCTGTCAATGATGAGAGAGGTTGTTCCAATGAGGTGGCACTGCACATACATTTGCCTCAACACTTGCAAGCTAAAAAAATCTCTATATGTATTACAAATGAAGTAACCAACAGTTTTTGCACTCTGAAACTGACCATCTTCAACATGGCATCCTTTACACCACTTCTGCAGCTGTCAGCTTATCAGAAACATCAGACTCAAATCACGCCAGGTTGAGCTGGCGTGTTCCCCGAGCAGCGGGTAACCCGTGGGGGAGAACGTAAAATTGGAAGGAAGTTTCAAAATAGTATTAAATTGGCTCTTAACAAGCCATTTAAATAGTTGAATTGTATTCCCCGCCGCTTGGTGTCGGGTCAGTTCTCCGCTGACAGACCCGACACCTGGGAGACTCGCGTGAAGGCGGGTTGACAACGAGTTTCCTACCAGCTGTCAATCTTTGCTATTTTGACAGCGGACCTGCACTCTGAACGCCGGTAAAATTCCGGCCTTTGTGTCTGTCTTCACGGAAGAAAACGCAAAAAACATCCCGGAAATAATGGACAACCAAGGGTCGAGCGAGAATGAAGAACTGAAAGATATTAGTATTAGTAAAAAAGTAGTACTGGAGAAACTAATGGGATTGAAAGCCGATAAATCCCCTGGACCTGATGGCCTACATCCTAGGGTTTTGAAAGAATTGGCTATATAGTGGATGCATTGGTTATCATTTTCCAAAATTCCATAGATTCTAGAACGGTTCCCGCAGATTGGAAGGTAGCAAATGTAACCCCACTATTTAAGAAAGGAGGGAGAGAGAAAACGGGGAACTACAGACCAGTTAGCCTGACATCAGTAGTAGGGAAAATGCTAGAATCTATTATTAAGGACATGGTAACAGGGCACTTAGAAAATAATAATAGGATTGGGCAGAGCCAACACGGATTTATGAAAGGGAAATCGTGTTTGACAAATCTGTTAGTTTTCTGAGGTTGTAACTAGCAGAATAGATAAGGGGGAACCAGTGGATGTGGTGTATTTGGATTTTCAGAAGGCATTCGATAAGGTGCCACACATATCGGGAAAAATAGGGACATTGGCAAAGGAGGAACTGACGCAAATCAATATCTCTAAGGATATGGTGTTAAGGAAGCTAAAGGGATTGAAGGCGGACAAATCCCCAGGGCCTGATAACATGCATCCTAGGGTACTGAAGGAGGTGGCCCTAGAGATAGCGGATGCACTAAGTATGATTTTTCAGAATTCATTAGACTCGGGAACAGTGCCCATGGATTGGAGGGTAGTTAACGTTACCCCACTATTCAAAAAGGGGGGTAGGGAAAAAGCAGGTAATTACAGACCTGTAAGCCTTACATCAGTTGTGGGCAAAATGCTGGAGTCCATCATTAAGGATGAAATAGCGGAGCACTTAGCAAATGGGGACAGGATAGGACAGAGTCAACATGGATTTACAAAGGGTAAATCGTGCTTGACTAATCTATTGGAATTTTTTGAGGGAGTAACTGGTAAAATAGATGGGGGAGAGCCAGTAGATGTGGTGTACCTGGACTTCCAAAAGGCCTTCGACAAGGTCCCACATAAAAGATTAGCATGGAAAATTGAAGCTCATGGGATAAAGGGGAAAGTATTGACGTGGATAGAGAACTGGCTGTCAGATAGAAAACAGAGAGTTGGAATAAACGGCTCATTTTCTGAATGGCAGGCAGTAACAAGTGGGGTACCGCAGGGATCTGTCCTGGGTCCCCAGCTGTTCACAATTTACATTAATGACCTGGATCAGGGAGTCGGATGCAGCATTTCCAAATTTGCAGACGACACTAAACTAGGAGGGGGGGGGGGGGGGTGGGCTCAGAGGAGGAGACCAGGAAGCTCCAGAGCGATTTGGACAGACTGGGTGATTGGGCGGATAAATGGCAGATGCACTATAATGTGGACAAGTGCGAAGTTATCCACCTTGGGTGCAGGAACGGGAGGGCAAATTATTATTTAAATGGCAATAAATTGGGAGAGGGGGAAGTACAGAGAGACCTGGGTGTTCTTGTACACCAGTCACTAAAGGCGAGCATGCAGGTGCAACAGGCGGTCAAGAAGGCAAACAGTATGCTGGCCTTCATAGCAAAAGGGTTGGAATACAGGAACAGGGATACCTTGCTGCAGCTGTACAGGGCACTGGTGAGACCACACCTCGAGTACTGTGTACAGTTTTGGTCGCCTCATCTGAGGAAAGATGTTCTTGCCATGGAGGGGGTGCAGCGGCGATTCACCAGGCTGATACCAGGAATGGCGGGATTGACCTATGAGGAGAGACTATGTAGTTTAGGGATGTACACACTGGAGTTTAGAAGATTGAGAGGGGACCTCATAGAAGTGTATAAAATTCTGACAGGTCTAGACAGACTAGATGCAGAAGGAATGTTTCCCTTGGCGGGTGAGAACAGAACTAGAGGACATAATTTAAGGATAAGGGCTAAACCATTTAGGACAGAAATGAGGGGGAATTTCTTCACTCAGAGGGTGGTGAACCTGTGGAACTCATTGCCACAGAGGGCAGTGTACGAGGTTATTAAACTAAATTAGGGCTCATGGGATTGAGGATTGGTTAACGGACAGAAAACAGAGTGTAGGAATAAACGGGTCATTTTCGGGTTGGCAGGCTGTAACTAGTGGGGTACCGCAAGGATCAGTGCTTGGGCCTTAGCTATTCACAATCTATATCAATGATTTGGATGAGGGGACCAAATGTAATATATCCAAGTTTGCTGATGATACAAAGCTGGGGGGGAATCTAAGTTGTGAGGAGGATGCAAGGAGGCTTCAAGGGGATATAGACAGGCTAAGTAAGCGGGCAAGTACATGGCAAATGGAATATAATGTGGAGAAATGTGAAGTTATCCACTTTGGTAGGAAAAATAGAAAAGCAGAGTATTTTTTAAATGGAGAGAGATTGGGAAATGTTGGTGTTCAGAGGGACCTGGGTGTCCTTGTACACGAATCACAAAGTTAACATGCAGGTACAGCAAGCAATTAGGAAAGCAAATGGTATGTTGGCCTTTATTACAAGAGGATTTGCGTATAAGAATGAAGACATCTTACTATAATTATATAGGGCCCTGGTGAGCCCACACCTGGAGTATTGTGTACAGTTTTGTTCTCCTTACCTAAGGAAGGATATACTTGCCATAGAGGGAGTGTAACGAAGGTTCACCAGACTGGTTTCTGGGATGGGGGGATTGTCCTAGGAGGAGAGATTGAGTAGACTAGGCCTATATTCTCTCGAGTTTAGAAGAATGAGAGGTGATCTCATTGAAACATACAAAATTCTTACAGGGTTTGACAGGATAGATGCAGGGAGAATGTTTCCCCTGGCTTGGGGAGTCTAGAACCAGGGGTCACAGTCTCAGAATAAGGAGTCGGCCATTTAGGACTGAGATGAGGAGAAATTTCTTCACTCAGAGGGTGGTGAATCTTTGGAATTCTCTACCCCAGAGGGCTGTGGAGGCTCAGTTGTTGAGTATATTCAAGACAGAGATCGATAGATTTTTGAATATTAAGGGAATCAAGGGATATGGGGTAGAAGATCAGCCATGATCTTAGGGCCAAATGGCCTACTCCTGCTCCTATTTCTTATGTTCTTATGCATTTCATCTCTGTAGGTGAAAGTAAACAAACATATGGTGCCTCTGCAGAGAGCAGTTAAGATGTTCCCTTGTTCCTACAAGTCCAGTTTCAATCCTCGTAGCAGCTAACATTGAATCTAAGCAATTTGTGCCAGACGACTTCCATTTGTTCTTATATTGGCTTAGTAAAAAGAAAGTGAGCAGGTTGGGGTGGGGGTATAAAACAGACACTTCCAACAGAAACATAGCTCATCAAAGGAAATCTACTGAGGCTAACTTGTTCCTATGGAAATCATACATCTGCTCATTGCAAATCTAAACTGTTCAATCAGGGATATGGGGATAGGGTGGGAAAGTGGAGATGAGGTAGAAGATCAGCCATGATCTTATTGAATGGCGGAGCAGGCGCGAAGGGCCAAATGGCCTACTCCTGCTCCTAATTCTTATGTTCTTATTACATGCATAATACTTGGTAATGTGGCATTGCCCTTGTTACTGTAAATAGCTGAATGGAATTGACACAAACACTCCTCCATTATCCTAGACTGCAGAAAGCAGAAAAATAAGCACTCTATCTAGCTTTATGCCTCATGCTATAAACTAATCAGTCAAGTTTACTAAAAGTAAATGTTAAGCAGTAGCAGAAAATCAGTACCCTGCAGATTTCACTTGATTATACAATGTTTGAGTTAGAGAATGATAAAAGATGCAATATTTGGTTTAATCTCTTCATAATATCCTGACTACAGAGCTGCCTGTTAAGCATACTTCAAAGGATCAGGGACCTCTTCCCATCAGAATTGCAACGCCACCTATTTTTTTTTAAACGGTGAAGATTGGACTGGGGCGAAAGATCTGAAAAAGGTGTTTTCACACAACCAAACACAGCTGTCACTCACTGTAGGATTCAGAAACAAAATAAACTGACACTCTTGACAGATTCAATAAACTGGTAACTATGGAAATAATTATCAGGAAGTGCTTCTGGTGACATCAACACTAATGGCTTTGCAATTAATAAGTTTTAAAATATTACAGCCAAATTGGTCATTCAGCTCAATGGTTGTGGGATCATGCAGTGTGGAAAATGAATGCTGCATTTGCCTACATAACAATGACTGCATTCCAAAAATAATGTGTGTTGAAACACTTCCTCAGAGACATGATAAGGTGAGATATAAATGTTGTGGAACTGGTATCTTCACAATGTAATTTCCAGTCACAAATGTGAATGTAATTCGATCCTGTCACATTTCAGGATCTTTGACTATTTGGCTCAGGAGCAAATGTGGGTAAATTTATATTACGATGCCACTAGTAAATTAAATGTAGCTCACAACAGGTTAAATCCACAAAACACACAAGCCATCCTGGAAAGTATATTTGACCCAGTAGCCAAAACTATCTGACAAAAGCCTACTTGTATTCCATATCAGTTTGAAACATTTAATTAATGCACTGTAGTGACATTTACAATGTGTTGGAATGGCCTCACCTCAGCAGGGGACCCCCACCAAGGAGAGCAGTAGTGGGTTTGACTTGCCAATCCCCAACATGGAGAGCCGGGGGCTTCAGAAGTCACGTTTTTGGCTTTCTATCGAACCGAAACACAAGTTAGTCTGCAGCAATTTGGAGCAGAGACACTCATCAGGAGATCTCTCCCTCCCTATGGTTAGAGCCAATCAGTACAGTTAATAATGACTTGGAAAAGTGAAGCGAGACCTGTATTAGGGACTAAATTGGCATAATGTTATTTTTGATATTGCAAGGAACAGAAAATAATTTAAATTTCACTAAAAACAGTATTCCATTTGTTCAAGTACTACATGTAAAATAAACCAGCTTCTGTATTTACAATTGGCCTTATCTCACTAGTCTGTTCAGTTCACCGTCAGATAGGAGAAATGCACGAGAGCATGAGAGATTACAGTATCCCGTACACACACATTGTTGCAGCCCAAGGACACACCATTTGGTAGTAAAGGTAAACTCCTGATCGCAAAGGACACGGGATCCGCTTATGGGAGAGACCAGTGACGCTGAAGCTAAGGGGATACCAAGTACAGATCTGAAATTTGTAACATATCCCAACCAGAGACACTAAGCCTGTAGTAAAACAAACTTAAAGCAACCGTGAACAGATATTAAATACGCAGGCTATCTGATTTGAAATGCAATGGATTTCCCTATCCATCACAGCCTGTATTCCTTCTTTGAAGGATTCCATGCTGCAGATGACTGGGGTGGCCATTGATGTTGCAATTGGTACCTTGCCAGCAGCATATTTCTTATAAAGCAACCAATAATTTGCATTTATATTTATAAAGCGCCTTTAACATAGAGTGTGGGGCCTGGGCTAAAATTTGGGCAGGTTCTACAATAGGCGGGTGCTCTGCTTAGCCAGATTACCAAACAAGCGATGAAGGTGAAAATTATCCCCAAGGAAGTGGTTGGAGATGGTCTGTGATCGAGACCATAAGAACATAAGAAATAGGAGCAGGAGTAGGCCATTCGGCCCTTCGAGCCTGCTCCACCATTCAATCAGATCATGGCTGATCTTCTGCCTCAATTCCATTCACCGGCCCTATCGCCATATCCCTTGATGCCCTTACTAGTCAGAAATCTATCAACTTCTGTTTTGAATATACCCAATGACTGAGCCTGCACAGCCCTCTGGGGTAGAGAATTCCAAAGATTCCCCACGCTCTGTGTGAAGAAATTTCTTCTCATCTCAGTCCTGAATGGCCTACCCTTTATCCTGAGGCTATGGCCCCTGGTTCTAGACTCCCCAGCCAAGGGAAACATTCTCCCAGCATCTATCCTATCAAGCCCTGTAATAATTTTGTATGCTTCAATGAGATCCCCTCTCATTCTTCTGAATTCAAGAGAATACAGGCCTAGTTTACTCAATCTCTTCTCATATGACAGTCCCGCCATCCCAGGAATCAATCTCGTGACCCTTCGTTGCACTCCCTCTATGGCAAGTATATCCTTCCTTAGGTAAGGAGACCAAAATTGTACACAGTACTCCAGGTGTGGTCTCACCAAGGCCCTATATAATTGGAGTAAGACTTTTTTACTCCTATACTCAAATCCTCTTGTAATGAAGGCCAGCATAACATTTGCCTTCCTAATGGCTTGCTGCACCTGCACATTCACTTTCAGTGACTCATGTACAAGGACACCCAGGTCCCTTTGAGCGTCTGCATTCCCAATCTTTCACCATTTAGGAAATACTCTGCCTTATCGAAGGCCTTCTGAAAATCCAAATACACCACATCTACCGGTTCCCCTTTGTCTACTCCACTAGTTACATCCTCAAAGAACTCCAATAGGTTTGTCAAACAGGATTTCCCTTTCATAAATCCATGTTGACTCTGCCCAATCTTACTATTAGTTTCTAAGTGCCCAGTTATTGCATCCTTTATAATAGATTCCAGCATTTTCCCAACTACTGATGTGAGGCTAACAGGTCTGTAGTTCCCCGTTTTCTCTCTCCCTCCTTTCTTAAATAGCGGGGTTACATTTGCTATCCTCCAATCTGTAGGAACCGTTCCAAAATTCTATAGATTCTGGAAGATGACAACCAATGCGTCCACTATCCCAATGGCCACCTCTTTCAAAACCCTAGGATGTATGTCATCCGGTCTTTGGGATTTATCAACTTTTAATCCCATTAATTTTGCTAGTAGTGTTTTTTTACTAATAATTTCTTTAAGTTCCTCATTCTCGCCACACCCTTTGTTTTCTCGTATTTCTGGGAGTTTTTTTGTGTCTTCTTCCGTGAAGACAGAAACAAAGTATTTATTTAATTTCTCTGCCATTTCCTCATTCCCCATTATAAATTCTCCCATCTCCGACTGTAAAGGACCTACATTTATCTTCGCCAGTCTTTTCCTTTTCACATACCTGCAGAAGCTTTTACAATCCGTTTTTATATTTTTCGCTAGTTTGTGCTCATATTCCATTTTCCCTTTCTTTATCAATTTCTTGGTCCCCCTTTGCTGATTTCTAAAAAGATCCCAATCCTCAGGCTGACCGCTTTTTCTGGCAACTTTATAAGCTTCCTCCTTTGACTTAATACTAGCTTTAATTTCTTTTGTTAGCCATGGTTGGATCACTTTTCCTTTTGGGTTTTTATGCCCTAGAGGAATATATGTTTGTTGCAAATTATGCATTATTTCCTTGAATGTTAGCCATTGTATGTCCACCTTCATACCTTTTAGTGTAGTCTACCATGGCCAACTTGTCCCTCATACCCTTGTAGTTTCCTCTGTTTAGATTGAAGACCTTAGTTTCAGATTGGACTACATCACTCTCAAACTTAATATAAAATTCAATCATATTATGGTCACTTGTCCCTAAAGGCCCCTTTACCACAAGATTATTGATTAGCCCTTTCTCATTACACAGTACCAGATCCAGAATAGCCTGTTCCCTGGTTGGTTCCTCCACATACTGATCCAGGAAACCATCTTGCATGCATTCCAAGAATTCATCCTCCACACCATTAGTGGTAATTTGATTTGCCCAGTCAATATGTAGATTAAAGTCCCCCATGATTACCGTATTGCCCTTGTTACATGCACTTCTAATCTCTTGATTGATACTGTGCCCTACATTACCACTACTGTTTGCTGGCCTATACACAACTCCCAGCAATGTTCTCCACCCTTTGCTGTTTCTTAGCTCCACCCAAACTGATTCCAGTTCTACATCACGATCTGCCGAGCCAAGATCTTTTATCTCTACCGTACTGATCTCATCCCTTATTAACAGCGCTACGCCATCTCCTTTTCCTTTTTGTCTGTCTTTCCTAAATGTTGAGTACCCTGGAACATTCAGTTCCCAGCTTTGGTTACCCTGCAACCATGTCTCTGTAATGGCAATTACATCATACCCATTTACTTCTATTTGTGCCATTAATTCATCCACCTTGTTGCAAATGCTACGTGCATTTAGATAAAGTGCCTTCAACTTTGCTTGTTTAATATTTTTATGCACTTTGACCCTCTTTACTGTTGGCCTTTGTTTCTGCTACCTACTACTTTTGCTGACTACTTTTCTAACTTGCACTTCCAGCTTTGGGAGTAGAGAGGCTATGTGAAATGGCAAGGTTGAGGGGGTGGCTGTGACTGTTGGTAGAAGAATTTATCTGGAGGGCTGGGCAATGAAATCAGAGGAGAAAGGGCTAGGTGAGTTGAGATGGTGACTGAAATCACCAAGCATGAGTCACTTAGGGCTGATGGTCAGGGAGAAAAGGAGGGTGGAAACTTTTGGCAGAAACTAAAGATGTGGTTGAGGAGGGGGTGGTAAAGATTTTACAGGAGGTGAGAAGGATCGAACAAGGTGAGATACTGAAAAGAGAAAGTACCAGAGGAATAGGGGGAAAGAGACCAAGGTATGGTTTGGTGATAAAGATCACACCTCCACCATGGCAGTTTGGGCAGGGCAGGTGGTGGAAGGTATATCCAGATGGGGAGGTTTCAGCAGGAACAAGGTTTCAGTCTAAGCTATTGTGTCAATGCAATCAGCCACAATAATGACATGGCTGGCAAGGGCCTTCCTTGTTCTTTAGTGAACAGACATTCTGGAGGGAAATGTGGAGCGGGACAGTGATTCTTGATCCGCTGGCAGAGTCTCAGGGGTAGTGGCGGGTGAGGTGAATGGGACAGGAAGGATGTTGGCAAGATTAGCTCCCAGCAGGCACATTGGGCAGAAAGATCAGCAAGAGAAGAGGATGGTGCAGTTGGCATTGCTGCTCGTATGGGCGCAGTGACAGGTGCCTTGATGGTCCATTTGGAGAATGCCCAGAGAGTGGCTGTGACCTTATTGAAAGGGGATTCAAGCCTGGACAGCAGTAGGAAAGGAGTAGTGATGGATTGGGGTAAGGAGAGGGGTACGGGAGAAATGAAAGGTTGCATGACTGGGTGACAGGAAGGGGAGGAGACAGGAGACTAGAATCCTAGGGGGACCGAGATAGACGTGATGGGTTTGTTTCTGGAGCAGCAGCCAAATGCGCACATGAATGGACACAGAGGGAATTCTGGTTACACAGGTAGGGCACCGATTAGGAGAGACATATCTTGGTCATAAACAGAGGACAGGGAGGAGTTGTTATGAGAGTGTCCAGTTAAAGTCTGAGGTCCTGTGGTGGGATGAAGTTGATTTGTAGAGAGGGTAAAGTCAGCTTGGAGAATCGATGAATCAATGTCCAAGTTTAGAGACAGTCGTGGAGAGTGTGCGAATCCAGCTGTTCAGGGCACAGAGTATCAGTGGGCACATAGCTGGAGATTGTCCGGTGAAGAGAGGGTGAGGAGGAGTGGAAAGTTGACCACGAGCCAGCAGCAGTTGATCCAGCGGACTGGCCTCATCAATTCTTTCCATTACCACAGATATGCTGTCAAAATACGGTGTTCAATAAGCCTGCGCCAAAATTCAAAAATACTAAACGCTCTAGCTTAAGGACGCTAAGTAGGGCCAACCTACTGGTGATCTGATGTACTACGCTACTCTGGTTCCCCATCCATCATCTGTGAAGAAAGCAGAAGGCACATTTAGAGATTCATTAGCACACTTCAATTCACCAGTGCCTTTGAAAGTAATGGATTGCTTAAGTAAGTGAGAACGTAAAAACTGTTTCTATGTACAGCATTGTGCTATAGAACAAGGGTGTCAATTTTCAGGACTTTAGACTATGCCACCACAGGGGATTGTAGTGTAATATATTAAAACTTCTACTATTAAACTAAACATAGGTCTCAAAGGGTTAAATTCACAGGACAGCATTGGCAGGCATAGATAAGGTTTCAGACAGGACATCTGGCTCAGTATTCTGGAGGCAATGAAAGATAGTTTAACATTCCAGTGATTGTTCACTCATTGCTCCTGTAATAATGCTCTTCACTTGAACTCAGCAGGGGCACTGCCAAATTAGACTGGTAGATTCCACTTGAGGGGTGGGGGTGTTTGACTAACAGATGAGACTGGAGTCAAGCTTTTTAAGATACAGAGCTGTGAAAGCAGGAGACAGGCTGGCAAAAGTTCTGCAAAAACATTGAAAAGACTACAAGGGAGGAGATTCTGCCTTGGTCTATCCAACAGGATGGAGCGGAGTTAAGTCAATTCACTGAAATGGGGTGGTGTAGTGTTCATTAGTTTTATATCATTACGCAAAGATAAGTTTTACTGACTGAACTAAGTGAATCTGATCTTAACGGTTGCTCTGTATGTTCACCTTACCATGAAATAAGCAGCTTAATGATCCATATCAAGTCTCATGTGGTGGTAACTCAATCTGCCATTGGAAAGATTAAAGAAATACACGTGCAAAAGACGTGAGTATCCAGTCCAGATCACATGGGGATGCTATTGTTACATCTCCAGATAAGCTATCGTACACGTAAATATAGGACAGTGTTGGTCAACTCGCATAAAGGCAAGATGCTCCGACTGCCTAAACGACTGATGCCACTGAACCAGGGTATCAATGGTAGACATGAATCTGGGATGATTAACCTGTGGCCCTTGGGCCCCATGCAGCCCCGAGCCTATGTAATTCGACAATCAAAGTCCAGGCAACACAAGCCTATTTGCTGTAAAAAAAAAAATTCTGTTTTATCTGAATTTTATGACCTAGAAATTTCTTAGTGCTGTTGCGTCATTGGTGGATAATTCTTAAATTGGTAAACCAGTATCTGAACATCTGCAGTTAGTGGCGGGTGGGAGGTGGGGGAGGGGGATGATTTCCTACACCATTATGGAATTTAGAGTCAAAAGCTTCCACTTGGCAACCTAATATACTAAAACTCAAAAAAGGTACATTGGACAGTCGCAAAAACATCCTTCAAGAGCCATGTATCTCTGTAATTGTCCAATTGCACACATGAACTTAGGTAATACAAAGAAAAGTTAATTTAAAAAAGGTCTTCTTGTTCATTCCTTATTAATAATCATTGGCCTAAGCAAGTTGAGATGGTCTCCCAGACCACCCCCTTATTTTGCTGTTTACTGAAGTTACATCTGTATCTTTTACCGTATAACAAATGTTGGGACTCAATTATAAGACAGGTTAATACATAACCAGACAATGAACTACAACTGTCTTTTGTCCTGAGAAGTAAAAAATTTATTGATTTTGATCAAACTAGCAAGTATGGATATGGCTACATTGATTCATTCTACATTTCTTTCCCCTGAATAGTAGAGCCAGAGAGAAAATAACATTTAAAAATACCGATCTCTGCATTGAACTGACCGACATTCTGTCACACACACATCACTGTACACAGCAACATGCAACCTAGAAATGAAATTATCTCCCCATTGGTGTAGATAAACAACATGGCAGGCTTGAAAAGAAAAGTTCTCGTCTTTAGAAATGGTGAAGTAGTATTCATATCAGTACATTTTTAATGTATTATTTTATTAATATCCCTTCTGTGCATATTTTAGTATACAATAGTTGTAAAACAATGAACACAATTAGGTACAAAGATTATCAAGAATTTTTGCAATTTGACATTGACAGTAACCTGGTCGAGGACTTGTGTAGCAGTTGAGATTAAAAACATTGTAAACAGCATGTTTTAAAAGAAAATGGCAGGAGTAAAATGCAAACAGTTGTCAACTATATTTATGCAGGGCTCATCGAAAATAAACAGCAATATTTAAAATTCATTTGTTTCAGATTTGTAGCATTAACTCTTACAAACTTCTCCATTAGACTCTCTCTGGAAAACAAACAGATTTGGATTTAGCAAGCCAGCTCAAGAAGTATTCCCATCTGTGGTTTTGAATGCTTCCTGTTGAATTGCTACATGCCTGGATATGGAGTGCTACTTTAATTCATCCATTAATATGGGACTTTTACATGAATATTTAGTTTCTTCACACAAAAGAGATTAACATTCATAACATGAAATATCTTACAAGAAAAATATTGTGAACCAGCAGCATTACTTCAGCAAAAACAGATATATCCAGAAACATAGATTTCACAGGTTGCCGTGGGGGGGGGGGGGGTGGGGGGGAGTAAATATTCTTCAAGGAAAATGGGAGGCTGTTAAATCCATATTTTGTTTTTCTCTACCACTTCCCTGACCCCAGTGGAATAAATCTTTAACTCCAAGAGTATAAATGTGGAGTAATGGGATTCTCCACAGTTCTGTGGAAGATCAATGTCGCTGTATAAAGTCAAAATTGGAAAAAGCACTTTCATAAATAACACATTAGAAGAACCCGCCATCATAAGGTACAAGACTAATTTAGTCTTCATTTCTTACAACCTCTCCATAAAAGAAAACATTAACTGGTCTGGCTCATCTCCTAGCTAAACAAGTCTCTGCCCTTCCAATCTCTTTCAGCTATACACCCTACCTCTATATTTTAACCCAAGCCAGATGAGAAAACAGATGGATTGGTGAGTGACTGATATTCAGTCAAATTTGGAAGTTAAGTGTTAAAATTTATCTGTGTAGATGGAGATATGTATAATTTTTTACTTTAAATGCAGGCTTCCAAATGATTCTTTTCTGAAATACTACTGTCAGATTTGTTTATATAACAGGTCCCATTACTTTACATTTTAACCCATTTATATACATTTGTGTTGGTTATATATACTTCCAGGTTGCATGTTTTGAGTAACTTTACATAAGAGTCCATATTGAGGCAGTTACAGTCATCCTGGTATAGGTGTTGTGGGGAGGGACAGAGTTACAGTTACGAGTTGCAAGGCACCCAGAAGCTAGGCATGAAGAGGGACCCAGAGAGCTGCTACAGTGTGCAAACCGACTCAGGACAGGAACCCCTGCAGTTGAAAAGCCTGAAAGATGAGCTCAAAGCCCAAGTGTTCAGCCACACTATAGAATGTGATATAGATTTTTGTTGGTTTATTTTTGTTCCAGGATTAGCCCAGGGGAGACAACTGTATAGATTTGGGGGTGGGGTGGGAAAGGGCAGAAATGTGTAATCCACTTATAGTAATTCATGTTTACTTAAACCTCATAAGTTTACTTTTGTTGTTTCAGTGCTTTTAGTTTTAAGTTGAACAGCAGTAGATATAGGATCTGCATTAGACAGCATAGGATGAGTGCAACTTTGAAGGATGAAGTGAGCTGAGCTGAATGATTGATGTGCAAGTGATGTGGGATTGGCATACGAAAATTAAAGTAAAAGGGAAGAATAGTCCAGGGGGTGATCTAGGTGAGGTCTCAGGCTGGTTTCTGCCCTCCATAGCCATTGCTTCTATCCATAAGAACTGTACTGTTGTTTTGTGTTACACCAGTCTCGTTACTGAGAAATAGTCCTGTCTAAGATTATATCTAATTCAACTCCATTAAGGATTCCCATAGTAAATCTTAAAAATGGCAAAAATGTAGTTATATTTATTTCTAAAATAAAACCCATATATGCCAACAATTGGTACACCGCTGATGTATAAAAAAAACAATTTAAACTATTTTTCTATTTCTTAAAGCAGAAATACTGACATTTTAAAGCAGACAATTTCAAGTCATGTAATATTAAATGCAATTCAAAAACAAAAGCTGAATGTGTTGGAGCCTCACAACATATATACAACGACCCAAAATATAAAGAAAATTATTCAGCAAGTTAGACTCCTTGAAATTACTATTTTAACATTTCTGAGTTGACATTCCCAAAATTACAAAAGCAAAAATACAGTACTGCCTTGTGGTATGTAGCAGGTCTCAGCAACTACTTCATCATTACTTTGATATTTGCAGTCTCCTGCTATATAATTGAAAGAAATAAGGATTTCAGACTAGTCGAAGTAACAATTTACACTGAAACTGAAGTACATGAGAAAGTCACTCTTTATAAGGGTCCAATACATTCAGACCAGACAATTCAGTAATTCAATACTAATGTTGCTTTTTTTTTACAGTCTTTAAATTTTTAAATATAACCAAGAGCCAACTGGTGTATGTCAGTGCTTAAACTAAAGGTTTTGAAGTTAAGAGCTGTCTCCTTATGGAGGGCAAAGGAGGGTGGGGGTGGGGTGGCTGGAGGAGAGAGAGAAAGAAAGAGTGATCACATTTTGCCATTTACAGATTTTTATGCATTTCTGCAAAAAAAAAGTCAACAGATCACCATCTGCTGTATACAGATTCTATAATTTCTCTAGTTGTTTAACTATTCTATATCATGCTTAATTGGCTAACTCACCCTTCCTCCCATCCTTTTGTATTTTAAGTTGTTGTAATTTCTGGTTTCAAAGTAAAGCTGTTTGAATAGCTTCCATTCAGGGTTCTGAACTCCTGTATTAAATAGTATGCTTCATGATCCATTCTCAGTTACAATCCACCTGCTGACTGGTTACCAAATAGTACTTTGAAATTGCTGGCTGATCAGAATAGGACATTTGTCTCTTTTGATGGTTGTCACTTCCATGGTATCTATTTCTGCAGTAAAGAATGGAGAGCGCTATCAACTGCTCCACAACCTTTCTGCCAATGTAGTACCATGCTTAACCAACTGCAGGCACACTTGCTGCAGGGAAAGGGGTAGATATACGAACAGAAAATAGTGCAACAGACCACCACATATGCTCCCAGCAACATACATGAGCACAGACAGCTCCCAGGTTCCTAAACCACCGAGCCAGGAAGGAGGACTGCTGCATATGCATTTCCTTTATTTTCGATGGGAGGGAAAAAAACACCAATTTAAGATTCTTTTGCGAAAGCTGTACCTCAGATAATTAAAAAAAAATTAACATGGGAATATGTTAACTTAAGACGCACATCATCATACTCCAAGTAATAAGTAAACCAGTGTGTCTACCTTAAGTCCCCAAACACTAGAATACATAGTAATGTATTTTCCCTTTTGCCAAGGTGAACCATTTTGCTCATCCCAATGGCCCAAAGAACAATGAAACTGATCTTGAAGTGGGTGGCAGAATCCAGTGTCAGGCAGTGAAATGTTCATCTTAACGTCTAGGCTACCAGCCCATTAATTGAAAATGAAATACTGAAGTTCAAGAGATAAATCTGGACACAAAGTTTCTTTATCTTTTGAAAATTAAGTCATGACTTCTAAGCATCAACTTGGAACAACCACAAATGTTCCTGCTGAAACTTCTTCAGACTCAACAGATTTGTGGACCAAGATTAAAAATGATCTGCATCAATTCACACAATCCATCAGTAACATCTACACAATTCGACTGAACAGTAGAATGTGTACAATAAAAGATGCAGCCAGAATCACTGAGTTTAATAAAGGAGCAGAGTAAAAGTTACTCAGATGACCTGTACTTTCAACTATTTTGTAAACTTTTTTTGCTGTTTCTAGTCCATTGTGTGAAGTCTTTTATAACAAATAGTTTCAGTGCTATCTGACAGCCTGGCTATTCTGCAACATTAGTGCTGTAATTGTCCTGAACTAACTACAACTAGCAGCTTCTTACTCACTGTAAGATACTACATGATTGGCTGCATCACTGTATTTGGTCATTTCAACTAAACCATACTCAGATTTAATGTCTCATACATACTAGAACTAGAACGAAGCATGTTTTTTCAGATTTCCTAACTATTTTACCTGCAACTATTTAAGTGTCAAAGTGACACAATTAATGACCTGTGATCACTAGAATTTTAGATGCTTTAGACCAGTAGCCTTTTAATGAATCACAAAACGAAGTATATTGAATAACTGCTAAGGGAAACAAACACTTCTCGCTGCCAATAACATATAAAACAGTGGCAGCTCTGACGAGTTTCTCATCAGGATCATTTTAACATGGGAAAGGTAGGAGATGTGGGCTTCCTCGTGACAGTCTTGTCTGTTGGCAATTTTGCCTCCTGAAGCAATGGGAAGTGATGGTATGGTTTTTACTGCAATAATTTGAAGTATTCTCCAACGTTTTTTTCTCTCAAAGAGGACATCTGTAGATATGCAGCATAATTAAACAGTGAGGGTGCTTACGGACCACGTAAACATGTCAGAACTCTTAACACCAGGTTGTAGACTTGATGATCTGGATTAATATTTTAAATTTGAGTCTAAAAATCTTGACGAAAAATGACAGGCAACCAATCCATCCTTCTCTTTTTTTTTTATCATCCTTCAAGAAACATTTACATTCACACATGGACACTGACACACGTGCTTGGATTCAAGTCCTAATTCAATGTTTTAGTTCTCAAAATTCCTAGAGCCCCAGGCAGTGATACAAATACTGCAGAACGTTATACCACATGTAGCCAGAAAGAAATCCCACTAGTTGTACTAGGAAGAGCCACAATGGGTCAAGGGTCATAGCTCTGGAAGTCGCTGTTGTTTGACCTTTGGGAGGTGGGAAAGCTCCTGCAAAAAAAAAAGTTTTTTCAGTTTTCTTATATAACTTGGTAAAAGGAAGCATGTTCTGTTTAATTGTTATCCAATGAATAATCCACGTCAACAATCAACATTCCTTTCCCCTCTGACTTTTATTCCTTCATCTGAGGGAGTAACATGTCTACTGAGGGCTGTAGGCTTATGGTTATTACTGATGCTACTGTCACAGGTGGACAGGGTGTAAACTTCCTAAGGGCAGGACTGACTTTTCCTCCCTCTCCTAGATGGAACACACTCCATCATTCAACACTCCATTCAGCAGATCGGCCAAGAGTTAGCAAAACTTACCAACTGGGAAACTCGGGTTAGTCGTAGCCACAAATCCAACACACATGCTACTAGATCTACCAGACAGCACATAAACAATGCGCTCTCATTAATAAACTTCTACATCACAATAATTGTTCAGGGGTATTACCAGAATGTCCACATACAACCTACTGGAACACCAACATGAGGCATTAAGGAGTGGCAAAATGTTGGTTTACATCCATGATTTTCCCCATCTGACCAAATTTGCATTCTCAGCCATGTCACATCGAGAAGAGCAGGGAACAGAACAGATGTTTTCCCAAAGAAAGAAGGGGTGGGGGAGGCGAAAGAAACAACACGTAAGGGAAGTAACCAGGTTGGCCTTATACAAAAAAGATTCGATGTGAATGAGAAGATTTCCATTCCTCTTTGCCTCCTATATTGATTCATATTGGAGTCAGATATTTTATTTCACCACAAAAATAAAAAGGAAATGACGTTACATATTTGTTGCACTAAAATGAGCAAGCAATTAGTGTCACAATTACGTCACAATTTGTTTACAGATTAATGTAATCTAGTATTTTCTCTCTGGAAGACTAATGTAAAAGCCAACTCCTGAGACACTGCACCTCAAGATCATACAGCTTCCACAAACTCCAAAGATAGTGATGGACAGGTTCCATGAACAGCACATACATTTGTCCTATATGCCACAACCTTCATCACTTGCAAAATATTTTAAAATTACTTTAAAACAGACACTGCTTAAAATTCCACCCGCCCTTAAATTTTCTCCCCAATTTTCCTGAAGACAGCAATGCAGCACTTAACCCAAGTGGTCATTGTTCATGTACAAGAACACACACAGTTAGCAGGCTATTTTATCATGGGAGGCACCACAGCTGACCCCCAATCCCTTCCTCATCCATTATCTATGCATATGCTCTTTCCAGCAGAGATCACTGAAGTTATTTTGATTGTGGGTTTTTTTTGGACTGGAAGATATTTTATTCCTCCTCTGGACCTTATTGCTCAGTACACTTACCCATTGAGCCACAGCTGTTGTCACCTCTATGCTTTCCCAGGAGGCCAGCTGAGCACCACTATAATGAGGTCCATTGTGCCCCCAGAGTCATCATAAAGTATATTATACAAATTCTGAAGGCATGCTTCAGATGCCTGGATTGGTCTGGGGATTGTCTGCAATATAGGTTGACTAGGTGCAATGTTCCCTTTGCTCCAGGAGTCCACAGCGGACTTTTGAATGAGCCGCACAGCTCTTTAAAGGAGCCGCATGGCCCAAAAAAAACTTACGGGGAATATTGACTAAGTGGTTAAGGATAGTAGTGGTGCTGTATAACTTTGCCATACAAAGAGGTCACCTCATGGAGGCCCTGGAAGAGAAAGGCTCCAAAAGGCAGTAAGGGATCAGGAAGACAAGTAGAAGCAGCATGAAATGGATGCAGGGCACAATTGTATTTGACTCCGAGCTGAGCTTACGACCCCATACACTCTCCATCAAAAAGACTGCCTACTTCCATCTCCGTAACATTGCCCCTCTGCTGTTGAAACATTCATGCCATTCCTTTGTCACCTCCTGACCCGGTCCTCCAACACTTCCAATTTAAAATTCTTATCCTCGTGTTTAAATCCCTATAGCCCTTTGTTGGATATCCTATAGAGATGCATGTTGGGCATCTTGGGGAGTTAAGGGTTAACAGTCGAACTTCTTTGTGTCTTAAAGCAACAGGCTTTCCAATATAAACAGGATGACTTTGAAGTGTCTTGAGGAGAAAACATGGCTTGTCTTCTGATATGTAAAGTGCTTGTGTAAGGAAATAAGTGTTAGTAATAAAATGTAACTTTAGTTTTAGGGTAATAAAACAGGGGTAGCAAATCCATTAGCTACAGATAGCAGTTGGTAAAGTTTTTTCTTAAAAGGGTGTGGGGACTGTTACGTCATGAAATCTTGTTATGGGGAAGTAGTTTTGAAGTAAACAACTGCAAGCTGTTTACATGAATAGTCTGTTTTCAAAGGATTTGGAAATAGATATGTCTCTGACATTTTCCTTTGATGTAGTCAAAATATGGTGTATAAAAGGAGCATAGTTTTCAACAGTATCTCAGAGGGCTCGAAAGATACAGAAACCGAAAAGCCACTCTCTCTATACAGTTAAGACTGATCATCTTTACTGTGCATCAATAAAGTCTGTTCCATATACTCCACTACGAAGTCTCATGCTAACTCGAAATGTGTTGTTGTGAACCAGAGGATAAAGGAGGTGGACTGCTAACACCCCTCTCTATCTCTGTAACCTCCTCCAGCCCTATAAACAACCTGCTCCCAGAACTCTGCATTCCTCCAACTCTGGCCTCTTGTGCATCCACCCCCTCCCTTCGCCCTCCATTGGTGGCAGTACCTTCAGCAGTCTAGGCCCGATGCTCTGGAATTCCCTCCCTAACCCCTCTGCCTCACTATCTCCCTCTCCTCCTTCAAGATCCCCCCTTAAAACCCACCTCTTTGACCAAGCTTCAGGTCATTCCTCCTAATATCTCCTTACTTGGCTTGGTGCCTATTTTTGTTTGATTACACAGAATCCCCACAGTGCAGATAGAGGCCATTTCGGCCCATCGAGCCTGCACCGACACATATCCCACCCTATCCCCGTAACCCCACGTATTTAATCCCCCCTAACACTAAGGGTCAATTTATCATAGCCAAATCAACCTAACCCGCACATCTTTGGACTGTGGGAGGAAACCGGAGCACCCGGGGAGAATGTGCAAACTCCACACAGTCACCCGTGGCCGGATTCGAACCCGGGTCCCTGGCGCTGTGAGGCAACAGTGCTAACCACTATGCCACCGTGTTGCCCCTCCGTGAAGCACCTTGGTACGCTTTTCTAGGTTATAGGTGTTATATAAAATGAAAGTTGTTGTAGAAAAGGAAAACTATAAAGGGTATGGGGAAAGGGCAGAGAAATAGGATTAGAAGAAAAGTCCAGTTGAAGACCAAGCGATAGCACTGGTTCAGAGGGCAAGTGGCCTCCATCGGGTTTTAACTTCTATGAGTTGACATATTTAGTGCCCTTTGTTTAAAGATACTTGTCAGGATATGTTTGAAATGAGGATGGTTATGTCCAACGTGATCCACAATGGCCTGAAGTTGCAGGGCAGAACTAATTAAACGTTATCATCATGTTTTTCAGGAGATTCTAGTGAAAAATTCTGGTTATTAGATTGGCCAAAGTCACCATGAACATCATTCATCCAGATCAGGTGGGGTTCACCACCACCAATCTTGACAGCACAAGTGACTTACTAACCGCCTGTATTCGGCGTGGAACCAGGGCAGTCATGTAGCTAAATTGTCCTTTAATGCAAGTTGAATTATGTACCAACTTGAAGTCTGTTATTTTGGTCTTGACCATCTCCCTCTCCTCCTTCAAGATGGCTATAGCAGTATCTCCCCAGCATTTAGTCTACACTGGGGTACATAATATGGATTCTCTAACATCTTTCCCCCTTGTTCTGGTACAGGAACTATGACTGGGAGGCACTAAGATCTCACACAAATACAGAGGCTATTATCGTGCTGAACAATATGCATGATACTGTACCACATATCCTGCTTGCTTAGCCCATGTACTGCTGAATCCTCTGCATGACAAGCCATGAGATTAACAGGAGCAACTCAAAATGCATGACTCTGAACTACAAGTATAATCAGGTAACAGGGAGGGAGAAGACTGCTAGAATGACTGTTATACAATTTGAAGAAAATGGCAGGGTAGAATCTCAAGTGAGAGAAAACATGACCAGATGGCTTGCCTCGCTGCTGGCATTAGATTGGTTTTGTGCAGATGGCATTGGTTTCCAAGGTCAACTAAATGATTAGCATGTTGCCACTTGCTATTCTGGGGATATGCTTTTAACACTACAAATTATCTGTTTGCAAAAGCTACAGTTTGAGAACCAAAGGAGAGAAAAAGTTTAGAATTACCCAATCTGGGTTGGGAAACACAACAGTGGCATCGATCAAGTGACAATCTCCCACCACAGCTGCTACTGCAGCTGGAGGTGGCAATATTTATTCCTTCCATCTTTATCCATTTCCGTGCTGTTAGCCTAGATTAAAAACACTCTTATTTACATTCAGACTGAAAGACACTCCAGCCTAGAAATTGGCCCACTTACCACCACGATCCGGTTGGCGGCCGCCACTCTGGCACGGGACTCAGCGGCCGCCATTTTGGTGAGGGCCTTAGTGATGTCAATAGCAGTGCTAGCCCTGGAGATGTAAATTAAGAGAGGGTGATGTCAGCCGAGTTTAGCGCTGGGTTCTAAGCTCGCCATGAAAACCCAGTGTTCAGCAGACTGACAGAGATGCTGTCAGCACCTCTTAAAGGGGACACACACATCTTCAGGAAGTTTGCATTTAAGCTTTTGGACTGGATTTTTAAAATTTTATTGAAATGGTGGCTTGGTGCAATACATGTTAAAAGTTTTTTTTTTAAAGTGTGCAGGAGTGCTGCCGATAATCCTCAGCAGGTCAGGCAACATCCGTGGAGAGAGAAACAGAGTTCACGTCTCAGGTCGAGATGCTGCCTGACCTGCTGAGTATTTCCAGCATTTTATGTTTTTATTTCAGATTTACAGCATCCACTCACAGAGGGAAGGGGAAGAAGCAGAAGAGGAGGACGCAGAAGAGAAGTAAGCAACCCAGACTGCCCCTTTTTGGCTGGGATATTCGGGATGAAATCATCCGCCTGTGGTACCAGTGACCACAACCCCAATTCCCATTTCAGCATTTGTCCTGCACCTTAACTTCCCTCTGTTACTGACCATCACAGTGTCCTCTTGGCCACAATGCTGAAATAAAAGCCACCACAAAGCAAACTTTTCAATACAACTTTATCCATCTATCCATCCAATATGACATCAAGAGATCAGCTCATCACCCATAAGCATTCTCTTGGTGATTGTCTTGTGTGTGCCTTTGCCTATCCTACTGATGTCACGCAGCATGGCTGGTGGAACGCTGCTGACTTTCAGTGGGGGACACTGCAAATGGCCTTGCTGGTCGACCTTGAGGAGCTGGATTGAAGGCCGATAAATCCCCAGGGCCTGATAATCTACATCCTAGGGTACTTAAGGAAGTGGCCCTAGAAATAGTAGATGCACTGCTGGTCATCTTCCAAAATTTTATAGACTCTGGAACAGTTCCCATGGATTGGAGGGAAGCTAATGTAACCCCACTATTTAAAAAAGGTGGTAGAGAGAAAACGGGGAATTATAGACCGGTAAGCCTGACATCGGTAGTGGTGAAAATGCTGGAGTCCATTATAAAAGATGTAATAGCAGAACACTTGGAAAACAGTGACAGGATCGGACAAAGTCAACATGGATTTACAAAACGTAAATCATGCTTGACTAATCTACTGGAATTTTTTGAGGATGTAACTGGTAGAATAGATAAGGGAGAACCAGTGGATGTGGTGTATTTGGACTTTCAGAAGGCTTTCGATAAGGTCCCGCATAAGAGATTAGCGTGCAAAGTTAAAACACATGGGATTGGGGGTAAGGTACTGACTTGGATAGGGAACTGGTTGGCAGACAGGAAGCAAAGAGTTGGAATAAACGGGTCTTTTTCCGAGTGGCAGGCAGTGACTAGTGGGGTACCGCAGGGATCGGTCCTTGGACCCCAGCTATTCACAATATATATTAATGATCTAGACGAGGGAACTAGATGTAATATCTCCAAGTCTGCAGACGACACAAAGCTGGGTGGGCGTGTGTGCTGTGAAGAGGATGCCGAGAAACTCCAGGATGATTTGGACAGGTTGGGTGATTGGGCAGATGCATGGCAGATGCAGTACAATGTAGATAAATGCGAGGTTATCCACTTTGGTGGCAAAAACAGAAAGACAGATTATCTGAATGGCAATAGATTGGGAAAAGGGGAAGTGCAACGAGACCTGGGTGTCCTTGTGCACCAGTCGCTGAAGGTAAGCATGCAGGTGCAGCAGGCGGTTAAGAAGGCAAATGGTATGTTGGCCTTCATAGCGAGAGGATTCGAGTACAGGAGCAAGGATGTCTTGCTGCAGTTGTACAGGACCTTGGTGAGACCACACCTTGAGTATTGTGTGCAGTTTTGGTTGCCTTATCTGAGGAAGGATGTTCTTGCCATGGAGGGAGTGCAGCGAAGATTCACCAGACTGATACCTGGGATGGCAGGAATGACGTATGAAGAGAGATTGGGTCGATTAGGCTTATATTCACTAGAGTTTTGAAGAATGAGAGGGGATCTCATTGAAACTTATAAAATTCTAACAGGACTAGACAGACTAGATGCAGGAAGGATGTTCCCGATGGCGGGGAAGTCCAGAACCAGGGGTCACAGTCTAAGGATAAGGAGTAAGCCATTTAGGACAGAGATGAGGAGGAATTTCTTCATCCAGAGAGTGGTGAACCTGTGGCATTCTCTACCACAGAAGGCAGTTGAGGCCAATTCATTAAATATATTCAAGAAGGAGTTAGATATATTTCTTAAGGCTAAAGGGATCAAGGGATATGGGGAGAAAGCAGGGACAGGGTACTGAATTTGGATGATCAGCCATGATCTCATTAAATGGATGAACAGGCTCGAGGGGCCGAACGGCCTACTCCTGCTCCTATCTTCTATGTTTCTATGTCGGCTGGGAGTGTGAAATCGAGTGACAGTGTTTCTTCTTCTTCACTCTCCTCTCCCTCTTCTTGTTCAATCACTGGCTGGGCAGGCTGCATTTCTTCGGTGTGTGAAATGACGAAGGCACAAGGGTGGAGTTGTGGTGAGGGGAGGGCGGGAAAGCAAGAGGTGCATGCAAGAAGGAGGATAACGTATGAGGATACCAGCATCTTGTATCCTTTCAACTCCGCCGCTGGCCAAGGGCTCAACCATGCCCTTGCCAAGAATGGCCAGCACTGTCTCCTCCAAGGGGGAGAGGTGAAGCTAGGAATGGGAGGTGTGCATTGAGAAGTGTGTGAGGCGAGTGATGCAGTTTGTAGGAGACGGCTTTTGAAGATGCATTCACTGACCTTGATCACTGGTCTGAGGTCATGATGCTTCTTTGGGCACTGGAGCCAGGTGGTGAGGGCAACATTGCTGGCAGTGACAGCCTCGGTGAAGTGGTCCCACATCATTCACAGAATCACAGAATCCCCACAGTGCAGATATCCCACCCTATCCCCGTAACCCCACGTATTTAATCCCCCCTAACACTAAGGGTCAATTTATCATAGCCAAATCAACCTAACCCGCACATCTTTGGACTGTGGGAGGAAACCGGAGCACCCGGTGGAAACCCACGCAGACACGGGGAGAATGTGCAAACTCCACACAGACAGTCACCCGAGTCCGGATTCGAACCCAGGTCCCTGGCGCTGTGAGGCAACAGTGCTAACCACTATGCCACCGTGTTGCCCCTAAAATTCTTTCTGGAGGACCTCTCTTGCAGTGTTGACCCCCTGTACAAAGCTGGAGTACTGCGTGCGAGACCCTGGGTGGCCCTTCTCTGGCTTGCTGAGCAATTTGTGTTAGTGCTGAAGCACTTTTCCCATTTTATTTTAGGTGCGGAAGGGAATTCAGCTTTAAGAACTGAAAACTCCTATTTGGGAATTCTTTTTAATGTTAAATTTTTTTCATAAGGCAGTTGAGCTGTAAGGGCTAAAAACTACATATTTTTACATTTTTCTTTTTTTATTTCAGAACAGATTGCCCTTTTAAGAAAACGACAATGCATTGCCCTTTTAAGAATCCCACAATGCTTTGTGAAATCACAGCCTCACTTTCAGAGGCTGTTCTAGTAGCAACGTCGCTTGGGCACACCACATTGGAGCATCCTGCCAGGACCAACGTCACCAGGACGGTGTTCCATGATGAGTTAGCGCTGGGCTAATGATAATTAGACCCCAGCGCCAATTTTTCAGTCCTGCCAGTGCCACCATTTTCGGTGGCCATTAACCCCCGGCCGTGGTGGCCACGAATTTCTTGGCCTTTGTTTCAGAAATGTGATTGAGTAAAATTTTGATTCAATCTTCAATAGCCTCACTGCATCAGGTAGTGGTTAGCTTTACCAGAATAAAGAGTAGTTACAAAGAATAAAGACTTTTGAAGAGGTCAGCCTTCAGGGGATTTTCCCAGATAAGGGATTTTTATAAACATTTATTAATAAATTTAATTTTTACAGTGTGGTGGATTCACATACTCAGTAAGATATTTTGAATGGTTCCTTCAAGACTGCACAAATAAGTGTAGCCTTTCTTCTAGGTCTCCTTCTTCTAGGTCTAAGGCACTTGCAGTCTGAGAATATTCCCAAAATATCCTTCCACAAGTAAATATTTCATCTGAGTAAGAATTGCAGAATGCTACAGCACAAACACAGGACATTCAGCCCATCAAGTCTGTGCTGCTGTTTTTCTCCATGAGCCATCTAGTCTATCTAATCAAGTCTCCATACATTTTAATATTACTCTTTTTCAAGTAACTGTTTAATTCTCTTAAATTTATAGACTACTTCAACCAGATTGCGACAGCAAATTCTAAATATTAACCATCTGTGTAAAATAAATAATTCTAAACGCCCCCTTTAATTTTTTATGATTATTTTAAATTTGTGTCCTCATTACTACTTCACTCTGGGCTTGGAGTTTGTAACTCACTTTGACCCTTGTCGGAAACTTCTACTCAATTATAGTATCCAATCCTCTAGTCGTTTTATTGTAAGAAAAGTACTTTGGATGACTTTCACATTTCAATAAATTGGTCTTGGCTTCAATAATCAGACAATACAGGTAGATAAATAAAATTCCAGCCAGAGGATGAACTAACATCATGACAAGAGATGGAAGTTCCTTCTCACTCTTTGCAAGCCTTCAAAAGAATTAAATTTACAAATACGAGATGACACACACAAGTCTTTTCCACAACGCAAAAACAGTTATGAAAGTGTTAGTTTCACTAGAATTTAGTCTGCAGCCACTGTGTTGCTAGATGCCATCCATAGTCAAGGGGTAGAATCCGATTCGATTATCACAAAAGCCAAAATTCTCAGGAACTAGCCACAAAAATAATCAAATGGAGTACGCAGAATGGGAATTTTGTTTGTTTAAAAAGGCTTTTAGTTCGAGGAGGACTAAAGATGTATTCAAAACAATTTGAAAAGTAGAATTATTTGAAACTTTAGTATTTAAAGTAGTGCTGAAGTTACACACGGCATGCTGCAAATTCCAAAATAACAACAGAGAACGCTGGAAAAACTCAGCAGGCCAGGCAGCATCCGTGGAGAGAGAAACAGAGTTAACGTTTCAGGTCGAAGACCTTTTGTCAGAACTGGAAAAAAGCAGGAAATGGAATAGATTTTAAAGCAAATTCCAAATTGGAAGCTGTCGGCTAACTTCCTTCTCGCCAATAACAGCAACTCAGGTAACAGTATTCAGTGAGCAGCTGAACACTCCAGACCAAGAAGTTCCCAGGTGGAGTAAAATAAGTTGGGGGAGTGGATCAGTCTGTTGTAGATGTCCTTTAATGTGGATAAGTACAGTGTTTGGGTCTGGTCAACTCCAGACAATGCAATGGTGTTTGCTAAAGGTTACAGGACCTGGGAGTCATTGCTGATAAATCAAAGTCTACAAGCTGTGTGCCAAGACCATTGGCAAGACAAATAGGGCTTTGGGTTGTATTGCTAGGACAATACAATATAAAAGTAATAACACTACACTTAGACTGTACAAGGCCTTTGTACAGCCACATTTGGAGTTGTGTGTCCAGTTCTAATTCCCACACGAGGGATATCATGGCATTGGAAGAGGGCAACTAAATTAATACCCAGTCTTGGGACTCTCAGTTACAAGGAATTAATACTAAGGTCCATGCCTCAAGAAAAGTCATGGCAACACGGTGGCATAGTGGTTAGCACTGGTGCCTCACAGCGCCAGGGACCCGGGTTCGAATCTGGCCTCGGGTGACTGTCTGTGTGGAGTTTGCACATTCTCCCCGTGTCTGCGTGGGTTTCCTCCGGGTGCTCCGGTTTCCTCCCACAGTCCAAAAATGTGCGGGTTAGGTTGATTTGGCTATGATAAATTGACCCTTAGTGTTAGGGGGGGATTAAATATGTGGGGTTACGGGGATAGGATGGGATATGTTAGGGGGAATTAAATACGTGGGGGGTTACGGGGATAGGGTGGGATATGTGTCGGTGCAGGTTCGATGGGGATTCTGTGTGAGAAAGCAGGGACAGGGTAATGGATTTGGATGATCAGCCATGATCGTATTGAATGGTGGAGCAGGCTCGACGGGCCGAATGGCCTACTCCTGCTCCTAGTTTCTATGTTAAGCCTTTTTCACATCCTGAGCAGCTAAGCAGAACTCACCTGTTTCATAAAAATGTGCCAAGAGTTCCTCTTTTTCTACAAACCGCTGGTAGAGCCATCTGGTGAGTGCCTCAGTCTCTATAGGAACGTCCTTAATGGGATAGATCCTGCAGGACAAAAACAAGGAAAGTACTCTTTAGCTAATCAGAGAGGCAAACTTAGTGCTGGAGGATATTCGTTTTATTACTGCAATTATTACATTTTTAAAACCTAAAAATGTTATTCCCCCTGTGCAGTAGACAATTGACAGGTTCCCAGAATATTTGTGCCACATAAATGCCAGGCCATGACTTTCTCAAATAAGATAAAGCCCAACCACTTCCCACTGACCTGACCCAAATCATGCCCCCACCATCAACATCCTGGTTGGGGGTGGGGTGGTCACCACTGACCAGAAGCTTAACTGGATCAGCCAAATCAACATCAAGGCCCCAAAAGCAGAGCAGAGACTGGGTACTCTGCGCCAAGTTGCTTGCCTGATCCCTTAAAGCCTCTCCGCCATCTACTAGGCTCAAGTTAGGAGTATGATGGAATACTGACCACTTGCTCAGTTGAGGTGTAGACGCAACAACACTTGAAGAGCTCAGCGTTCTGCTTGATGAACCAGACTCAATATCTAACTGCTTCATTAACAGTGCACTGTGGCAGCAGCACTTCCTAGCCCCATAGCCTATACCACAAAGAAGAACAACAGTAGCAAACGTCGTGGGAACAGCATCACCTCCAAGTCACACACCATCCAGACTTAGACATACATCGTTGTTCCTTCATCATCATTGGGTCAAAATCCTGGAATTACCTACCCAACACTATTGTTATAGCATCATCCCTACAAGGACTGCAGCGATTCAAGAGGAAAGCCCACCACAACCGTCCCAAGAATAAACGAGGAATATTCAGAGTATTTGCAAATTTTAGTTTCACTGTTGCAAGGTATTGATTTATCATCTAATAAAGGAAATCAAATAACATGTCCTGCTCATGGTTTTTATTTTTTAATGGAGGTTTGGGGGCAGGGGGGGGGGGGGGAAGAGAGAAGTTGAATTAATATAGCACCTTTTACAACTCAGGACATCCCAAAACACTTCACAACCAATGAAGTGCTTTTGAAGTGTAGTCACTATTGTAATGTAAGGAAACACAGCAGCTAGTTCGCACACAGCAAGGCCCTCCAAACAGCAATGAGATAAATGACCAGATAATCTTTTTTGGTGGTGTTGGTTGAGGGATAAATGTTGGCCACAACACCGGGAGAACCCTCCTCTCCTGCTCTTTAAATAGTGCCATGGGACCTTTTACGTCCACCTGAGAGGGCAGACAGGGCCTTGGCTTGCTGTTCCATTTGAAAAATGCCACCTCTAACAGTGCAGAATTCCCTCAGTACTGCATCGAAGTGTCAGCCTGGATTAAGTGCTCAAGTCCTGGAATGGGGCTTGAACCCACAACCTTCCAACTCAGAGATGATACTTAGAAGGAAAGAAATTCTAGGGTAAATACTCCCTGTTTTGTATGGAAATTAATACTGACTGCAAATTTCTCCAACATTTTTTAAAATAACAATTTTATCATCAGTATGGTGATTGTCAAGTAGTGTCTCGCACTGACTAGGCTGTTTTGGTGATGTTAATTATGCAGATGTCCCAGCTGCCTCAGAATGGTGCCATTCCAAACAGTAGGGTGGTGATTACAACAACAATTTGTATTTATGTAGTGCCTTTAATGTAGAGTAAACATCCCAAGGCCCTTCACAGAAACTCAAGTCAAACAAAGATCGACACTGAGCTGAAGGAAGAGATATTAGGAGGGGTGACCAAAAGCTTGGTTTTAAGGAGGGTCTTAGAAACACAGAAGATAGGAGCAGGAGTAGGCCATTCGGCCCCTCTAGCCTGCTCCGCCATTCAATGCGATCATGGCTGATCATCCAAATTCAGAACCCTGTCCCTGCTTTCTCCCCATATCCCTTGATCCCTTTAGCCTTAAGAAATATATCCAACTCCTTCTTGAATATATTTAATGAATTGGCCTCTACTGCCTTCTGTGGTAGAGAATTCCACAGGTTCAACACTCTCTGGGTGAAGAAATTCCTCCTCATTTCTGTCCTAAATGGCTTACCCCTTATCCTTAGACTGTGACCCCTGGTTCTGGACTCCCCGACCATCGGGAACATCCTTCCTGTATCTAGTCTGTCCAGTCCTGTCAGAATTTTATAAGTTTCAATGAGATCCCCTCTCATTCTTCTAAACTCCAGCGAGTATAAGCCCAATCGACCCAATCTCTCCTCATACGTCATTCCTGCCATCCCAGGTATCAGTCTGGTGAATCTTCGCTGAACTCCTTCCATGGCAAGAACCTCTTTCCTCAGATAAGGCGATCAAAACTGCACACAATACTCAAGATGTGGTCTCACCAAGGCCCTATACAACTGCAGCAAGACATCCTTGTTCCTGTACTCAAACGCTCTCGCTACGAAGGCCGACATACCATTTGCCTTCTTAACCGCCTGCTGCACCTGCATGCTTACCTTCAGCGACTGGTGCACAAGGACACCCAGGTCTCGTTGCACTTTCCCTTCTCCCAATCTATTGCCATTCAGATAATAATCTGCCTTCCTGTTTTTGACACCAAAGTGGATAACCTTGCATTTATCCACGTTATATTGTATCTGCCATGCTTCTGCCCAATCACCCAACCTGTCCAAATCATCCTGGAGTTTCTCGGCATCCTCCTCACAGCACACACGCCCACCCAGCTTTGTGTCGTCTGCAAACTTGGAGATATTACATCTAGTTCCCTTGTCTAGATCATTAATATATATTGTGAATAGCTGGGGTCCAAGGACCGATCCCTGCGGTACCCCACTAGTCACTGCCTGCCACTCGGAAAAAGACCCGTTTATTCCAACTCTTTGCTTTCTGTCTGCCAACCAGTTCTCTATCCAAGTCAATACCTTGCCCCCAATCCCATGTGCCTTAACTTTACACGCTAATCTCTTATGCGGGACCTTATCGAAAGCCTTTTGAAAGTCCAAATACACCACATCCACTGGTTCTCCCTTATCTATTTTACCAGTTACATCCTCAAAAAATTCCAGTAGATTAGTCAAGCACGATTTACCTTTTGTAAATCCATGTTGACTTTGTCCGATCCTGTCACTGTTTTCCAAGTGCTCTGCTATTCCATCTTTTATAATGGACTCTAGCATTTTCCCCACTACCGATGTCAGGCTTACCGGTCTGTAATTCCCCGTTTTCTCTCTACCACCTTTTTTGAATAGTGGGGTAACATTAGCTACCCTCCAATCCATGGGTATTGTTCCAGATTCCATCGAATGTTGGAAGATGATCAGCAATGCATCTACTATTTCTAGGGCCACTTCCTTAGGATGTAGATTATCAGGCCCTGGAGATTTATCGGCCTTCGATCCCATCAATTTCCCTAACACCATTTCCCTACAAATACTGATTTCTTTCAGTTCCTCCCTTTCATCAGACCCTATGTTCCCCGACATCTCTGGGAGGTTATTTGTGTCCTCCTTTGTGAAGACAGAACCAAAATATGCATTTAATTGGTCTGCCATTTCTTTGTTCCCCATTATAACTTCCCCTGATTCTGACTGCAAGGGACCTACGCTTGACCACCAATCTTTTTCTCTTCACATATCTATAAAAGCTTTTACAGTCAGTTTTTATGTTCCCTGCAAGCTTCCTCTCATATTCTATTTTCCCCTTCTTAATTAATCCCTTTGTCCTCCTTTGTTGAATCCTAAACTGCTCCCAATCCTCAGGTTTACTGCTTTTTCTGGCCAATTTATATGACCTCTCCTTGGATCTTATGCTATCCCTAATTTCCCTTGTTAGCCACGGTTGAGTCACCTTTTTTGTTTTATTCTTATGCCAAACTGGGATGAACAAATCCTGCAGTTCATCCATGCGGTCTTTGAATGTTTGCCATTGCCTATCCACCGTCAACCCTTTGAGTGACATTCCCCAATCAATCCTACCCAACTCGCGCCTCATACCATTTCCTTTATTTAAATTCAGGACCCTAGTCTCTGAGTCAACTACTTCACTCTCCATCTTAATGAAGAATTCTATCATATTATGATCGCTCCGACCCAAGGGGCCTCGTACAACAAGATTTCTAATTAATCCTTTCTCATTACATAATAACCAGTCTCAGATGGCCTGATCTCTGGTTGGTTTCTCGACATATTGGTCCAGGAAACCATCCTGTAAACACTCCAGGAATTCCTCCTCCACAGTATTGTTACTAATTTGGTTAGCCCAATCTATATGTAGATTAAAGTCACCCATGATGACTGCTGTGCCCTTATTGCACGCTTCTCTAATTTCCCTTTTAATGCCATCCCCAACCTCCGCATTACTGTTTGGAGGTCTATATACCACTCCCACTAACGTTTTCTGCCCCTTGGTATTTCTCAGTTCTACCCATACAGATTCCACATCATCAGAGCTAATATCCTTCCTTACAATTGTGTTAATCCCCTCTTTAACCAGCAATGCTACCCCACCTCCCTTTCCTTTTTGCCTATCTTTCCTGAATATTGAATACCCCTGGATGTAGAGTTCCCAGCCTTGGCCACCCTGGAGCCATGTTTCCGTAATCCCAATCAAATCATATTAATTTACCTCTATTTGCGCAGCTAATTCATCCACCTTATTCCGAATGCTCCTCGCATTAAGACACAAAGCCTTCAGGATTGTTTTTTTAACGCTCTTAGACCTATTAGAATTATTATTTACTGTGGCCATGTTTGATTTAAACCGTTGATTTCTCTGACTGCCACTTTTGTTTTTCTCCTTCCTATCTTTTGCTTTTATCCTTGTTTCCCTTTCCTCTGTCTCCCTGCTCAGGTTCCCAACCCCCTGCCATTTTAGTTTAAACCCTCTTAAGGAGGAGCGGGAGGTGGAAAGGCGGAGAAGTTTAGGGAGGGAATTCCTGAGCTGAGGGCTTAGATGGCTGAAGGCACGGCTGCCAATGGTGTGGCGAAAGGAGTGGCACTGCACAAGAGGCTAGAGTCGGAGAAATGGAGAGTTCCAGGCAAATTTATAGAGCTGGAGGAGGATGCATATATAGGGAGGGGTGAGACTATGAAGGGATTTCATTTTGAGGATAAGAATTTTAAATTGGAGTCAATGTAGATCAGCGAGCACAAGAGTGATTGGTGAGCAGGACTTGGTGCGGGATAGGACATAGGCAGCAGAGATTTGGATGAGCTGAAGTTTAGCAAAGGTGAAGAATGGGAGACCAGCCAGGAGAGCATTGGAATAGTTGAGTCTGGAGGTGACAAAGGTAAGAATGAGGGTTTCAGCAACAGTTAGGCTGAGACGGGGGTGGTGATGTAATATGGGCCCAGAATTTGCGGTGGGTAATAACAGCAAATGAACAGTGTTCGCTGTTATTACCCCTTTGAAACTGACCGCAACTTCAGGATATAGCGCATGCGCATCCTAACGCGGAAATCCTGAAGTTGCGGTCAGTCATTCACTGCTCTGACACTGGCAGCGCTGTGGTCCCCACCCCCCCATAGCTGGCAATCAGTGTAATCAGTAAAACTGACGAAAACTTGGGCTTTTCTGCTGTTAAATACCCCATTAAAAGTTAGACCTTGTTGGATTAGGTGTAATTGGGGTTTAAACCAATGTTATGGCCATGAAAAACTAATTTTAATTTTGTGGAGTGTCACATTTCTCCATTATAATAAAAATTACAAATTTTAAGAAACTTTAAAAAAATAGATTTTTTAAAAGTTTGCTCATATTTATTTCAGGTTTACCTTTTCCCCATGCGAGAGCCCCAATCTTTGTTTTGCTCTCTATAACATTTTTAAAAAGTCAGAATAAAAGCAGCTCCTTCACTTCCTGCTTCCCTGGCTGTGAGAATTCTGCACTGTGATTGGTTGCTTAGACAGCTTGTTGACGTCACAGCAGCTCGCGCTATGTGATTCCCACTACACTGCACTGATCTCAACTGCACGTTGAAAAAGACAAACTTCTTGCCACAGAGATCATGAGATCTTTGTGGGCAGCTTTTTTCGGGGCCAGCGGCGAAATTCCAGGCCAAAATGGAGGTGGAAGTAGGCGTTTTTTGTGATGGAGAGGATGTTGGATAGGAAGCTCAGCTCGGGATCAAATATGCCACAGAGAGGTTGAGAATGATGAAGAGGGCTAGTACACTAACGTCAGAGTCACAGAGGATGTCATTTGTGACTTTGGTTAGGACCATTTCAGTGCTTTAGAATGGTTAGAGAACCACTTGACCTCTGGAAACCACACTACTGGCAGAGGATGGAGATTTACCAGCCACAGAAAGATTTCCTGGGTCAGGTACCATCAGGCTGGTTTGAACTTGTGTCTGTGTACAACGTAATACTCAAGATACTTTTTAACTGAAGTCACCAGAGATGGAAGATCCAACTCAAGGGTCTCCATAACTGCGATAAAATTTGATGTTATCAAAGAAAACAAATTCTATTATTTTCTTCTATTAATAGGAGTTCCCTAGACTTTTCTTCCCCTTTAATAGAAATGTCTATCAAAGTCTCTGCTTCACCACAGACTGTACTCTTCAAAACCAGTTAAACAAGAATGTGTGGAGACAGATACAGTAGAAGATTGTGAAGGTTAATTAAATTATTAATCACCCACTTAAAAAATAGTTTCCAGTTGGCGATGACCCTTAATTTCAGCTCATATTGTTCTAGTTACTGTAGGAAATGAACATGCACAGTTCTTTGGTGTAAAGGAGAAAAACCCAACCTTTGAGCAGCTGCAATGGTTTGAGTCATTCTGACCTCATCAGTCTGGACTGTGATGTGGCTGCACAAAGTCCATTTCGTGAATACTTTATTCATAACCAATTGTTTCTTTAACCACAAAACTGCATGCTGCAAGTACAAAACTAGATTCTTTCTTAAATATACGCAAGTTATAATGCCAAAAAGTAAAACCTGCTGAGTAGGTTAAAGGTATTTAACTCAAGCTTCACAAAAATCTCATCATTTGCTGTCTAGTGAGCTTTTTGCAGCAAATTCAGGAACCAATCCCTGCACTCTTGCGATGACAAACCCGCTAAGACCTCTTCCTACCCTTGTATTATAAGTCCTAATATATGGAGCTGCAGACCTCGTCATTCCTTCAGTGTATCCTCTAAACAGAATGCAATTTATCCATGAAGATCTCATATATGTTCAACATTTCAGTGAATGTTAAGGCATTGAAACTCCAATTGAACGTTGAGCTCCGGATGGGGAAATCACAGGTACAGAAGCCGACATTCCATTAGCATGCTGTTACATGAGGCCGCAGAATAATTTGTTTTGCAATTGCAGATACAATAAAAAAAAGGGACGTAGTGCTAGGAGCAAGATATTGGAGAATATTTTAGATACAAGTTGCTTGCAATCTGGAGTAGTCCTTCAAGCGCTTGTGTGCTACAGGAAACTCTTTATTAACCGGCACCGACGGGACCGGCGTGGTGCCGGTTAATCAAAAAGTCCGGATAACGGAGAGTTATATCTCCCAACGTACGAGAGCCCCGTACACATTGACATGCGCCTGCATTCGGAGCTCCGTCTCCCCGGGGACCGCCAGCTGACCATCTGTCGTGTCCGCTGCCTACCCGGGCTGCACATTCCCCTCCCAATCTACATGCTCCGATACAAGGCAAACGCCTCGGGTTTTTTTTTAAAGTTACTTTTAAAGGAGAGATGAAGGAAAACCCCGGTTACCTACTCAAGAATTTTGCCGGTTAAGAGAGATTTCCGGATATTTGGGTGCCGGTTAATAAAGAGTTTACTGTAATATGATATTGATTGTTGCTGTGGGACATATACAGAGGTCATAATGATTTTGAGACATTTAAACAGATCCAAACTGGCAGGCAGTTAGGTTGCAAACAAACAAACTAAAATGAGGAATTATAAACAATGCAATACTCAAAAGCAACACAGACAGGACAGAGTTTATAGCACTTGGAAATAATTTGTAGGTTAGAATGCCAGTTAGGATCAGGATACCCTGACCTGAATGTGCTCTCAGTATTTACACTCTCTGAAAATAATACAATTTGCAACCTGAATCATCAAACCTTTTGCTTCCACTAAGTTTTCCTTAAGCATAGAGATCTAGATGAAACTGTAAATACTGAACAACAAAGGGTTCAAACAGAGCCGTGTTTTTATTCTTCACCCCTGAAGTGCTTAGAATAAAATGATCACCGCCAGGAATACAAACCAAAACACTGCTGTGACGCCACCAACTCCTAAACCACACAGAGTAGGTACCACCCACCACTTCCCCTGGCACACAGAGCCTCACTGTTTCCTTCTAGCACTTCGTGCACACAGTAAACACCAGTACCTCTCGACAACTTCACAGAATACTAACCCTACTTCCCCCAAGCACTTGCAGTAAATACCACAATCACCATTTCCTAAACAATGCACTGCAAACCATCAGCATATTCAATGAAAATATGCAGCTAAGTACACAGGCTAAAGACCACAACAAGAGGGATCAAGCACCTCAAACAATATCTCCCTCTCTGTCGCCAAATCCTCTTACTACTATAGGATCATTGTTGAGGGCAACGTTAACTACAAACTCCTCCTCTTCATCATTAACTGCATCCTCTATCCTCACCCCTGATGTCTGGTGCAAGAAATTAATTATTTCTTTGTCTCCAAAATTGAAATCATCCACTTGGCCTCTCCCAACCCTGAGCTTCCCTATCCAGTCCTGACCCCGGAATACTTCCTATTTTCTCCACTATCCTGCCCAATCCCTCATCAGACTGATTTCTTCCAGGCAAACCATCAGTTGTTCCTTTGATCCCTTCTTGATTCAGCTCCTGAACACGCAAACTACTCGCCTTGGACAACTACTTGCAGACATCACCAACTGCTCCCTGTGCTCAGGTATTATCCTCCCCCCGCACAAAGCTTTAAAACGCTTGTCCTCCTTAAAAGCCCATCTTCATCTCTCGATTCTCTCACTTATTTCTAACGTCCCTTCCTCTCTAAAGCATTCTATCACATCATTGTTACCCAGTTGCACAACCACTTGTTTGAATCCCTTCAGTCTGACTTCCAGTCTAACTAGGGACTTTCTAGGAAAGGCATGCTACTGGCTGCATTGTTATGATCAAAATCAAAGTGTAAATTAATGAGTAATTAATATTCCCTCCAAATATTTTTTGCAATGACATCAGCAAATGGGACATCCTACAAAATCTGTTGGATTGCGTACTGTGCAAGGGTGCAAGAGTTTACCTTGTGTGCAGTCACCTATGTGAACTAGCAGTGTAATCCTACACTGCGAGCAGCTCAAAGATATTCTGTACTCTCTGGTTGGCTCTTTTAAAAATATTTCAGCTTGTGCACTAATGCTGAGGAATCACCAAATATTACTTCCCGTTATATCAAGGGAGCTGTACCCCAAATCTCTCTTCCCAGGTTACCTCAAAAACTAGCTATTAGTCAATAAACAGAAACAGTTAAAGGTTTAGTTTGCCCCCATTTATCCACACTCTTCATCTGCCTGGCTATGCATCTTCCTTGGCCAAGAGAACAGGATGAATGTTCACTTTATAGGAGTGCAAAGAGGTGCTTGAGGGTGACTTCTAGGGAATGTAGCCGGGCAAGTGGTAGAAGTGTCAGTAGGAGAGCATTTTGGTGACAGCGACCATAATTCGGTGAGATTTAAGGTAGTCATGGAAAAGGACAAAGATGGACCGGAAATAAAGCTTCTAAATTGGGGGAAGGACGATTTTAATATGATAAGGCAGGATCTGGCCAAAGTGGACTGGGATCAGCTACTTGTAGGAAAATCCACATCAGAGCAGTGGGAGTCTTTCAGAAAGGAAAGAGAGAGAGTACAACGCCAACATGTTCCCGTAAAGGTCAAGGGTGGGACCAACAAACCCAGGGAACCCTGGATGTCAAGGGATATACAAGAATGGATTAGGAAAAAAAGGGAGGCTTTTGGCAGATACAAAGGACTAAAAACAGTGGAAGCCCTAGAGGAGTATAGAAAGTGCAAGGGGGTACTTAAAAAAAGAAATTAGGAGAGCGAAGAGATGTCATGAAAAAACACTGGCGGGCAAAATAAAGGAAAATCCCAAGGTGTTTTATAAGTATACTAAGGGCAAGAGTATAACCAGGGAAAGAGTAGGGCCCATTAGGGACCAAAGTGGCAATGTGTGTGTAGAGCCGGAAGATGTAGGTGAGGTTTTAAATGAATATTTTGCATCTATGTTCACTATGGAGAAGGACGATGTAAGCATAGAAATCAGGCAGGGGGATTGTGATATACTTGAACAAATTAGTATTGAGAGGGAGGAGGTACTAGCGGTTTTAGCGGGCTTAAAAGTGGATAAATCCCCAGGCCCTGACAGAATGTATCCCAGGCTGCTGTGTGAGGCAAGGGAGGAGATTGCAGGGGCTCTGACACAAATTTTCAGAACCTCTCTGGCCACAGGGGAGGTCATGATGCAGAGATGCCGGTGTTGGACTGGGGTGGACAAAATTGAGAGGTCGCACAACACCAGGTTATAGTCCAACAGTTTTATTTGAAATCACAAGCTTTCGGAGCTATCGATCGCCCCTTCCTCAGGTGAAGTAGGGGAGGTGCCAGAGGACTGGAGAATAGCTAACGTAGTACCATTATTCAAGAAGGGTAGTACGGATAAACCAGGGAATTACAGGCCAGTGAGCCTAACATCAGTGGTAGGGAAATTATTGGAAAAAATTCTGAGGGACAGAATTAGTCTCCACTTGGAGAGGCAGGGATTAATCAGGGATAGTCAGCATGGCTTTGTCAGGGGGAGATCATGTCTGACCAATTTGATGGAATTTTTCGAGGGGGTGACTAGGTGTGTGGATGAGGGTAGTGCAGTTGATGTAGTCTACATGGACTTCAGTAAGGCTTTTGACAAAGTCCCACATGGGAGACTGGTCAAGAAGGTAAGAGCCCATAGGATCCAGGGCAATTTGGCACATTGGATCCAAAATTGGCTTAGTGGCAGGAGGCAGAGGGTGATGGTCGAAGGTTGTTTTTGTGACTGGAAGCCTGTGTCCAGTGGTGTACCACAGGGATCGGTGCTGGGTCCTTTGCTGCTTGTAGTGTACATTAATGATTTAGATATGAATGTAGGAGGTATGATCAGTAAGTTCGCAGATGACACGAAAATTGGTGGAGTGGTAAATAGTGAAGAGGGATGGTTAGATGGGCAGAACAGTGGCAAATGGAATTTAACCCCGTAAAGTGTGAGGTGATGCATTTTGGGAGGACTAACAAGGCAAGGGAATACACAATGAATGGTAGGATCCTAGGAAGGACAGAGGATCAGAGGGACCTTGGTGTGCATGCACATAGATCCCTGAAGGCAGCAGGACAGGTAGATAAGGTGGTTAAAAAGGCATATGGGATACTTACCTTCATTAGCCGAGGCATAGAATATAAGAGCAGGGAGGTTATGATGGAGCTGTACAAAACGCTTGTTAGGCCACAGCTGGAATACTGTGTGCAGTTCTGGTTGCCACACTATAGGAGGGATGTGATTGCATTGGAGAGGGTGCAGAGGAGATTCACCAGGATGTTACCTTGGCTGGAGCGCTTCAGCTATGAAGAGAGACTGGACAGGCTGGGGTTGTTTTCCTTAGAGCAGAGAAGGCTGAGGGGGGACCTGATTGAGGTGTACAAAATTATGAGGGGCATAGATAGAAAAGGAACTTTTCCCCTTAGTAGAGGGGTCAATAACCAGGGGGCATAGTTTCAAGGTAAGGGGTAGGAGGTTTAGAGGGGATTTGAGGAAAAACTTTTTCACCCAGAGGGTGGTTGGAATCTGGAACTCACTGCCTGAAAGGGTGGTAGAGGCAGGAACCCTCACAACATTCAAGAAGCATTTAGATGAGCACTTGAAACGCCATAGCATACAAGGCTACGGACCAAGTGCTGGAAAATGGGATTAGAATAGACAGGGCTTGATGGCCGGCGCGGACACGATGGGCCTCTTTCTGTGCTGTATAACTCTATGACTATAACTATGACTTGACGTGGCTGAGTTTCTCTTCCTTCATGTGAGGAAGCATCTGGCTTCTGCTAAGCATCTCCCTATTGCTGCACAGCCAAGATAAGCAAGCCAAGTGTGAAAGCAATGCAGATGGTCTGGTGTTTTGCAGTAGTCACCCACATAATAATTCATTATAACACATGTCCCCTTTTAAAATCATGATTTGTAAGTGCACCCCAATCCCCTACGGTGAAATCATAATAATACTGCTGGATAAATGGTTGGGGGCGGGGGGGGGGGCGGGTGATGGGGTGGGTGGAAGAGGCGCTTGGCAGTAGCAAAGACTGCTGTCTATCCCCCGGATCCTTTAATGAATATAAAAATGCTCAGTACCCTTTGGCGGCTCAGATTAGTAACTCAGCACTGAGAGGGAAATGGAACCTGCCTCCATCCAGTTCATGCTGTTGTGCTCATTGCTCCATTGCACAGCACCATCCTATTGCCTCACAAACAAAATATTTCAACAAACTGAACCCAAGTTGTTCCTAAAAAATAAAATTCCAAGAGTTTCACAGTATGTATGATTTTGCCAGCAAGCCTGCACTAAGAACAATTTCCAGATAGCCAGCGTAACAGACATGGATCAGATCTGAACCTCTGACATTACCACTGTGGTTTGCTCAGCTGATGCAAAATTCAGAAGGGAACAATGTCACCCTTAAGACAAAGATCACAATTTGATTGGCTTGTATACAGCAAGATACTCAGTAGGCAATTACCCACTAGTTGCAGCAAAAGTGTAAGCATTCACCAACTCCCTCCCTAAAATGTACTCACATGCATTCGATTTCTATATGTGCCTCAGAATCCATCCAAATAAATACTATGGTACAAAAAACACACGAAGAATTCAAGAATTTATATTTTCATTAACAGAATAGCTAGTTCTGCTTAAAGAGCTTAGATTGACCTTCACTCTGGTTTACTTGGAGTAGGTAGATGAACAGGTTTACTCAGGCAGGTGAGAGTTACTTGTTTTATGCAGTGCTGAAATCGGGAGTAACAGTGCACTTTAAAGAAATCAATATTCATTAATGGAATAGAGAAGCCAAGATTAATAGGGGTGTTAGCAGTCAACCTCCTTTCTCCTCTGGTTCACAACAACACGTTTCAAGTTAGCACGAGAACTTTGTAGTGGAGTATATGGAACACAGTAAAGGTGATCAATCTTAACTGTATAGAGAGAGTGGCTTTTCGGTTTCTGTATCTTTCGAGCCCTCAGATACTGCTGAAAACTATGCTCCTTTTATAGACCATATTTTGACATCATCAAAGGAAAATGTCATAAATAAGATTTTATGACGTATCTATTCCCAAATCCTTTGAAAACAGACTATTCATGTAAACAGTTTGCAGTTGTTTACTTCAAAACTACTTCCCCTAAACAAGACTTCCTGACATAACAGTCCCTAAACCGTTTTAAGAAAAAGCTTTACCAACTGTTGTGTAGCTAATAGATTCGCTCCCCCTATTTTATTACGCTAAAACTAAAGTTACATTTTATAAGCTTAAAACTAAAATCTCAACCACTCATGGGTGACGTCATTACGAACACTTATTTCCTTACACAAGCACTTTAACATCTCAGAAAATAAGCCATACATTCTTTTTACGACACTTCAAAGTCATCCTGTTTATATCGGAAAGCCTGTTATTCCAAGATAAAGAAGTTCGACTGTTATAAACTTTTAACTCTCACGATGTCCAACAAGGAGCACCACTGGCTTTTGTCAAAATGGTGCACACCTGAGAGGTCGATGGTCTTGGAAGCACCAATCACAATATTAGGTGAATTGAAGAAACACATGCCATTATTGTTGATTTTTCTGGAGTTTACACAGCTAAACTGAAAAGAGGGAGTCACAATACAACAGTGGACCACTTCTAGACTAAAAAAAGTCCCAAACTGCTGCTTTTTAACTCATTCATTATTTGGTCACATTCTGTTCCAAAGACTGATGAGAAGATGGGGAAAACGGGAAAATAACAACTGCAGCACGTGCAACCTGCTTACAATTTCATCGCCACATCTCAGGAAGGTGGTCCAAAGGAGATGGTAAGATTCAGATACAACACCTTGCTGAGGTAGATGCAATTTCAAGCATCAAATGCACGACTCAACTGGGATAAATGAAAACTTAACAGGAATGATAAGTTGCCTTTCAGCCCAAACAGAATAGTCAGCAATCAGGCTTAATTACCCATCAAACACAATTCCTCCAACACAGCATAAACAAATACTCAAGGCTTGCACTGCCAGCAGCCATTGCATCAGCATTGATATTCACAGCTATGCAACATTTGTGAAAGTTCTGAATTACTTCCAACTCAAACTTTTTTGAAGGCTATTTTTCTCTTCTTTTTAGGTCTTTCTCTGCCATGTCTTATTTCAAAGGCTGGACATGCAACCGCATCAGAGGCCTGTCAAAAAAAAGCAGCTCGGCCTACCCACTAGGGTAGCACAAAAACAGCCCAGGGTGACGGTTTATATTTTTTTCTCTCTGTTAGGAAGTGCCTAACCATTGCTTCTCATCTCTTCCTACTGGAATAGGCAACATTGGAACTCACTTGGCATTTTCAGGCATAACCTCACTTCCTACCAGAGTGTTCTGTTGCATCATCTTCCCGAAGTTAAATAATTCAATCTGAGTACACCATAATCTTTTTCATCTATTTTAATACATTTCTAAAATATCCCCAAAATCTTTTTGGGGGGCAGTGGGGTGTGTGGAGAGAACATCAAATTCCATTAGTTACTGAGATGCAGTGGCATGAAATTGTACTTGCGCATATTCCTAGCAGACTGCAATGGAGGCAGTGCTCAGTCATGCCTCAAACAGTTAAAAGTTTGTTTTTGTTGCTGTGGCTTAGAAATAAATCTTCTGTCTTGATATCTGGGGTAGATTAAGCTGTCTGGAGATATCTGCTTGTGCATGACTGGGGGGGGTGGTGAGAAGCAAACTATCTAGTTGGCTTCCCTTAGTGACATTTTTGCCAGTATTTCTAAGTTAATTGCATCAGAAACTACCCCAGGTCCTTGAAATGCTAATGAACAACTCAATAGATAGCAAAGGGGCTGGTGTACAGATACTATATTTGAGTGGTACAACTGATTAATATCATGACTGTCTGTCTACTAAGGGTGCATGCACAGGGCTCTTAACATGTTCAATGAGGGCAACACTGCCTACCCTAAGACTATCTTTCAATGTGTAATTGGGGTAGGTTAGTTAATATTCATGCTATTAAGGTAATTTGCCTACAATCCAGTCGTCAGATATCATTACGTGTGTTCTGTTAGCTGGAAGGTGACTCATTAGGTCAGGTGTCTAGATAGGTCTGAGGGCTCCCTGTGATATGCCCCACACAAAGTCTGTCACATCATTGCAGTGTGTTGCATGTTGCGCAACATGGCAATACAGAGGGGCCTGCATTTGGAGGAGGCAGAATGATCACAACAGTCATCATCCAATGAGTAAGACTTGGGTGAAGGCCGGGAAGCAGAAGGAGGGAGAGCAGAATGTCTTGCAGCCAGAGATCTGTTGATAGCACAACGCCTCCGGTGACCTACTCATTTCCCTCTCCTGAAGTTACACAAAGCCCCTCAGTATTAACAGCTCTCGTTACCTCCTTCACCACTCCCTTAATCTTGCATTAAAGAACACTGAAGCCATTCAGCCAACTTTTATATCACTAATATACTTACAATACAGACTCAGATGCTGCTATGAAAATATACTGCCGATTCAAGTGCCATAAGAGATAAACGTGATTAGTTTAATGCCAAACATGATAAATGCTTTGAATTCATTTCACAGCCAAGTGTCAACCCATGATGCCTTTCTTAAAAGGTTTACTAACTCCAATGAGGTGCTTACCCAGTGGCTTCAGCAAAGCTGGTGGAAGGCTGGTGTAGCTCATGTGGGGACCTCCCTCCTTCTGCTTCCTGGCCATCACCCAAGTCTTACTCATTCAGGGAGCTCGAGTCTGTGAGGGCCCGGCTGCCGACTGCTGCATCTTGGCTGCTGCCGGGGCAATCTGGCCCAGCTGGCTTTCTAGCATCATAGCAGGTATTGGTTGAGGGGGTGGCAAGGGAGCAGATCTGCGGACAACCTGAGAGAGGGCAACACGTGCCACTCCCACGGGGCTGCGGCTCAGTACTGCCATTGATGTGGGGGATAGAAGACTGTAGGAGGTGAGTGACACCTTCCAAATCCTCCATCAGTCTCTCCAAGGTGGAGCACATGCTTTAATCCAGAGTCTAGGTACCAGCTGTTTGAGCTTCCATCAAAGGTAGAAAGGCTGGTAACGAAGTCTCCTGTTGCGAGGGCCCAGCTGCATCGTCCCTGGTGGTGGCCACACTCGCCAAGGTAGATTACAGAGCGCTAATGCAGAGCAAGAAGACGCCACACAAGCTGGTGTGGCAACTTCTCAGCAGACCTTCCAATATCTGGCATAGCTGCTCATGTGAGGGAAGTCGTTTTCTTTTCAAAGCTGGGCCCCTAAAATCCACATCTCTGTCCTCCTCAGCAGAGCTGAGGATAATCTCGCCCTCTGACGAGCCACCTCCTGGGCTGTCCCTGCGGCCACTATCTGCTCCTGCTCACTCGTGCTGGGTGCTTCACCAAGTGTTAACTCCTATAACTCAGTCCCTAAGCCACCCGGGGTGCCAATCTCTGTGCTGGAGCGCGTGACGGTGCATCCTCATGAGGATTGTCCTCCTCCGAGGGGTCTTTTGCGACTGGGTGCAAAGCCTTACAATCAAATATTAATTAGGCCTGGAAGTTAAAATACCCTGTGCCTGAAATTTATGACAGCGGGTGCATTTCACACTCGTCCTGCGCACGCCCCCCTTCCCCCCCCCTGCCTGAAACCCGTTCCGAGTTAAAATCTACTCCATGTTTCAATATGTAAGGAGGATAGGTTATGGAATATTTAAGCTATCACAGGTATATGACTCATCCTTGACAATAGTCTAAGGCACAAAGACAAATAAGCCACAACAATAATATTATATGAATATTTAGGTGGCTCCAAGCAAACTCCCAAGACTATATAGAGGGCAGTGTCCTTGTCTGGCTGGAACCGCCATCTCCTAACCAAGAATTGTTAATCCATGCAAAATAATCACCAATAGATAGCAAGTGTAATCATTTAAGTGGGGTAAGCCACGGCACACACTATGGAATGCTGCATGGCATTCAGCCAAATAAATTAGCAAGAAGTCAAGAAATAATAAAGCTGCTTATATTGCTCAACACCCTCAAAATTATTTCTATTAAAGAAGCCACAAATCCATTAAAATCTGCCCACCACTCTCTGATACACAATAACAATGTGATACTGCATTTTTGGCAATCAAACAAGATTAGTCATAAGATGGCAGGATTCACTGTATACAACGGCTACTGATGTATGTTCCTAGTGAAAATCACTTGCATTTTTGGCATTGCTGGCAAGAACTCGCCGAGACAAAACATGTCTAATGTCATCTTGATTACAGGTCACTGCCAGAAGGTCACAGCACTGGGATGAGCAATGTGTGTAAACGGATGTCGAAAGCATGCCAGAGTCCATTCAGATTGGATTTTTCTGGCTGATTTTAAACAGAAGCTTCATGCAAATCACTGTCTCACTGTGAAAGAGATACACCTACCCATATTCCTGAAAGGTAGCTTTCTCTGTTAGAAGATTCTATTTTCATTGGGGGGGGGGGGGGGGGGGGGGGGAATTAGGGAAAGCTTTGTCAGTTATTTTAACAAGCAGATAGAAAATGAGCAGAAGTGGTATACTTATCTCGAACATACTCATTTCCATATAGCTGGCACTGGAAGCATCATAAAATCCTGTAGTGGTATTTCTGTAAGATGCATTTCATTTTTACCCATGCCTCAAACAATTTGGGAGTGGGGGAGAGCTCTGCAAAGCTGCCCTAATCTGATTGAACTAGCTCTATCATCACAGTCCAAAGCATGATGTCGAGCAGTAACTGGGGAGGGCAAGAGAAGGGGAAGAAAATCTCAGTCATACATGAGCAAAATATACCTCAGCTAGGATGTAAATCACAGGAAATCCAATTAAAGCCACCGTCAAGGGTAAAATCCTACTTTAGTCCAGCATTGCAATTCAATTTCATAAGGAGATGACACCATGCAGGTACCAGTGTGATGCAACATAAACAAGTGGGCCCAACATGACCACTCTTCTTGTCGAATGCCTACTTTGCAGGGAGCCCAGTTCAATTTCACAGCAGTTCTTTCCTGACTCACACAAACCCGAGCAAATGGAAAGGATCAATCACTAGCAACAATCTAACACTGCCAGATTTCATCCACACAGGAGAGATATTATGATTGTATGTCCCAGCTACAGAGACACACCATGGGCTTGTGACGTGTCCTCAGGGCTTCTTTAAAAGAAAAATTGTTTGGAGATGGGGCGGAAGATTTTTAAAAATAAATTCTTGCATTAGTGTGGTTTCTCATTCTACTTCAGGATCAGACTGTAAAAAAAGGCTTCTACATCAATGAATGTAATACAGTTAATGTTCAATGCCTGCAAGGAGGAATTCAAATATTAAAAAATGTCCTTTAAGCACCAAAACTTTCAATCACCATTATAGTCGGAGTAAATTAATATTTTAAAAACTGCTTATAACATTTATACCAATTTTCACACATGCTGCAGTGTTAGCCTCACCTGTTTCTTTTCCTCAACCACAAATAAGGAGAGTTTGGACAGAGTTCAAATATGCGCGCTCGGATTCATTATATACACAGATCCACTGCACTAATACTGGGAAACAATCTAACACCACACAGGAAGAGACATTTTAGATTAAAAACTGGGTTCTGTAAGAGTTTCTCTGCAAGTGAGCAGTGCTAGTTTAACCATTGAAAGAATACTCCCAGAGTACTAAAGGACAAGATTAAACTAAAACTCAAGCACAGCTCTCCCTCTTCTCTCTTCTGAACTGAATTTTTTTTGATACTTAAAAAAAATACATCAATGCCTCTTTAATTATCCTGAAAAACAGGGCCCACAGTTGTGCCAGCTTGACTACCCACAATCCCTGCTCTAATGGTACTACATGTACCTGTCAATATTCTTGTATTGAGGTGAGTTACTAATTTAAGTTTTTTTCATGTGCACTTTAACACACCTGTTTAACTGAAACGTGTTCCTTTTCCTCATTGGGACTTTAAAAAAAGGTTTTTAGAGCCATTATTTGTTGTCAATTTTGGTAAATAAAGGTGCTAGGTTATTAAACTATTGAGCAAATTTAACGTCCTGATAACAGATTATCTTTCACAGTTTGTAGAGATAAAAAGGAAACCCTTTGAATGCTGAAAGCCCGAAATAAAAACCACACCACGGCCTAGCAAAGCTATTAACACTACAGTATTAGTCATATGATGAAATAAACATTCAGCTCCTACATCAGTCGCCATGATTACCCCATTAGTTAAATCATTTTGAACAGATTCATTCAGCAACCAGTGCACCCATGTGAAGGAACAGATTACAAAATATTAAATTCTGCTATAATGTGGACCGCAATACCTAAACTAACATCATGTCACTAAGTACAGAAAAACATTTTATAGAGATGGCACGACACAATAGTGACACTAAAGCTGCACCATGGGGCTATAGCAAATGGGATATTTTCCTGACTTATATAATGATCATGATGTGGAGATGCCGGTGTTGGACTGGGGTGGACAAATGTGAGAAGTCGCACAACACCAGGTTATAGTCCAACAGTTTTATTTGAAATCACAAGCTTTCGGAGCTGCTGCTCACCTGACGAAGGAGCAGCGCTCCGAAAGCTTGTGATTTCAAATAAAACTGTTGGACTATAACCTGGTATTGTGCGACTTCTCACATTTATATAATGATCAATTGTGTTGTCGAGGTGAGAACCTGAGCAGAGGACAAGCTCCACAAATAGGAGGAAAGAATAACACTTAAAAAAAAACTACAAGTTGTATGAGATTAAAAAGTCCTCAGCAAAGTCAAGGAAGTAATTCAAGCCCGGGTCTGCATGATTTTCAGAAACTGTTGGAACACTGCCTGTGTAGTTTTATCATAAGCAGAGCTCCCGTGAGTGAATCGGTGCCTTGTAACTCATGAGCATCTCTGAGGTAACAAATGATTGAGAGAGTCAGTTTACTATACTATTTTGTTGTAGGTTGATGATATGGGATTACTTCCCAAAGAAATTACAACACGGAGACAGGCCTTTCAGCCCAACCAGTCCATGTTGGTGCTCATTCAAGACCCGTCTTTCGGATGAGACGTTAAACTGAGTCTGCTCTCTCAGGTGGACGTAAAAGATCTCGTGGCACTATTTCGAAGAGGAGCAGGGGAGTTATCCCCAGTGTCCTGGCCAATATTTATCCCTCAATCAACATCACAAAAACAAATTATCTGGTCATTATCACATTGCTGTTTGTGGGACCTTGCTGTGTGCAAATTGGTTGCCACGTTTCCTACATTACAACAGTGACCACATTGGCTGTAAAGCACTTTGGGGCATCCGGTGGTTGTGAAAGGCGCTATATAAATGCAAGTCTTTCTTTCTTTCAACCACTGGAAGCAGTCTGTTTCTATTTATTATGCTCTGTCCCTTCACAATATTAAACACCTTTCATTATCTCCTTTGGTCCAACTAAAACAGCCCCAATTTGTCTAAGTCTGTCTTCATATTTGTATTGCCTTATACCAGGCAGCATCCTCATGACTTTGTGTTGCACTCTTTCTATTGCCTCAAAATCCTTCCAATAGTGTGGAGCCCCAAACTGCAGATAGCACTCCAACTGTGGTCTTACTAAGGTTTTATAAATATTACATCTCAATATTTATATTCCATACGTCTTGCCGTAAAACCCAATACTCCATTAGCTTTTTTGATGGACTTAATCCACTTAAAGTCCTTCTTTCAATGTTTTGAGAACTGGAACCCCCAGATCCCTCTCCTCTTCCACATCATTCAGCCTTTCATTATTACTTTAACCAAAAATGTACCGCCTCACATTTACTGACATTGAATTTCATCTGCCACTTTTTGCCCATTCCATCGTCTTATCAATATCAGAATTATGTACCATGCCTATCTTAGTATTGTCTGCAAATTTGCACACTGCCCCCTCTAGCTCCATCATTGATGTACACAGTGAATAGAAGCGGTCCCAGAACAGAACACTGTGGTACACTGCTATCCACTTCCAACCACTCTGAGAAATAACTCTTAACTTCTACGTTGTTCCTCCCTTCTAACCAGTTTTTAATCCAAGCCTCTGGAGTGGGACTTGAACCCACAATCTTCTGACTCAGAGACGAATGCTACCACTGAGCCACAGCAGATTCCACTGAATACATTCATGTGTGGTACTTTGTCAAGGGACTAAGATTGAAGTGCGATTTTGCACTGAGTGCGGTTTAAACAGAGTGCTGCGAGTTGGGTGAGTCAGGGAGTTAGGTGAGGAGTGGAAGGAGGCGCTCTCTTGCTTCGCCTTTATTTTTCCTAACTTTTCACCCTGTAGGAATTGGTTCTTACTTTACACCAAGGAAAGAGTCCGAGAGCGGGAGCAGTCAAACAACAACAACTGCGAAACCGCTAAAGTGACGTCACAACCAGGGAAGGAGCTGATTGGTAAGTAGGACCTGGTGAGTATTTCTACAGTCCAGTAGTTAAAGTCAAAGTAAGGTCTCTAGCTTAGAGTAAGTAGTGTTTAAAGGGAAGTAAGGTCCCTAGTGTACTTAATATTCTTTAATTTAAAGGAAGTAAAGGGAGTAAATTAAGAGTAGGACATGGCAGGGCAGCTCGACTGCGTGGAGTGCTCCTCCTGTGCTATGTGGGAAGTCAGGGACACTTTCGGTGTCCAGGGCGAACACATGTGCAGGAAGTGACTCCAGCTGCAGCTACTCGAAATCCGCGTTTCGGAGCTGGAGCTGCGGCTGGAGTCACTGTGGAGCATCTGCGAAGCTGAGATCTTCGTGGATAGCACGTTTAACGAGGTGGTCACACCGCAGGTAAAGAGTGCACAGGCAGACAGTAAATGGGTGACCGCCAGACAGAGTAAAAGAACTAGGAAGGTAGTGCAGGAGTCCCCTGGGTCCATCTCCCTCTCCAACAGATTTTCCGTTTTGGATACTGATGGGGGAGATGGTTTCTCACGGGAATGCAGCGAGAGCCAAGTCCGTGGCACTACGAGTGGCTCAGCTGCACAGGAGGGGAGGAAAAAGAGTGGGAGAGCAATAGTGATGGGGGATTCTATCGTAAGGGGAACAGATAGACGTTTTTGTGGCCGTAGACGTGACTCCAGGATGGTATGTTGCCTCCCTGGTGCCAGGGTCAAGGATGTCACTGAACAGCTGCAGGGCATTCTGAAGGGGGAGGGCGAACAGTCAGAGGTCGTGGTTCACATTGGTACCAACGACATGGGTAGAAAGAGGGATGAGTTCCTGCAACAAGAATTTAGGGAGCTAGGTAGCAGATTAAAAAGCAGGACCTCAAAGGTTGTAATCTCTGGATTACTCCCGGTGCCACGTGCTAGTGAGTATAGGAATAGGAGGATAGAGCAGTTGAATGCGTGGCTAAAGAGTTGGTGCAGGAGGGAGGGCTTTAGTTTCCTGGATCACTGGGTCTGCTTCTGGGGAAGGTGGGACCTGTACAAGTCGGACAGGTTGCACCTGAACCAGAACGGGACCAACATCCTTGCGGGGAGGTTTGCTAGTACTGTTGGGGGGGGGGGGGTTTAAACTAACTTGGCAAGGGGATGGGATACGGAGTGGAGCTATAGTAGGGGGTGATGCACAGCCAAATATAGAGGAAAAAACAAGTCAGCCTGGAAGGCAGTGCAAATATGTAACGGCACAAGGGAGTATGGCAAGGCTGGATGGCATTTATTTTATTGTAAGGAGTCTTGCGAGTAAGGCAGATGAATTGAAGGTGTTGATGAACACATGGGAGTATGACATTGTTGCTATCACAGAGACATGGTTGAGGGAGGGGCAGGACTGGCAGCTCAATATTCCGGGGTATAGAATCTTCAGGCGAGAAAGAGGGGGTTGTAAAAGAGGAGGGGGTGTTGCAATATTAATCAAGGAGTCAATTACTGCTGTAAGGAGGGATGATATCTTAGCAGGTTCCTCTAATGAGGCCATATGGGTAGAACTTAAAAACAAAAAGGGGGCAAGCACTTTGCTGGGAGTGTACTATAGGCCCCCAAACAGTCAGGGGGAGATAGAGGAACAGATATGCAGGCAACTCTCAGAGAAGTGTAGAAATAATAGGGTAGTAATAGTAGGGGATTTCAACTTCCCCAATATTAACTGGGATAGTCAGAGTGTGAAAGGCTTAGAGGGTGCGGAATTCTTAAAGTGCATCCAGGAGAGCTTTTTGAGCCAGCATGTAGAAAATCCTACAAGAGAGGGGGCGGTACTGGACCTAATTCTAGGGAATGTAGCCGGGCAAGTGGTAGAAGTGTCAGTAGGAGAGCATTTTGGTGACAGTGACCATAATTCGGTGAGATTTAAGGTAGTCATGGAAAAGGACAAAGATGGACCGGAAATAAAGGTTCTAAATTGGGGGAAGGCCGATTTTAATATGATAAGGCAGGATCTGGCCAAAGTGGACTGGGATCAGCTACTTTTAGGAAAATCCACATGAGAAAGGAAAGAGTACACAACGCCAACATGTTCCCGTAAAGGTCAAGGGTGGGACCAACAAACCCAGGGAACCCTGGATGTCAAGGGATATACAAGAATGGATTAGGAAAAAAAGGGAGGCTTTTGGCAGATACAAAGGACTAAAAACAGTGGAAGCCCTAGAGGAGTATAGAAAGTGCAAGGGGGTACTTAAAAAAAGAAATTAGGAGAGCGAAGAGATGTCATGAAAAAACACTGGCGGGCAAAATAAAGGAAAATCCCACGGTGTTTTATAAGTATATTAAGGGCAAGAGTATAACCAGGGAAAGAGTAGGGCCCATTAGGGACCAAAGTGGCAATGTGTGTGTAGAGCCGGAAGATGTAGGTGAGGTTTTAAATGAATATTTTGTATCTATGTTCACTATGGAGAAGGACGATGTAAGCATAGAAATCAGGCAGGGGGATTGTGATATACTTGAACAAATTAGTATTGAGAGGGAGGAGGTACTAGCGGTTTTAGCGGGCTTAAAAGTGGATAAATCCCCAGGCCCTGACGGAATGTATCCCAGGCTGCTGTGTGAGGCAAGGGAGGAGATTGCAGGGGCTCTGACACAAATTTTCAGAACCTCTCTGGCCACAGGGGAGGTGCCAGAGGACTGGATGACAGCTAACGTAGTACCATTGTTCAAGAAGGGTAGTAGGGATAAACCAGGGAATTAAAGGCCAGTGAGTCTAACATCAGTGGTAGGGAAATTATTGGAAAAATTCTGAGGGACAGAATTAGTCTCCACTTGGAGAGGCAAAGATTAATCAAGGATAGTCAGCATGGCTTTGTCAGGGGGAGATCATGTCTGACCAATTTGATGGGAGTTTTTCGAGGGGGTGACTAGGTGTGTGGATGAGGGTAGTGCAGTTGATGTAGTCTACATGGACTTCAGTAAGGCTTTTGACAAAGTCCCACATGGGAGACTGGTCAAGAAGGTAAGAGCCCATAGGATCCAGGGCAATTTGGCACATTGGATCCAAAATTGGCTTAGTGGCAGGAGGCAGAGGGTGATGGTCGAAGGTTGTTTTTGTGACTGGAAGCCTGTGTCCAGTGGTGTACCGCAGGGATCGGTGCTGGGTCCTTTGCTGCTTGTAGTGTACATTAATGATTTAGATATGAATGTAGGAGGTTCGCAGATGACACGAAAATTGGTGGAGTGGTAAATAGCGAGGAGGGAAGCCTCAGGCTACAGGACGATATAGACGGGATGGTTAGATGGGCAGAACAGTGGCAAATGGAATTTAACCCTGAAAAGTGTGAGGTGTTGCATTTTGGGAGGACTAACAAGGCAAGGGAATACACAATGAATGGTAGGACCCTAGGAAGGACAAAGGATCAGAGGGACCTTGGTGTGCATGTACATAGATCCCTGAAAGCAGCAGGACAGGTAGACAAAGTGGTTAAAAAGGCATATGGGATACTTGCCTTCATTAGCCGAGGCATAGAATATAAGAGCAGGGAGGTTATGATGGAGCTGTACAAAACGCTAGTTAGGCCACAGCTGGAATACTGTGTGCAGTTCTGGTCGCCACACTATAGGAGGGATGTGATTGCATTGGAGAGGGTGCAGAGGAGAGTCACCAGGATGTTACCTGGGCTGCAGCGCTTCAGCTATGAAGAGAGACTGGACAGGCTGGGGTTGTTTTCCTTAGAGCAGAGAAGGCTGAGGGGGGACCGATTGAGGTGTACAAAATTATGAGGGGCATAGATAGGGTAGATAGAAAGGAACTTTTCCCCTTAGTAGAGGGGTCAATAACCAGGGGGCATAGTTTCAAGGTAAGGGGCAGGAGATTTAGAGGGGATTTGAGGAAAAACTTTTTCACCCAGAGGGTGGTTGGAATCTGGAACTCACTGCCTGAAAGGGTGGTAGAGGCAGGAACCCTCACAACATTCAAGAAGCATTTAGATGAGCACTTGAAACGCCATAGCATACAAGGCTACGGACCAAGTGCTGGAAAATGGGATTAGAATAGACAGGGCTTGATGGCCGGCGCGGACACGATGGGCCGAAGGGCCTCTTTCTGTGCTGTATAACTCTATGACTCTATGACTCAGGAGTTGAACACTCTGAATCCCTTTGCCAGCACGGAACTAAATGTGCTCAGCACAAATACACACACAAGTTTTAATGTTGCTCACATAACTAAAGCCAAATACCAGCTATACAAACTGGACTAGGTGGAACTCCTCAGGCCAAAGAATGAGTTAAAAAGTATAGAACACTCCCCAAAAAGTGGACCCCACCAGTGGGCCACGAAAGCGGTTTGGACCACCAAAGATGTGACAATTTAAAAACAGTTAAACCCCCTTACACAGGGGGCCAAAGAAGACATTAACGAGGTTGGGGTGAGGTGGGGCTTTGAACACCACCGCCACCGCCCCCCCCCCCCCCCCCCCCCAACCTTAATGGCAGGCTCCTGTACTTGCGCTTGCACCTGCTTGCCCTATGCAAATTAGTTCCCCTCCCACTGATCCTGCAAACTTCAGCAAGGTCAATAATGGAGGCTACTGGTGGGCACGATCCTGGCGTATCTACTGGGACCGTGGCCCAAGGAAATTCAGTGCCTTATGGTTAATGAAGTTGAGAAATGGTGCTTTTTATTAGACTTCCCAGGTCTAAACCAATCCACCTGAAATGTTTGAAGCTTTTGAGATGCATTAGAGCCACGATCAAACAATAGAGTTGAATAATTAGATAGTAAATATTGCACAATTCAGGAAAATAAGAGCTGCCAGCCTGATGAAGCACAAGGTCTGCTGGGAGATTTTCAGGGTGATAGAGTTCTTCAATCAGAATTGCCTGTATTTTAGTGCATGGGTTTCAATGTGGTGACAATTTCCAAACCAAGCGTTCTGACATGCTTCAAATTCAGGTGCTTTGACACCAGCTGCTCCTGATGATTGTTGCAATGAAATTCTGGAAAGCTATTATCAGCTTTACAAAGTCCCTCTAACCTACGTACCGATGCTAACATTGCTGGGGCCCATCCATAGCAATTACAGTAAGTGTCTTTAATAGTATATTGGCTTTCTGAATAACAGAAATCACGACTGTTTTGATGGTCGTGCACTGGATTCAAATCTTTTAGTGACACAATGTCAGTCGGTTCTTTATTCACTGTGCAGTTATAAGACTCACACAAGTGCTGCTAGCTGAGGCTTGTCCTCAAAATCATGTGACTCATCCACTGCAAGATTTCAACATACACATTTCTGGATGTCAAAATGTAATTTTGATTCAACATCACTACTTGGATTTGAGATCCTACTGTGTCATGAGACAGTTGAAGATCTGAAGTTTGCTTCTGCAGTTGATCGTTACCTGGGCATAGGATGTCTAAATACACATATTCACATCACCCTCACAGTAAGGCTTTTTTGTTTGAGCACAGTTAATATTCCGCACAACTTGGTACAAAGCGGAGTCACAGTTCGGCTTGTTTAGTAGATTTAATGAAAACTTGTGGTTTTTAAGGTGACTTGACAGGGTCTTCACTTTCAAAGAACAAACCACAGAACCTTTTGGAAAATCCTAATCATTGTCCCTTTTCTCTTTTTATTTATTATTGAAGGAATGTTATCTGATCTAACTCAAGGATACAGATGATCCACTCCAAGTGTAGTTCTTCTGTTTGGAGTTAGGTTTCTGTGGTTAAAGCTCATTCAGTGGTTTTGAGAAATTTGGGAAAGTTTAATTAGAATCTCAGTTGCCAAGCTATGAGTAACAAAAAACATCAGCACTGGCCCACTCCATAGAATCAAGAGAAGCTAGACAGCTAAATGAAGAGGAAATAAAGCAAATCTATAATCACCTTTTATAGGTACACAGGATCAGGAGTAGACTATTCAGCCCCTCGAGCCTGTCCCGCCATTCAATTAGATTATGGCTGATCTGTATCTTAACTCCATCTACTCGCCTTGGTTTTGCAACCCTTAATACCCTTGCCTAACAAAATTCTATCAATCTCGGTTTTGAACATTTCAACTGGCCTAGCCTCAACAGCTTTTTTGGGGAGAGAGTTCTAGATAGCCACTACCTTTTGTGTGAAGATGTGCATCCTGACTTCACCCCTGAACAGCCTAGCTCTAATTTTAAGGTTATACCCCCTTGTTCTGGACTCCCTGTAATTCTCTGTAATCTCGAGTCTTTTTGCTAAAACTCAGGTATGGTGCATTAGAAGATCGACATCTCAACCGGCAAACAAATTATATTGAAACAAATGACAGTTTGGAGCAAATACTCCAGGTAGATACAAGCAAAATACCTAAAATCATAGCATGATACAGCACAGGAGGAGGCCATTCGGCCCATCGTGCCTGTGCCGGCTCTTTGAAAGAGCTAGCCAATTAGTCCCACTCCTCTGCTCTTTCCCCACAGCTCTGCATTTTCCCCCTTCAAGTAGTTATCCAATTCCCTTTTGAAAGTTATTATTGAATCTGCTTCCACCACCCTTTCAGGCAGCGCATTCCAGATCATAACAACTCGCTGCTTAATTTTTATTTCCTCAACACACCTCTGGTTCTTTTGCCAATCAGCTTAAATCTGTCCTCTGGTTACCGACCCTCCTGCCACTGGAAACAGTTTCTCCTTATTTACTCTAGCACCTCTATCTCCCCTTAACCTTCTCTGCTCGAAGGAGAACCATCCCAGTTTCTCTGGTCTCTCCACGTAACTGAAGTTCCTCATCACTGGTACCATTCTAGTAAATCTCCTCTGCACCCTCTTCCTAAAGTGCGGTGCCCAGAATTGGACACAATACTCCAGCTGAGGCCTAACCAGTGTTTTATAAAGGTTTAGCATAACCTCCTTGCTTTTGTGCTCTATTCCTCTATTAATAAAGCCAAGGATCCCACATGCCTTTTTAAACAGCCTTCTCAACTTGTCCTGCCACCTTCAAAGATTTGTATACATACAACCCCAGTTCTCTCTCTGTTCCTGCACCCCCTTTAAAATTGTACCATTTAGAATATATTGCCTCTCCTCATTCTTCCTACCAAAATGTATCATTTCACACTTCTCTACGCTAATTTTCATCTGCCATGTGTCTGCCCATTCCACCAGTCTCTCTATGTCCCCATGAAGTCTGGTGGGGTGGCTATGTTAATAAAGGAAGGAATCACTGTAATACAGAGTAATGATATTGGGTCAAAAAATCATGATAATGAAACAGTTTGGGTGGAGATAAGGAATAATAAGGGGAAAAAAACATTAGTGGGCGTAGTCTATAGGCCTCCGAACAGTTGCAACTCTATTGGACGGAGTATCAATCAGGAAATAGTTGAGGCATGTAATAAGGGAACATCTATAATTATGGGGGATTTTAACTATCATATTAATTGGACAAATCAAATGGGGCAGGGCTGCCTTGAGGATGAGTTCATTGAGTGTATTAGGGATGGGTTTCTTGAGCAGTATGTAACTGAACCGACCAGGGGGCAAGCAACCTTAGATCTGGTCCTGTGTAACGAGACAGGATTAATTAAAAATGTCCTAGTAAAGGATCCCCTTGGAATGAGTGACCATAACATGGTTGAATTCCATATTCAATTAGAGGGTGAGAAGGTTGGATCTCAAACAAGCGTGCTAAGCTTGAATAAAGGAGACTATGAAGGTATGCGAGCGGAATTGAGTAGAGTGGATTGGGAAAATAGATTAAAGGGTAAGACGACACATGATCAGTGGTGTACATTCAAGGAGTTATTTTACAACTTCCAAAAAAAATATATTCCACTGAAAAGAAAAGGGTGTAAAAGAAAGGACAGTCATCCGTGGCTAAGTAAAGAAATTAAGGATAGTATTCGACTAAAAACAAGGGCATATAAGGTAGCGAAATCTAGTGGGAGGACAGAGGATTGGGAAAACTTTAAAAGGCAGCAAAAAATAACAAAAAGATTGATTAAGAAAGGGAAGATAGATTATGAAAGTAAATTAGCAAAAAATATAAAAACAGATAGTAAGAGTTTTTATAGTTATATAAAAAGAAAAAGGGTGGCTAAAGTAAATGTTGGTCCCTTAGAGGATGAGACCGGGAAATTAATGGTGGGAAATATGGAGATGGCAAAAACACTGAATGAATATTTTGTATCAGTCTTTACAGTAGAGGACACTAAGAATATCCCAACACTGGACAAACAGGGGGCTATAGGGGGAGAGGAGCTAAACACGATCAAAATCACTAAGGAAGTGGTACTCGGTAAAATAATGGGACTCAAGGCGGATAAATCACCTGGACCTGATGGCTTACATCCTAGAGTCTTGAAGGAAGTGGCGGTAGGGATTGTAGATGCATTGGTAATAATTTTTCAAAACTCCCTGGATTCCGCTAAGGTCCCGGCAGACTGGAAAACTGCTAATGTAACACCCTTATTTAAAAAGGGCAGTAGACAGAAGGCTGGTAACTATAGACCGGTTAGCCTAACATCTGTGGTAGGTAAAATTTTGGAGTCCATTATTAAGGAAACAGTAACAGGACATTTGGATAATCATAATTTAATAGGACAAAGTCAGCATGGTTTTACGAAGGGGAAGTCATGTTTGACAAATTTGCTGGAGTTCTTTGAGGAAGTAACATATAGAGTGGATAAAGGGGAACCAGTGGACGTAGTGTATTTAGACTTCCAAAAGGCATTTGACAAGGTGCCACACAAAAGATTATTGCTTAAGGTAAAAAATCACGGGATTGGGGGTAATATTCTGGCATGGATAGAGGATTGGCTATCTAACAGAAAGCAAAGAGTTGGGATAAATGGTTCATTCTCAGACTGGCAATCAGTAACTAGTGGTGTTCCACAGGGGTCAGTGCTGGGTCCCCAACTCTTCACAATCTATATTAACGATTTGGAGGAAGGGACCAAGTGTAACATATCAAAATTTGCAGATGATACAAAGATGGGAGGGAAAGTAGTGAGTGAGGAGGACATAAAAAACCTGCAAGGGGACATAGACAGGCTAAGTAAGTGGGCAGAGATTTGGCAGATGGAATACAACACTGGAAAGTGTGAGGTGATGCACTTTGGCAGGAAAAATCCTAGAGCAATTTATTATCTTAATGGCAAGAAACTGGAGAGTACTGAAGTGCAAAGGGATCTGGGGGTCCTGGTGCACGAAACTCAAAAGGTTAGTATGCAGGTGCAGCAAGTGATTAAGAAGGCAAATGGAATGTTGGCTTTCATTGCTAGGGGGATAGAATATAAAAATAGGGAGGTATTGCTTCAGTTGTACAAGGTATTGGTGAGACCGCACCTGGAATACTGCATACAGTTTTGGTGTCCTTACTTAAGGAAAGACATCCTTGCTCTCGAGGCAGTGCAAAAAAGGTTCACTCGGTTAATCCCGGGGATGAGGGGGTGGTCATATGAGGAGAGGTTGGGTAGATTGGGACTCTACTCATTGGAGTTCAGAAGAATGAGAGGCGATCTTATTGAAACATATAAGATTGTGAAGGGGTTGGATCGGGTGGATGCGGGGAGGATGTTCCCGATGACGGGTGAGACGAGAACTAGGGGACATAGTCTTAGAATAAGGGGCTGCTCTTTCAAAACTGAGATGAGGAGGAACTACTTCACTCAGAGGGTGGTAGGTCCATGGAATATGCTGCCACAAAAAGCTGTAGAAGCTACAACATTAATTAAATTTAAAACAGAAATAGACAGTTTCCTAGAAGTAAAGGGCATTAAGGGTTACGGGGAGCGGGCAGGAATTTGGACATGAGTCTAGGTTCGGTTCGGTCATGGCCCTGTGGGTAGTGGAGCGGGCCCAGGGACTGTGTAGCCTGATTCTGCTCCTATTTCGTGTGTGCAATTCTGTTAGATGCAGGAGATGGTTCTGTGATAGATAGTAGATTGGCGGTTAGGATCAGATCAGCCATGATCTTATTGAATGGCGGAGCAGGCTCGAGGGGCCGATTGGCCTACTCCTGCTCCTATTTCTTATGTTCTTATGTTCTTATGTTACTATCCTCCTCATTGTTTACATTTCCGAGTTTTGTGTCCTCTGCAAACTTTGAAATTATGCCCTGGATACCCAAGTCCAGGTCATTAATATATATCAAAAAGAGCAGTGGTCCCAACACCGACCCGTGGGGAACACCATTGCACACTTCCCTCCAGTTTGAAAAACAACCGTTCACCACTAATCTCCTCATTCTGTCTCTTAGCTAATTTTGTATCCATGCAGCCACTGCCTCTTTAATCCTATGGGCTTCAATTTTGCTAACAAGTCCATTATGTAGTACTTTATCAAATGCCCTTTGAAAGTCCATATACACAACATCAACCACATTACCCTCATCAACCCTCTCAGTTACTTCATCGAAGAACTCAATCAAGTTAGTCAAACACCATTTTCCTTTAACAAATCCGTGCTGGCTTTCATTTATTAACCGATATTTTTTCCAAGTGACAACTAATTTTATCCCAGATTAATGTCTCAAAGTTTCCCCACCACTGACGTTAGGCTGACTGGCCTGTAGTTGTCGGGTTTATCCCCCCCCGCCCCCCTCTGCTTCATTTCCTCTCAAGGAGCGTCTTAAAGGAGGAAAAAGAGGTAGAGAGGCGGAGAGGTTTAGGGAGGGAATTCCAGAGCTTAGGACCTAGGCAACAGAAGGCACAGCCACCAATGGTTGAGTGATTATAATCAGGGACTCTCAAGAGGGCAGAATTAGAGGAGCGTAGATATCTCGGGGGGGGCTGGAGGAGATTATAGAGATAGGGAGGGGCAAGGCCATTGGAGGGATTTGAAAACAAGGTCGAGAATTTTGAAATCAAGGCGTTGCTTAACCGGGAGTCAATTTAGGTCAGCGAGCACAAGGGTGATGGGTGAACAGGACTTGGTGCGACATGGACAGCCGAGTTTTGGATGGCCTCCAATTACGTAGGGTAGAACGTGGGAGGCCAGCCAGGAGTGCATTGGAATAGTCAAGTCTAGAAGTAACAAAGGCATGGATGAGGGTTTCAGCAGCGGATGTGCTGAGGCAGGGGCGGAGACGGGAGATGTTACGGAGGTGGAAATAGGCTGTCTTAGTTATGCCGCGGATATGTGGTCGGAACCTCATTTCAGGGTCAAATATGACAGCAAGGTTGCGAACAGTGTGGTTCAGCCTCAGACAGATGTTAAGGAGAAGGATGAAGTCAGTGGCTAGGGAACAGAGTTTGTGGCGGGGACTGAAAACAATGGTTTTGACCTTCCCAATATTTAATAGGAGAAAATTTCTGCTCATTCAGTACTGGATGTCGGACAAGCAGTCTGACAATTTAGAGACCGTGGAGGGGTCGAGAGAAGTGGTGGTGAGGTAGAGCTGGGTGTCATCAGCGTACATGTAGAAACTGACTCTGTGTTTTCGGATGATGTCGCCAAGGGGCAGCATGTAGATTTGAAATAGGAGGGGGCCAAGGATAGATCCTTGGGGGACACCAGAGGTAACGATGCAGGAGCGGGAAGAGAAGCCACTGCAGGTGATTCTCTGGCTACGATTAGATAGTTAAGAATGGAACCAGGCGAGTGCAGTCCCACCCAGCAGGACACCAGTGGAGAGACGTTGGAGGAGGATGGAGTGGTCAACCGTGTCAAAGGCTGTAGACAAGTCAAGAAGGACGAGGAGGGATAGCTTACCTTTGTCACAGTCACAAAGGATGTTATTTGTGACTTTGATGAGAGCTGTTTCGGTACTGTGGCGGGGCGGAAAACTGATTGGAGGGATTCAAACATGGAGTTGTGGGAAAGATGGGCATGGATTTGGGAGGCAACAACACGTTCAAGGACTTGAGAGGAAAGGGAGGTTGGAGATGGGGTGGTAGTTTGCAAGGACAGTGGGGTCAAGGTTTTTTTTTTTGGAGGAGAGGGGTTTTGACGGCAGATTTGAAGGGGAGGGGCACAGTATCTGAGGAGAACTGTTAACAATATCAGCTAACATGGGGGGCAGGAAGGGAAGTTGGGTGGTCAGCAGTTTAGTAGAAATAGGGTCGAGGGAGCAGAAAGTGGGTCTCATGGACAAGATGAACATGGAGAGGTCATGAGGGGAGATCGGAGAGAAACTGGACAAAGATGCGAGTTCAGGACTAGGTCAGGGGGGAACCTTAGAGGAAGTTTGGTCCGGTGGGCTAGGGGAAGGAAGGGAAGTGGCAGAGGCAGCTGAACGGATGGTCGCAATCCTAGAGACAAAGAAGTCCATGAGCTCCTCACATTTGTTATCGGAGGTGAGGGTGGAGGAGACAAGGGAGAGGGGTTTAAGAAGACGGTTAGCAGTGGAGAATAGAAGCCGGGGTTTATCTTTGCATTCCAGAATGATTCTGGAATAGTGAGCAATTTTGGCAAATGAGAGCAGGAGCCGATAATGCTTTATGTGGCTCAGCCAGATCTGGCGGTGAATGGCTAAACCAGTGGTCCGCCATATCCGTTCAAGCCTGCATCCCTTGGACTTAAGGGAGCGAAGATGAGGGCCGTACCAGGGGGAATGGCCCGGGTGAGAGAGGGTAATTGTTTTAATAGGGACTAGGGCAGCAAAAGTGGTGGTGAGGGTGTGGTTGAGCAGATCGGTAGCTGCAGAAATGTCATGGTGAATGGAGGGCCAAAGGCTGGACAGTTGGGATTTCATAAGTGCAGTTGTAAGAGAGTTGGGAGAGAGTATTTTCCAGGGGCGGACACAGAGGAAGGAAGGTTTGGGGGGGGGGGGGGGGGAAGGAAGGGGGATGCGGGTGGAGAGCGAAACGAGGAAGTAGTCAGAGATGGCCTTATTTGCGATTGACACAATCGGAGTAGCGAGGCCACGAGAGATGGCAAGGTCGAGGGGGTGGCTGTGAACATGGGTTTGGGGAGTTTACATGGAGGGAGCGATTAAGGGAGGATAGGAGGGTAGTAAACTCAGAGGAGAGAGAGCATGATGAATTGAAATGGAGGTTGCAATCACCGAGGATATTAAGTCACTCAGTGCAGAGGCTGAGGGAGGAAAGCAGTGAAGATATCTTGGTAATAAAAGTTTTATGGTACTTGGGTGGGCAGTAGAGAACAAGAATTTTAAATGAGAGGTGAGAGAGTTGGAATGAGGTGAGATGCTCAAAGGAGGAGAAAGTGCCGGAGGAGTAGGGGGACAGACCCAGGTGTGATTTGGTGATGAGAGCCACACCGCCACCACGGCGGTCTGAGCGGGGCACGTGGTGGAAGGTATAGCCAGGCGGGGAGGCTTCATTTAAGGGTAAAGTGTCATCACCCCTCAGCCAAGTTTCCGTCAGGGCCACGATGTCGATGCAATCATCCACGATAAGATCATGGAGGGCAAGAGCCTTGTTCGCAAGTGAACAGACATTCTGGAGGGAGATGCGGAGAGGGTCGGTGATAGCTGGGAGGGGTGAGTTGGATGGGGCGCGCTGGGTGGGAAGGTCGGCGAGAGAGTAGGATGGGACAGTGGGGGTTGCTGCTTATGAGGAGGCAGCGACGAGTGCCACGGTGGGTCTTTCAGAGGATGCCAAGAGAGGCACAGAGTGAAGCTCTAGGCTTATCTAAGAGGGAGTCAAGCCTGGGACAGTGGCAGGAGAGTAGGATGGTTGAAGAGTAATGAAGGATTGGGGTAAGGATTTGGGAGGGCAGAGTATCCGAGAGAGGAGAGATGAAAGGAGGCATGACAACAGGAGAGAGCGGTCAGGGAGGGCTAGAGAGAAAAGGAAAAGGGGGGAGAAAAAAGTGGAAATAGAAGTGAATGGCTCGGGTCCGGGGCGGCAGCCAAAATGCTCACGCAAATGGACACAGGGAAAAGCTCAGGTTGCATAGGCCTGGTTATGTAGTAATTAATGGGATTCATATTTCCTGGTAGTAGCAGGGACTAGGTTGGAGACAATAGCAGGGAGACCAGAGTTAAAGTCAGAGGTCCCGTGGAGGGATAAAGTTGACGTCAGTCGGATGGAGTTGCCTATATAAACAGAAATGCAAGTTGCCGTTGATACTTATCACATAGACCTACACACTGATCAGAATTGTCAGCAAAATACTGAGAAAAAAATTCCAAGTACCAAACCGAATGTGTGCAACTGAGGCCAACCAATATTACACCTACCACTGAACAACAAAGAAGATGGATTTAGATCTGAATTGTCAGTAAAATCCGAGCAATCTTGACATCTGTGAGATTACTTCAGACAGTAACTTCTCCAATCCTACAATCTCAATCACAATGCACTTTATCAACATACGCCTCATCAGAAACAATTCACATATTCTTCTTGTGTTTGTAAAGCACAATCGTAACCTGGAATGCTTTTTTAAACAACTGAACTGTGGTTATTGCTCAGATTCCGGCATGTGTGTTCACTCAGTACTGGAACAATACTGTGTCAAGTAACTACTGCAGTTATTACTGAAGCAAACTCTTTATTGACGAAGGCTATTGTTAACTTGTGAAGCTCAAAGTTCTAGCAAATATCTTCCGATTACACTAACCTAATATACTTGTGGATTTGAGTTATCTACAGCAGAAATAAAATCAGTCGCTTATCACTACCAACAGCTACATAGGTATCAATTAACACTCCAAAAAAAGGCAAACCAAAGCAATCCACATTCTGGGATAAAGGAGGCAAAAGCAGCTATCAGCTCTATTGTTCCAGACAAATCTGAAATCTGTAGATACTTCAGAAAGACTTTGTGGTCAGCTTTCTACAAACCACTATGAACAGCAGAATAACAGCTATTGATTGACCAGCAATCCTTGCAATGAGCTTGGTTTCTGATGATAACTACCAACTTTTAGGAAAAGGTGGGTGTGGGGTGAAGACAACTTTTTACAGTGACAAGGCAATGAGAGCATAACAAATAGGTCCCTCTTGCACTCCAGGAAATAAGCACATATAGCAGTCCATAGTTCCCCAATCGGCCAGTTGTAAAATGCTGCAAGAAATTGGATTAAAGATTTAAAAGAATAACAGGACTTACCTGTAGTGCACATGTGTGACTGTTGGATCTCTGTAACCAATGATCCAAGTCTGAATGTCTATTGGCTTTGCTTTATGATACGCGATGGTAATATCTATAACCCACTGGAGACCTTTGTGTTTGGCCACTACATAGTAGAGATAACAAAAAACAGAATGGTAAGCAAACTTACTTTTTTGCACATATCTAGGCCTTGATGAAATCACCGAGATAGTAGTGACGCTCATGCACCATAGATATTTTGTTCCGACCAAAAATGGTCAGGTCTTTATCAAACCACAGTCAGAGTTGGTTGCATTCAAATACTAAGTTGTGTATACAGAGTCCCAACTTGTCCATAATTTAGTACAATTAACACCAATGTTACCATTTCACTCAGTCTGGAGTAAAACAAGATCATACTAGGCAGTAGGCAGTGCGAGTCTAGGATTGAGACACGGGTAAAGCAATGTAGGAGCAAGTTGCCCAGTCTATCTAGGTCATGCTGCATACAGGGAGCACCTGCAGAAGTCGCTTTTATTTAGAAAATTAAGTTTCTGGATGTGGGTATTGCTGGCAAGGCTGGCATTTATTGCCTATCCCTAGTTGCCCTTGAGAAGGTGGTGGGAGTTTTGATACAACTGATTGGCTTGCTAAGCCACTTCAGAGGGCAGTTAAGAGTCAACCACATTCATGTGGGACTGGAATCACATATAGGCCAGACCAAGTAAGGATAGCAAATTTCCTTCCCTAAAGGACATTAGTGAACCAGGTGGGTTCTTGCACATGAACATATGAAATATGACGGACAGGAAAAGACCTACTGGTTGATGCCCCATACAGTTGTGATGCCAATACATACACACACTATTTTACGACAATCCAACAGCTTTATGGTCACTTTTACCGCTACTAGCTTTTTATTTCCAGATTTCCTAAACTAAATTCAAATTCTCAAACTACCATGGTGGAATTTCTACTCTCATTCTCTGGATTATTAGTCCAGGTGTCTGGATTACCAGTCTAGGAATATAACCTCAACGCTACCGTACCCTGTCTACATGCAAGGGGAAGAAAAATTAAATTAAAATAAAATGCAATTATACATCACCATGTTGCACTTAAAGAAAATGCAACTTTCTTTTTTAAATAGTGAAGTTAGCAAAACAAGATCATTTGTTCATGCCATGGGAAGACTGAAATAGTGAACAAGTACAATTCTGTTCTTCCGCCCCACACCCACCATCACCATGTCATTCATGGAGCAATGGGTGTTATCTCATGAAACAACTTGAAAATACCCAGCCTGCTTTCTTATTGCCTTCAAACAAAACGGTTTGTAGTAAGTGTGGAAAAACTAAAGGGGTGAGTGGCAGTCCTTGAGTCATCTTAATTTTTAAAAGAAATAATTTCACACTTAAATCTACCTCACCCGTTTCTATTAAAAGCTCATTTCTAACGCTCCAATTGTGGAAAGTTCTGACTTAGTGGCTTTAAAAGAACCAGACCAGGCACATCAGAAACGGACAGAATTCATTAGATCTGCCAAGTAGTTTAGTTTGATCAATTAAATTCAGTAAGGCTCTGTAAATAGAAGGTCCCAGATTCATTGCCTAAAATATACCAAATTAGTTGATCTCAGCCAGTGCAACAGGTGACGTGCTAAAATTGGCCTCAGCCTCCCGTACATTCCCTCCAAAGATTCCCGATTGCTACGCGTTGAATCCTGGTAGAAAGCAGATGGCAGGTGAGGACAGAATCAGGCTTGGCTATGACACCATCTACTGTATATAGCTTGCCAACATTTACATCTAACATGAAGAATGGCCACGAGTTGTCTGTGCCATGGAAACATACCCTGGGAAGATGCAGCACCCCAGGAGTATAGTGGAGGAAATGGTAGCAAAAACAGATCCATAGTGCATCAGAATGTTGAAATATATTGATTAAAAAAAATATATTCCTAAGTTTAGGAATTTATAGATGAATGGGGAGCCAGAGTAATTGGAGAGCTCATTCAGAGATTTAGATTATCAACTAAGGAGGCAGAAAAACAGCTGTGTGTGGTGTTTGTATGTGGCTTAATAACTTCTAAGATTCTAATGTTAGTGCAATAGTGTGTGATTGCCAGCCTCTGACTTCAGCACTCATTGTGCCATCATCCACAAGTTATCCCATCTATTGTAACAAATAGGCAGCTGTGGACAGAACTCAGAAGGAGTTTATGGGATGATGCTCATTCAGTGCTCCTGCAAATGTTACAGAAATCTTTTAATATTAGCTGATATAATTCTTGACAGCATCGCTCTTGGAGCCAGTCGCTCATCCACCAGTAGTGGCATGTATCTCACCATCAGGGATATCATGAAAGGATAAGCTCTTTTATTTGGGCCTTCCTCTGTTACATAAATGCATGGTCACTTGTCACCAGGATGCTGATCAGTGCACTATATTATGGTGCTTTTCATCTGGTACACCTTCTATAAAAGGGACAATTTCCTCTTCAGACCTCAGTTAAGCAAGGGTATGAACGGAACATTTCTGTCCACCCCCCCCCCCCCCACCACAACAACTTGTATTTATATAGCACCTTTAACGTAGTAAAACATCCCAAGTGCTGCACAGGAGTATTTTAAGACAAAAAAAATGACACCGATCCACATAAGGATAAATTAGGGCAGGTGACCAAAGGCTTGGTCAAAGAGGTAGGTTTTAAGGAGCGTTTTAAAGGAGGAGAGAGAGGCAGGGAATTCCAGAGCTGAGGGCCCAGGCAACAGAAGGCACGACCACCAAAGGTTGAGCGATTATAATCAGGGATGCTCAAGAGGGCAGAGTTAGAGGAGTGCAGATATCTCGGGGGGTTGTGGGGCTGAAGGAGATTACCGAGATAGGAAGAGGCGAGGCCATGGAGGGATTTGAAAACAAGGATGAGAATTTTGAAATCAAGGCGCTGCTTAACCGGGAGCCAATGTAGGTCAGCGAGCACAGGGGAGATGGACGAACGGGACTTGTTGCGAGTTAGGACACAGGCAGCCGAGTTTTGGATGACATCAAGTTTACGTAGGGTGCAATGTGGGAGGCCAGCCAGGAGTGTGTTGGAATAGTCAAGTCTAGAGGTAACAAAGGCATGGATGAGGGTTTCAGCATCGGATGAGCTGAGGCAAGGGCGGAGACGGGCGATGCTACGGAGGTGGAAGTAGGCGGTCTTTGTTATGCTACATCAGTAATCTCAAGATGTAATCTTCAAACAGATCATAATAGTAAAATACTGTGAACGCACAATTCAGTGTGCAGTCATCAATAACAGATTATAAAATTGAAACGGAGCTTTTTTTTTAAAAAAAGGACAGGTTTCAAACACATTAGTAAGCTTGTTTGTTCTTTAACAGAAAGCAGTGAAGCCAACCAAACACCTAACTCAATGATGTTGTCATGGATCTGCTAAGCTCTCTACTCCATTTACCTCCCACTTTTGCAAACCAAAGCAATCAACTTGAGAAAAATGGGCTGCAGTTTCCTCTTAAAAATGAACCATTTGCTACTGATTTATTGCATTACTTTTTTGTATGTACAATACTCTTCTACATCTGCCTGTACAGACTGTGTTGTTGGTCATCACAAAAGGCATGTTTGGTTCAAAATGTGTGCTTTCCTCAGAACTAGAGCTCTATGGAACTGGATCTGTCCACATTGTTTATTCACCCAAAATCTCCCCGTGCACTGCTCTCTGAAAAGTGACCACATGCAAATGCAGGTCCAAAACCAGATCACCAGCAAGTATGTGCCAATTTGCTCACATTGTGGTGAAATTGGAGAGAACAGCACAAAGCTCCATGTAGGTGTACTCAAACACTGGCATGAGCTGCAGGTCAGTGACCTCCTATTACCAGAGCCTCTCTTTACCATGCGAGATCACTTCTTCCAGATAGTTTTTGCAATATTTTACCAATGTATACTGCACTTTTGGTATGCGGCCTATGGTGAGGATACGGTACTAATGCCAAAAGCACGGTATGAAAGCAGCATAACTGGTGACACTAATTCTCTGCAAGAGCAACAGCTTTAAGATATGCAATTAGAATACACAGGTATGTGAAATTGGGGCTGATGACAGGCTTGAGGAGTTAAGCAATAAGCAAGGAAGTCAATAACAAGTATCTATGATTTTGATCAGCTGTCGGCTTTGTCCTTGATTAGCAAGTTCAGAGGTTGAAAAGATCTCCAGAAAAAGTTTTTATTATTTTACCAAATTTTCATTATTAATTCTTTAACTCTTCCAGCAAAGACCTTCAGCTCTGCAGAACATTAAAAAAATCAAAACATATGACCACTCCCCAGGGAAAAATACCAAGTCAAAACATTTGAAATTGTGGTTTTGTTTCAGAATGTTGGAGTTTGTAATTTATTTACAGGTGAAGTTTTTTGTGAATTATTTGAGACTCAGCTAACAGTGTAAACTTTATTCGAGATAAGCCACATTTAAACTTGAAACGCATAACCAGCTCTGTCCATGTAAACATCTGATAACTTGTTTCCCTATTTCTGCGCTTAAGAAGCAAGAATTTTCAAACTACACTAATTCAGTCCCATTACAGACATAAACATAGATGTTTTCTCATCAGTGAACTCCTCTGACCGGTGACAGAAAGGCATTCACAACATATTTTAACTGGACCAAATTGGGATGATTTTCAAAGGGCCAGTAAACTCAGATGAAAATTACTCTTTTCAGGAAGCACTGTCAACTCTATCTTCGCTTCAATTTCAAATTCCTGTGCTCATTTATTTGACCCTCCTGATTCTCAGGACATCTTGTTGTCACTTAGAATTAAGGTCAAAGGAGATCTCAGAGGACTGCTGCTTACCCAGGAATTTTATTTTTAAAATCAGTCACCCGTGTAGATCTCGCACTGTTCCAGGAGCTTGGCTGTCCATTCAGCAGAAGCAAAAAGCAAGAAATTGGTCCCATAATTCTCTCCCTCTACAAGAATAGTGCAAATGACACACTGGAGCTGTTCAACCATTGGGAAAGGAAGTTCCAAACCTATTTCACCAAGTTTTGAAATGCTTTGTCCATTAGTCTTATTTGAAAAATGCATTAATATCTTTCAAGTTTATCTTAAATGTAGTGATTGCCTCTGCTTCAGTGGGACCGTGGTAAAGCTTTCCATATCCTAATAATCCTAATTGCATGAAAAAAATCCTTCCAGTTTATACCCCTTCACCGATTCATTAACTAGTGGAAATAATCTTTCACTATTTGTTCTCAAACCATTTCAGAATTTTAAGCACTGCTATTAAATCCCTTTTAACCTTGTATGCTCCAGTGAATACAGCCTGAATTGTTTGAAGTCGCTCAGCATAATTGTATCTCTTCTTCCCTGGCATCATCCTAGTGAATCTAAGTTGAAATTTTCCATGGTTCCAATACTGCACAGAACACTGCAACTGTCTTATTATTTCTCAATTAACTCCATAGACACCACCTTTGATGATATCCTTTCTTTCTAACACTGTATTCAAGCCCTTAATGATGTCACCCCTCCTCCATTTTTGATTTCTCCATCTCTTCTGTAAATTGTATGGCCAAAAATGTTTTTCCTAGTCCTGCCAGGACTGAAGCCAAGTTTCTTTCAAAGTCACATTGAATTACTGCCCTATACAAAATAGTACTTTCAGTTCCCCAATTTCATTCTTCATGTTACACACATTTGTATAAAATCATTGTTATGCCTTGGTACACTTCTCCCTTCTATTTTTTTCCTCCACTATAATTTTTAATTTCTCACCCATCTGCTCAAAAGGCAAATTTCTCCATCTGAACCCCAAGCTTACTCATTTAACCTCACAGCCATAACTATTTCTTCTTGGTGTCAGGACATTGGTTCAGGTAGAACCACCTTCCATTCCAATCATCATAGAAATTTACAGCACAGGAGACCACCATTCGGCCCATCTTGCCCGTGCCAGCCGACAAAGAGCTATCCAGCCTAATCCCACTTTCCAGCACTTGGTCCGTAGCCTTGTAGGTTACAGCACTTCAAGTGCATATCCAAGTACTTTTTAAATGTGATGAGGGTTTCTGCCTCTCCCACCCTTTCAGGCAGAGAGTTCTAGACCCCCACCACCCTCTGGGTGAAAACATTTCTCCTCAAATCCCCTCTAAACCTCCTACCAATTACTTTAAATCTATGCCCCCTGGTTATCGACCCCTCTGCTAAGGGAAATAGGTCCTTCCTATCCACTCTATCTAGGCCCCTCAATTTTATACACCTCAATTAGGTCTCCCCTCAGCCCCATCTGTTCCAAAGAAAACAACCCCAGCATAGCCAATCTTTCCTCAGAGCTAAAATTCTCCAGTCCTGGCAACATCCTCGCAAATCTCCTCTGCCCTCAGACCTGAAATCATCATCTATACCATGCTTTAAACCATTGTTCAGTTACCTAATCGTGCTCTGCCCATTAGGATTAGCATAGGCTACAGTAATACTTCCAAAAATATTAGTCTTGATGTCTTGCTACTCATAAATCCTATGCAAGAACCCTTCTTCACTCCTAACCATGTCATTGGCTCCTATATAAACTATGATCAGTAGCTGCTCAACAAACCCTCCAAAAATTCTGTCTGCATGTTCCTTGATGTCCTGCACCCTGGCACGAGGGAGGTAACATCTTTATGGATTCCCAACTCTTGGCCAGATATATGCCTCCCTTCATTATGCAGTCGCTCACTATTAGCACCTTTTTCCACCCCCCTATGTTCATTGCATACATGCCAACCTAAAACCGCTGACAGTTTAAAAAAGCCAACACAGTGCCCACCCCCCAAAAAAAATTCCAACTCAAAAAGAACCAAGTATGTGAAAACAGGTGGTTATACTGAAAGTGGAATGTTCATAGGCTTATGATGGTTTAATCTGAAACTATACCCAACATTCCACTGCTGGTATTGTAGGAAGGAAAATGAAAGTACACATTCATTCATGTTGTTGAGATGATGGATTTAGAAGTTTGAAAGGGGGGGTGGATTTGAGCACTGAAAACCACAAGATTTATTCTCTGCAGCCCAAACGGCAATGCCCCCACCCCCCTGCCCCGCCCACATAGAAATTGTAATTTTTAAAAAGCAAACTTTATTCCTTGCATTTCCCAGCATTTTGGAATCTACTCTTGGATCAACTTGGTACAATAGTAGCATTCTTGGCTCTGAATCAAAAAATTGAGTTTATATGCCACACTAGAACTTCAGTTCGTAATCTAGATTGATCTCCTGTGCAGAACTGAGGGAATGTTGCATTGTCGGCGGTTCCATCATTTTGCACCAAAGCGCCATATACCAGTTCAGGTGGTTGCTAAAAGATTCCCTGGTGGTATTTGAAGAGGAGCAGGGAATCCTCCTGATTCACCAAAAACAGAATAACTGGTCATGCATGCAACAGAAATTAAGCTTTTTTGTCTAGTTTTAGCTCCTTTAATTCAGTCATGGTACATAAAAAGTTAAAAACAAACAGCAGCACTCAGAAATTGTGTCCCAACTTAAAATCAATAAATTCTTCACTCAGAGGGTGGTGAACCTGTGGAATTCTCTACCACAGAAGGCTGTGGAGGCCAAGTCACTGAATATATTTAAGAAGGAGACAGATAGATTTCTAGACACAAAAGGCATCAAGGGGTATGGGGAGAGCGGGAATATGGTATTGAGATAGAGGATCAGCCATGATCATATTGCAGGCTCGAAGGGCCGAATGGCCTACTCCTGCTCCTATTTTTCTATGGAGGCCTATTTGACTATCTTCAGGCAAGCTGCTTGAGGAGGTAAACAAACTACACAATTCATATATAAATATGCTGTGTGACTGTTCATGTATGTATGTAGCTGTCAGCTCCTATAGCCCGATTATTGATTAGTCGAGAGTTTTTCAATGATCTTTAAGTTTAATCTGGAGTCTGTGAAGAAATCTGAATATGAGTGACATGAAAAAAATTAAGCAGATACTTCTATAGTGTCAGCCGTGGCTCAATGGGTAGCACGCTCGCCAAGGCTGTGGGTTCAAGTCCCACTCCAGAGATTTGAGCACAAAAATCTAGGCTGACACTCCAGTGCAATACTGAGGGAGTGCTGCACAGTTGGAAGTGCTATCTCTCGGATGAGACCTTAAACTGAGGCCCTGTCTGCTCTCAGGTGGACGTAAAAGATCCCACGGCACTATTTTGAAGAGCAGGGGAGTTATCCCCAGTGTCCTGGGCAATATTTATCCCTCAATCACCATCACTAAAAACATTATCTGGTCATTATCACATTGCTGTTTGTGGGAGCTTGCTATGTGCAAATTGGCTGCTGTGTTTCCTACATTACTAAAGTGACTACACTTCAAAAAAACACTTAATTGGGTGTAAAGCACTTTAGGACATCCTGAGGTTGTGAAAGGCGCTATATAAAGCAAGTTTTTCTTTTTTTCCCCCCCTTGGTAAGCATATAAAAGGACAGATACATAAAATCTAAATAACCATTCTGTTAAGAGTCTTACTAAGGGTATATTTCCCTTTACTGTTTCCCCCTCCCCCCCAAAAAATGTACTTTAGGACATCCTGAGATCACGAAAGGCACTAGACAAAGGCAAGTCCTTTCCTTTTATATGCCGCCTCTTTAATCTATTTTTTCCATTTTATTCAGAGATTCCTTTGACACAGCCCCTTTTATCCTGGCACTAATGTAGATAACCCGCATCTGTTCCATTATTTAAATATCTTACATTGCTGGCCCACTATTATCTGCCAATTAATCTGGGCTAGGTCTTTCATCCCACAGAAGTTAATTAATTATTTTTATTGTGTTCTTGGGAAAGGCCACATTTATTGCCCAGCCCGAGATGACTTGGTACGGTGGTGATGGACATTCTCCTTGAATTGCTGCAGTCCTTATAGTGATGGCGCTCCCACAATGGTGTTAAGTAGGGAATTCTTGGATATTGATCCTGCAACGATGAAGGAATAGTAATATATATATATCCAAGTCAGAATGGTGTATGACGTAGGGAACATGCAATGGTGTTCCCACAACATTGTTGCTCGTCATCTTCTTGGTGGTAGAGCTCATAGGGGAAGGAGGTACTACAGTAAATCCTATAGATTATACATACTGCAGCCACAGCATGCCAGTAGTGATGGGACTGGCTATGGAGTCCAGTGGCAAGGGTACTAATCAAGCAAACTGCTCTATCCTGGCTAGGTCAACTTCTTGTGTTGTTGTTGCAGCCATATCTATATCCTGCAAGTGGTGAGTATTCCATCACACTCCTGTTGAGCCTTGCAGATGGTGGACAGGCTTTGAGGGGTTGGGAGGTGAGTCACTCATCAGGGTACCCCATCTCTGCTCTGTTATTGTAGTCAGTGTTGATGTGACTGGTCCAGTTCAGCTTCTGGTCAATGGTGACCCCCCCCCCCCCACCCAAGATATTGATGGTTCGGGACTTGGTGATGGGGTGCCAATGAAGGTCAAAGGAAGCTGGGCTTTCTCTTGTTCAAGGCGGTCATTACCTGGGACTTGTATGTCGTGAATGTTCCCTGCCACTTGTCAGCCCAAGCCTGGATGTCATCAGGTCCTGTTGTAGGCTGGCATGGGCTGCTTCATTATCAGATGACAATGGAGCTGACCACTGTGGAATTGTCAGCAAAGACCCTCACTTCTGATCTAATGACAGAGGGAAGGTCATTAATGAAGCAGCTGAAGATAGTTGGGCTGAGGGTGTTTCCTTGAGGAACTCCTGCAGTGATGCACTGGAGCAGTGATGACTGACCTCTGACAACCATGCCATCGTCCTTTGTATTAGGTATGACTCCAGCCATTGGAGGGTTTTCCCTTTGACTCCCATTGATTTCAGTTTTGCCTGGGGCCCTTGGTGCCATACTCAAAGGAATGCTGCCTTGATGTGGATTTTAAACTATTTTTCTTTATCTAGTTTCACTACCCTCAGGTCAGTTACTTGTCCTGCTTGGTCACCTAGAACTAGATCCAGCACTGCTGCGCAAGCAACATACTAATTAAGGAAACCATCCTGGACACATTTGAACACGTTCCTCATTTTGACCACAAACCTCTGACAAATCTCATTCTCATTTCTTTTGCACTATTTGGTGGTCTACAATGTATTCCCAATATGGCAGCAGGTCTACTCTAAGGTACATCTCTCTATACCCCCCCCCCGTGTTTACTATTTTAAACTATTTTGCTCCTTCTCGCTACTTACTCTAGAATAGATGGGGAAGGGAGTAAAACTCCCTTTGCAAGATCACCACCCTGTTCTTCCTTATATCAATGGTTCACAAGTGTTAGTTTGGCTTTGTTGCAGCATCTCCCCTCTAAGTCAGAGGGTTGTAGGTTCAAGCCTCAAGCACAGATCTGGTTACCAGTTGCATTAAAGGGATGGCACCTGGTATATGCTCATTATTGCCACCTCCCGAGTAGCTGCACAGGCTTTACTATTCCCATTACATCCCCTGCATTATATCCAACTTTATCTTCTTGGCTTCCCTCCACAACCATTTAATTTGTTTGTACCAGTCCCCACCCTTGGTCTCCAATGACTTGCCCTCAAGTTCCAGTGCTGGCTCGTCTACTTCACTGACCTGTGGTGACCGATTTACTAAGTCTAGTGCTATCTGCTTGTTCTCCATAATCCCTTCATATTTATCTGCCCCCGTAAGTTCGTGTGCCCTCTTTTCTAAAGGCCAGAATCCTTTTTCTTTAGCTGAACTAAAAATAGAAAATGCCAGAAAAACAGGTCAGTCAGCATCTAAGGAGAGAACAGACAAGTTTAAGCTTTGGGTGCGAGCCTTCTTCAGAAGAGATAGCATATTTATACAATTAGAAAAAGAGGAGGGGAAACAAAGAGAGGAATCATGAATGAAATGAGGTAACAGATCATCTCAGTTAAGTAATGGCAGAAGCATCAAGACATTAAAGAAACATTAAAGGTGCACAAATAGCTAAATGGATCACCCGGGGAATAAGCGAAAATGGGAGATGGAAAGCATGGATCCTGGAACTTCAGCTATAGCCTCATTAACAAACCGGTTTTAATTTCATACCTGACTCTCCAGATTTTCACCTCGCCCATTTTCTCATATTTCTCCAGGCTTCCCACTTCCTTAGCTATTACACAATCTTTGTTCCTTTAATGTCTTAATGTTTCTGTCCATTACTTGACGGAGCTGATCTGCTACATCATTCTACTCACGATTCTTCTCTGGGTTTGTTAGTTTTCCCCCTCCCTGTTTTCTAATTGTATGCATATTCACCTCTGTATTTCAGTTCTGAACAACAGTCTACACCCAAAATGTAAACTTGTCTGTTCTGTTCACAGATCCTGTTGTAGGCTTCTAGAATTTTCTGTTTGTTTCATATTTGCAGCCTCTGCAGTATTTTTCTTTTTCCTTTTATTTTAACTTTTAGAAGACAATTTTCAGTTTTTTCCCCCAAATACTGTAAATGACCCAAAGAAAACACACCTTATTTTCTGCATCCTAACTAGAGACCTATCCCACTGATGATTTTAAATTTTGGGAAATTCTCTGATCAAAAAGTAAACTTCCCTTTTTATGTGCAGAAACGTACCAGTTTTTCCACTTCAAAATGTTTATTATTTACCTCACCAGGCTTCCTATATACAATCTCCTTCTTGCTGTTCCCATATCAGTTTGGTAGGTACACTCCTCTTTCACCTCTCTTCTGTTAGTTTTGATTCCTTCCAACCTTTCTTCTCTTAGCACCCCATTTAACTTTCACTGCTGCCTCACACCACAAAGTTCTGGAGCGAGGAACTCTCCCAGGACAGTTTGCAACAACTTGCATTTATACAGAACCTTTAACGTAGTAAATCTCAGGTGCAGCAGGCGGTTAAGAAGGCAAATGGTATGTTGGCCTTCATAGCGAGAGGATTAGAGTACAGGAGCAAGGATGTCTTGCTGCAGTTGTACACAGCCTTGGTGAGTATTGTGTGCAGTTTTGGTCGCCTTATCTGAGGAAGGATGTTCTTGCCATGGAGGGAGTGCAGCGAAGATTCACCAGACTGATACCTGGGATGGCAGGAATGACGTATGAAGAGAGATTGGGTCGATTGGGCTTGTATTTGCTAGAGTTTAGAAGAATGAGAGGGGATCTCATTGAAACTTATAAAATTCTAACAGGACTAGACAGACTAGATGCAGGAAGGATGTTCCCGATGATGGGGGAGTCCAGAACCAGGGGTTACAGTCTAAGGATAAGGGGTAAGCCATTTAGGACTGAGATGAGGAGGAATTTCTTCACCCAGAGAGTGGTGAACCTGTGGAATTCTCTACCACAGTTGAGGCCAATTCATTAAATATATTTAAGAAGGAGTTAGATATATTCCTCAAGGCTAAGGGGATCAAAGGATATGGGGAGAAAGCAGGGACAGAGTACTGAATTTGGACGATCAGCCATGATCGCATTGAATGGTGGAGCAGGCTCGAGGGGCCGAATGGCCTACTCCTGCTCCTATCTTCTATGTTTCTATGTAAGTAAAACAACCCAAGGCGCTTCACAAAAGTGTAAGCAGACAAAAATTGACAGAGCCAAGGAAGGAGATATTAGAACAGGTAACAAAAACTTGCTCAATGAGGTAGGTTTTAAGTAGCATCTTAAAAAAGGAGGAAAGTGAGGTGGAGAGACAGAGAGATTTAGGGAAGGAATTCCTGAGCTTAGGGCCTAGATGGTTAAAGTCACGCTCACCTATGGTGGAGTGAAGAGAGTTGGGACGCACAAGAAGCCAGAGGTGGGCAGAGATCTCGGAGGATTGTAGAGGTGGAGGTGGTTAGAGACATAGGGAGGGGCGAGGCCATGGAGGGATTTGAACACTAGGGTGAGATTTTTTTTAAATAAATAAATCGAGGCGTTGGTGGACCGGGAGCCAATGTAGGTCAGCAAGCACTGGGGTGATGGGTGAACGGGACTTGGTGCGGGTTAAGATACAGACAGCAGAGTTTTGGATGTGCTCAAGTTTATGAAGGGTGGAAGGTGGGAGGCTGGCCAGCAGAGCATTGGAATATTTAAGTCTCGAGGTAACAAAAGCACAGATGAGGGTTTCAATCAGCAGATAAGCGGAGGCAGGAGTGGAAACAGGCAATGTTACGAAGGTAGAAGTAGGGTCCCTCCATGGTACAAATATTTAATCTACTCATTTTTATACATAAAAATTTATATAATTTTTAAAATAGAAATTAAACTATCCTTAAACACTTAACCCACAAGAGAAAAATGAAAAAGTTTCAGCTCCTGACAAAAAAAAAATTCTGTTCTTCCTACCAAAAGAAGGCTGCCAGCCATTCTCCTGAACCACCACACCTAAAGCACAAGCTATACAAGAGGTGAAAAATAAATAGATAATCTAAAAATACATCTACCACAGACAGCTGGCCTTTCTTCTGAACCATGACCGTTGACCCTGTGATCTTCCCCACAAGCTTGGCTAGTACACTCTACTGGTTAACTCCGCTCCCCTTGTCTACTCTAAACCAACCAGGTTCTAAACCAGACACTTCAAGCTGCCTGCCTCAGCTCCCGTCAGAAACCATCTGAACTGCAGCCACCTCCACTTTGACACTAAAAACTGGTGCTACTGATATACAGTTCTTCTGGTGAGTTTTAAACTCCCGTCTATAATTTGATTGGTTAGCTCTGCTAAATATTCAAACTAACCAATGGAAATATGCAACTAACTGTTCCTGTATATTTTCTTACAGGACAGTTATTTGCTTCAGCCCTCAAATTTGAGCAATGTTCCTTTTTAATTTAACCCCCACCCCCAGCCCCAAGAACATGGACAGAAAAGACTGTCAAAAATTACATACTTCACCTGGATTTTTCCAACATTGCCATTATTTACACCTATATGGCATTTCGACAAACTGAAATGGAAGCGGGCTGTTTACATCCAATTTCCAGAGGTCAGCTTATTGACAGTTACAGGTTTGGTGTATAATGGTGGGAACAGTAAATTGCATGCAAGTCAAATGTAAAAGGGATGAGGACAATTAGAGGGGTTTCACAATGGTGGGACAAAAATTATGCAAGAATTTGGACACCCTCAAAAGGCATCTAAAACCATTTGACAAGGCTGAAGGGGAGGGGACAAAGAGAGATGCAAAAATAAAAGGAACAGGAAACCCAAGGTGCAAGCATTAGTCTGGTGGAACGTGGTGGAGCACCTGACCCACTTTTTTGACGACTGTTGGGATCATCTGTGGTGCTGCACGAGGTGGGTATACTCTGTCATTCCACAATGGGTAGTATTACAGCATGCCTGCAAGAAGGTGCCCCCAAATACTGTATGAGGACACAGCAGACTGTTAGTCACTGGATGTGCCAGCCCTATGCTGCACGGCAGCTGCAGGTGTTCTTGTAGCTGATGGCAGCACACTACATCTGCCTCTCTGATGTAGACACTGAAAAGACTGTTTCCCAGTCAATTACAGGCAAGTGTGCCAGGGTTCGTGGCATCTTGGAAGCTGTGGCCAATCAAGCAGTGCTGGCTCCCAATTCCCCACATGTGGCTAGTGCCCAATGTATTGGACAACACTGATTTAGCAACTCTGGCACCTATATCAAACGGGCATTCTTTCTGTCTGGCATCCTGCCGTCAGAACATCATGCAGGGCTGACACACACAAATTAATATTTCAATAAAATGGCCACTCCGAGGCAGGTGCCTCTACTCGCTGCTAGTCCCATCCAAAGAAAAATCCATCAGGATGGAAGAACTACGAGCATTTCCAACGGAGTGGGACTTCCATACACTTTCACATACCAGCTGCCCAATTTATATCACTTTGAAAAATCCAGGTTTTAGTTTTACATACTGCCAAAATACAAACCAAGCATCTTTCACAGAGCTCCTTCATGAACTGCCTCAAACAAGAAACTAGGCCAAAGGACGGCAGTAGTTCAAGGTGGCTCACCGCCATCTTGAGGGGGGGGGGGGGGGGGGGGGGGGGGGGGCAATAATACAGTCTTTTCAGTATTACCTACATCACAAGAACAAATACATTTTTACAAAAGACAACTCATTTCAAAAATGATTCTTACAACTAGCAGAAAAGGAGACTTTCACCCATCAGCCTGAATTGAAACTCAGGCCCCAGAAGTGAAAGGACGGTGTGAAAACGCAATGTTCCACCAGTTTTTATAATTGATGATGAACTTCCTCTGTGACTGGTAGCAGGAAAAAAGATAATTGCTTGTGCATTGTAAAAAAAAGTCATTACAACTTTGAAGACCACATAGCCTCAGTTTTCTCGCTCGTGACTCCTGCCTTGGACTTGCATCTCTACCGAGAGAGTTAAAGACAATCTTTCTATACCTCAGTCCACAATTTTTGTTTGGCTACCAGGACGTATGTAATAACCCTGTAATGCTATCCCTACTTAATTCTTCCTGCCACTCTGCATAGAGTGTTGCAGTCTGCATTCGACACGGCTCAGTTTGGGAACAGAGTGGAATGGGAGGATTGGAGCCTGCATCCTCACACTCTTTGGTATGGCCTCGGAGACACAACACCTCCCTGTCCAGGCTGCCTCACGTACAAAATTGTAGTACAGTAGGATCAATCCCATCTCCTCTTGCTCCATTTAACTGTGCATAGAAGCGCTACTATACAACCACCCACGCAAGAAATTTATAGAAAGACATTCCTACACAGGTTATACGATCGGACTGAAACTACCCTTATTTTGAAAAGGGCCTTTGACACTCAGAGGATTAACACCCACACTCCATCTATGCACCATTTCTAAATGCCAGACCAGAGATTTTGTTTCACCAACGAGATAGTTCTATTTTCGCAAAGCCTGCAAATAATGCCATATAACGCAGCCACCGGTCAAAGAGGAGGTTTGTCCATCAAATGGCTATTGTCATCATCAGATTGACACTTACCTGCTCCATTAGCATCGCCAACTGCTCCATTTTCATGCTGTGCACACAGGGTCTGCAGAATGACTTCAGTGGCTCCCTGTCGGGGCAGAGTTACGTGTTTTAGAAATGGTAAGTCGTTCTTTTTTGCAAATGACTGGCTGGTTTCCCGCCTCTTTCTCAGGAAACCTCCTTCAGGAAACAAAACAATCCACTTCCGGTCCCGGCTCCTGTAATAGTTTTCTAAGTGCTGTCGGAGAAGAATCAGCTGCTGGTCACGGTGAGCTTTACCCTGGAAATTACAGCATAGAAAGCAATAGTTTATAGATGAAAGTGTTAATGGACATTAGAAAAGAGGCAATTTGGCTCTGTTACACACAATACCAGAAAAGTACACATACTGACAAAAATCACAATCTCAGATATGGATGACAAAGCCCAGAAAAAAACCTGAAAGTTCCATACCATTCAAATGGGTCTTAAATTCCAGGGTTTTAACCCTAACCTTCAACTACAAAACCCAAAGGCCCATTCTGTGCTCACTCTGTATCAAGAACTTCCTGACATCAGTCTTAAATTTACCTGTTACTTGTTTGAACCAATGCCCCCTTGTCCTACTGTTCTAGTTTAACTTGAAGGCGTGTTCCTGATTTACTTTTTCTACACAGTTGCACTTTTTCCATCTAGGAGATCCCTCATTAGTTGCTTCCTTTCAAGTCTGCAAAGCCCAAGTTTCTTGAATCTTTCCTCAAAGCTCAGTGCTCCGGAAGTAGGGATTAGCCTCATGATTCTTCTGTGCACCACCTCCATGGTTCAAATGTCTTTCTCTGTCTGCTTGACCAAAACTGGAAACAACACACAAAACTGTGGCCTGACCAGAGCACTGGACAGTTTTAGCATGGCATCTCCAATTTGTACTCAACTGATGTAGCTACTTAATTCAGTAATCAGTTTGTTGACTGCTGTTCCAGTGACTGAACATGTTGAGTGCTGAGTCGATTGAAATCTCTTAATTTCAACTATTTTAATACCATTCATGGAATACTTATGCCAGCCATTTTTTCCCTTCCCATGTGCAATACTTTACACTTGTCGAGTGAATTTCATCTGCTAGCTTATTTTATAGGTCCTCGATTACTATTCAGATTTGACGACTCCCCTTCGATTTGGTATAGTCAGTGAATTTGATCCATTTGCACTGAGCTACTTTAATATAAATTAATTAGAACCAGTAGCAGTCCTAATATTGATCCTGGAGACAGTTCACTTCACACGCCTCGTTCTCCCCCCACCCCCACAACAAAACATCATTCGCCTAACAAATACCCGCTGCTTCCTACTCTTAAACCAATTTCTTATCCATTCCCAGATTTGAACAACTTCAATTTATATTGCGCCTTTAATGTAGAGGAATGTTGTAAGTTACTTCACAGACGTAAATAAGAAATAAGTGGATGCTAAGCCAAAAGAGGTGATATTAGGAGGGGTGACAGTAGGTCGGTTTCAAGGAGGGTCTTGAAGGAGGGAGGGCAGCAGAGAGGTTTAGAAGCAATTCCAGAACATGGGGCCTAGACAGCCAAAATTGAAGGTGTTGGGAGACCAGGAGCCAATGTAGGTCAGCAAGGTCAGAGCGAATAGGTAGGTAGGACGGTGTGAGATGGGATACAGGCAGCAGTGTTTCGGATGTGCTGAAGAATGAGACGCTGGCCATAGGTGGACAATGTTACAAAGGGGAGGTAGGGGAAAGGCCTATTTGTGACGGGCAGGATATGAGATCAGGTGCTCAGCTTGGGATCAAATAGAAGGCCGAGGTTGGGAACAATCTGGTTCAGATTCAGACAGCGGCTGGGGAAGGGGATGGAATTATGGTCTGGAGCTTGTGACAGGGGTTAAAGATGATCGTTTCGATCTTCCTGATGTTTAACTGGAAAGAATTGCAGTTCATTGAAGCCTGGATGTCAGTCAAGAAGTCTGACAACAAGACTGCAAAGCAGTTGAGGATGGCGTGGTCGACCATGTTTAAGGCTGCAGAAAGGATGAGAAAGGATAATGCACCACAATCAGTCACAGAGGTTGCCATTAGGGCCGTTTTGGTGCTGTGGCAGAGATGGAAACCTAATTGGAGAGATGGGAGTTGCGAGAAAGATGGGAGAATTTGGGACGACACGCTCAAAGGACTAGAGGAAATAGAGGTCGAAGATGGGGCGATTGTTTACAGAAACAGAAGTCGAGGGGGAATATGGCAATTCTGAAAAGGGAGGGGGACAGTACCTGAAGAGAGGGAACATTTACAATATCAGCTAGTATGGGGCCCAGCAATTTAGTGAGAATAGGATCACAGGAGGAGGAGATGGATCTCAGACAAGGTGAGCTTGGAGAGGGCATGAGGGGAGTTAGGAGAGAAACTGGAGAAAAGACGTGGGTTCAGAGCTAGGGCAGGGGGGAACCTTGGGGGAAGTTTAGCTTGGTGGGCAAGTCTAAGAGGGGAAACAGCAGAGCTAGCTAAGCTGGGGGTCTGAATCTTAGTGACAAAGAAGTCCACAAGCTCTTCACACTCGTTATTGGAGGCGACGGTGAAGGGAGCAGAGGAGAGTGATTTAAGGAGACAGATGGTAATAAAGAAGCCATGTGCTACCTTTGCTTTTCAGAATGACACTGGAGTAGGTGGTGGTTTTGGTAGAAGGGAGTGAAGCCTGATGATACTTGATGTGGTCTAACCAGATCTGATGATGAATAGCTATACCAGTTGTGTGTCAAATACAATGATGTCTATCCCCCTTTGACTTGAGGGACTGTCGATGGGGCCCACAGCAGGGGAACTGACTGGGAAGGGAGAGAGAAGATTTTGCTGGGGCAAAGGACATCAAAGCTGGAGGTGTGGGAGTGGTTGAGCAGAACAACCGCAGAAGTACCGTGGCAAACAGAGAGCTAAAGGCTAGGCGGTTTTAAGCTTAATTTATGTTTTGGGTGGAACTTGATCCAAGACTTTTTGTTACTAGAAGGCTTTCCACAGTCCAAACACAATTGGGTCATTTACAATGAACAACCAAGTGGGTTACAAGGAATATGCAGCTATATCAGAAACTTACAACATAGAGCATTATAACAGGTTGATCATGGCAATTCCCCATACCATTACTACCACAGACCATAATCATCAGGAGGACGCAAGGTGGGAAAGGAGAAGGAAGGAAAACAATCTACCTAGCTCAAGACTGGCATAGGGAGATGGATAGGAGCCCGCTGATTACCTGTCCTTTGATCAGTGAGGGGTGGAGGCAGGGGAGAACAAGAAATATGGAAAAAAGAGGAAAAACAGAAAATACAGGGATGTATAAAGTTATAGATTCTGGTGTTTGAGACTTTGCAACAACTTACGGTTCTGAAGTTTCTCAAATTAAAATACTTAATGATGCACACTGTTCCCAGATCATGATCAGATTTCCCTGTAGGCTAGACATTTTTCTCTTGCATTCCCTAGTGCACCTGTGTTTTTCTCTGTCTGACAAAACTGAACACACAAGTATGGAAACAATGAAATCATTGTTTTTGCCAAAGTAAAAAGTACAACAGCTACATCTGGTTGAGACAAATCTACTTCATTAACTCAAGTGCCACCTCCACAATAAACCCCATCCACTGAAAATTGCCAGCACCTATCTGCTTATACCATCATGCAGGATGCACATAACCTGGCTGTTCTGGTTCATATTGCTAAAATCATAATTGTACTATTACTAGCCCATTAACCAGGATCTATATTGTTACAAAATACATAAATCCATAGATGAGACACAGGGATCTTGTTTCTTTGCTATCTTAGAGAAAAAGAGGGAATTAAAAAGATCCTTGAGGACTCAAATTTATATTAATACTTTGCCACCATCTGTTTTGACAAACTGTTTAATTTACCATTTTCACAAACATGCCCCAAAGGAAATCTTTATACAAGATGATCTCACCACAAGCATAAATACATTCAACAAAATACTATTTCCATTCCGTGTTGGGGCCTCAACTACTCACTGTATTTATTAACGACTTAGATGATGGGGTAGAGCGCTACATATCCAAGTTTGCCGAAGACACAAAGATAGGCAGCATTGTAAACTGTGTAGATGGAAGCATAAAATTACAAAGGGATATTAATAGATTAAGCAAATGGGCAAAACTGTGGCAAATGGATTTCAATATAGGCAAGTGTGAGGTCATTCACTTTGGTCCTAAAAACGTTAGAACAGGGTACTTTCTAAATGCTGAAAAGCTAGAAACAGTAGAGGTCCAAAGAGACTTAGGGGTCCATGTACATAGATCAATAAAATGTCATGGACAGGTACAAAAAAAATCAAAAAGGCTAATGGAATACTGGCCTTTATATCTAGAGGACTAAAATACAAGGGGGTAGAAGTTATGCTGCAGCTAGCCAAAGCCCTGGTTAGACCACACCTGGATAACTGGGAGCAGTTCTGGGCACCACACCTTAGGAAGGAAATATTGGCCTTGAAGGAAATGCAGCATAGATTTACCAGAATGATACCCGCACTTCAAGGGTTAAATTATGAGGAGAGATTACACACACTCGGGTTGTATTCCCTGGAATTTAGAAGATTAAGGGGTGATTTGATCGAAGTTTTCAAGATATTAAGAGGAACTGATAAGGTAGATAGAGAGAAACTATTTCCACTGGTTGGGAATCTAGGACTGGGGGACATGGCCTAAAAATTAGAGCCAGGCCTTTCAGGAGTGACGTTAGAAAACACTTCTACATGGAAAGGGTGACAGAAGTTTGGAAAACTCTTCCGCAAACAGCAGTTGATGCTAGATCAATTGCTAATTTTAAATCTGAGACTGATAGATTTCTGTTAACCAAAGGTATTCAGGGATATGGGGCAAAGGCAGGTATATGGAGTTGGGTCACAGATCAGCCATGATCTCACTGAATGGCAGAACAGGCTCGAGGGGCTAAATGGCCTACTCCTGTTCCTAATTAGTATTTTAAAAGATCTATTTACACAAAATCAAAACTGTTACTCTTTGTTCAATCCCTCCAGTGACCACTCTATGGCTGTCCCTTTAAAACAATAGAATGTTTAATGGCAGTCACTAACTTCCTTTATTTTACGGTCATGCCCATCAAGTCTGTGCTGGCTCTTTCAAAGTGCAATCCAGTTAGTCCCACTGTCCTGCTCTTTCCCCATATCCCTGCAAATTTTTATCCAATTCCCTTTTGAAGGCTACTATTGAATCTGTATATACCACCCTATCAGGCACTTCTGTTATCTCGCCAATTACATTTGTATCAATGTACGTAAAGTGTAGACACACACACACCACCACCCCCCCGGAACTGACTGCAAGCATGAAACCCAAATCAGGCCTTCAGGTACAGTTTACAATGAATGAAGTAAACATATGTTCTTCAGGAACTTAAACTATCCAGGCTTGCTCATTATCATAAATACACTTTATTTCAACGCAAACAAAAACTGCTAATGTAGTAGAAGTAGAAATACTAGAATCAAAAACAGAAATTGCTGGAAACACTCAGCAGGTCAGGCAGGAGAGAACAGACAAGTTATGTTTGTGGTGTGGATAGATTTTCAGAATCTGCAGTTTTAAAAGAAAAATATTAAGTACAAAGACTAGCTTGGGTAGCTGCAATTCAATTTTACAAAGCAGTCCTTTATGTCAACATTAACTGACGCAAATACATTAATTCACAGAAGGCTCAAGTGTAAAATGGTAAAACCCATGATGATGCAGTAAGAAATACAAGGGGACCTTTCGGAGTGTGGGAAAGAGGTGTTCACATTGCATTAGAAGTGGTCTGCGACTCAATACAAGAGCGCTTAAATCAATCAGTTATTTGGTGCAGAGAGTATTTACCAACATGGGAATAACATGCCCTGCTTTATTTCCTTTTCCCCCTGACATACAAACCCCAGAACTGTTTGGAAACTGCACAAGCAATATGCGCCACAGTAAACAGTAGCAACTTCGTTTGTTTGTGTGGTTGTTCCTATAAACACATGCTGCTAATTAGCAACGCAGACATCATCATTTCCCTCACCTGTCGAATGAAGAAATCCCCATGGATGAGAGAGACAATACCGAAGTTTGTAAACTTGAAAATGTATTCCATCAGCCACATCATGTGGCAAACTACCTGTTAGAGCAACAAAAACAAAACAAACGTTTCAATAGGCATGCAAACTACCAGCACCAGAAAACAGTTGACGGATTGAGGACAATTACTGGAAATATTCAGTAAATAAGAGTACACTGTGATAAAGGGCTTGAAATTCCCAGAGGAAGCTACTTCGAAAGGGTAAACTAATTATTAATCCTTTGAGGATGAAAGCAACAGAGTCTACTCATGTACCTTGAAAAACAGTTTACTCTCTGTTCACCACAAAGCCATTGCCTAGTCACATCTATATATTCTAATCAGCTTAATTTTAATGTTTTAGCTACAGCAACAAAACTGAATTCTAAGCTAAATGTAAAATCTTGGTCTAGCGATCTATTCTTTTGTCTACATTAGCCCTTTATTCTATCACATCAATCCTCCATCCACCCTCTCTTTCTGTTCTTATTGCTTATAAGATATTTCCATTTGATACTCAGTCCTTTGTTCTTTTGCCGTACCTACCCTTCTTTATTGTTGTCTGTCTATTTAATACAACAAATGAAATTGGCAAGCTGAGGACAAGAGGCATCTCCTGCTCAAACAAGACTGACTTTTTAAACGTTATTTAAAAAAAAAGTGCAGCTAAACCAATGCTCTGGCTTACTTAGATTTCTGCTGTTCTCCAGAATATTCAAAAATCTGAGTTTGCAGCAAGTCCTTTAATGGCGCACTCTTACTCCATCGATGGAAGTTGGGAACAAATCGCCCTGAGCTCTCACTATTCACGCAAACACCTCTCAAATCTCAACTGAACTTATATTAACTCCTTTGATGGCAAATTTGTGATGGTCATGAGGTCACAACACATGCAAACAGAACAACTTATAATTTTTAGAATTATAAGTCATTTTATCCCCGGGGGGACACACTGATTGGGGCAATGATTTTTGACATTGAAGAAAGTTTCTTCTTAGCACTGCTAAACTTTGCCCTTTGGGATGTGAATTGCAGAAGACCATGTTTATATTGCAGTCTGAGATGTGCAGTTTGGGTCTGAAACCATCAGGTGCTGGCTTTAGATAATCAGCTCCGGAGATTGCTTCTATAGCATCGTGAAGTGGAAATTGCTTAACAGCAACGCTAAAGATGGTGTATGAATGACAGAAACGTAAATGAACTTTAAACTCTTCAGTGGATATAATCGCAGAAACAGCTGACCTAATACTTCCCTGGTTTGTCAATTAATAAAAATGAAAACTTACGGTGTAGGGCTCAGGCATATGGTGCAAAATACCACGGGTTGAAGAGAAGAGAGAGGACAAGGCGTCTAAAACTAGCAAATAAATGATGCCACAGATGTTTAAAGACAGTGGATGGCAAGAGGAAGGGGAAGACGGAGGAAGCCAAGAAGTTTTGATGTCCTAGGAAAGAATGGGTTATAGTAGGAACTTGTCCACACCAGAATGAATAAACAAGCCATCTGGGTACACTCATGGATAGACGCTTCAACGTCCATCACCAAAAGCGGCTTGGTAGTAACACCACTGACCAAGCTGGCCAGTCCTGAAGGACATAGCTGCCAGACTGAGTTCGACAGGTGGCGAGAGGAAACACAAGGGAATAACCTACTTGACCTCATCCTCCCCAATCGTAGATGCATCTGTCCATGACAGCATTGGTAGGAGTGACCACCGCACAGTCCTCATGGAGACCAAGCCCTTTCTTCAGACTGAGGACACCCTCCATTGGGTCGTGTGGCACTGCAACTGTGCTGGGTAGGATATATTAACAGATCTAGCAGCTCAAAACTGGGCATCCATGAGGTGCTTATTCCATCAGATGCAGCAGAATTGCATACCACCACATTCTGTAATCTCATGGTCCATAATCTTGCTCAGTCCTTCATAACCATCAAGCCAGATGACCAACCCTGGTTCAACGAGTAGTGTCGAAGAGCATGCCGGGAGAAGCACCAAGCACACCTGAAAATAAGGTGCCAATCTGGTGAAGCTACAACACAGGACTATGTGCATGCTAAACAGCGAAGGAAGCATGCTATAGACAGAGCTAAATAATTCCACAAACAACAGATCAGGTCGAAGTTCTGAACCCTGCCAGATCACGTCGTGAATTGTGGATAATTAAGCAACTAACAGGAGGAGGATCTATGAACAACCCCATTCCCAATGATAGAAGAGCCCAGGACATGAATGAAAAAGACAAAGCTGATGCAGTTGCAAATATATTCAGCCAGAAGTGCAAGTGGACGATCATTCACAGCCTGCTGCCGAGGTCCCCACCATCACAAATGCCAGTCTTCAGCTAATTTGATTCACTCCACATGACATCAAGAAACAACTGACTGCAAAGGCTACGGGGCCCCAACAACATCCCGACTGTAGTGCTGAAGACCTCTGTTCCAGAATTAGCTGTGCCTATAGTCAGGCTGTTCCAGTACAGCTACAACAGTGGCATTTATCCAACAATGTGTAAAATTGCCGAGTTATGTTCTGCCTTCAGGACAAATCCAACCCAGCCAATTGCCACATCAGCCTACTCCCAATCATTAGCAAAGTGATGGTAGCACAGTTGATGACTCCTTCCGAGAGGCACTTACTCACTAATAACCTACTCATTGATGCTCACTTTGGGTTCCACCAAGGCCACTCGGCTCCAGGCCTCATTATAGCCTTAAATAAACCATAAAAGAACCATAAAAGTTTACAGCACAGAAGGAGGCCATTTGGGCCATGGCGTCTGTGCTGGCTTGATGGTAGAGCATCGAATACTAATCCCTGTCTCAAACTCTTCCTATAGTCCTGTATCTTCCTCTGCTTCAAATATTTACCCAATGTTTCCTGAAATGAAGCAATGATTTCTGCCTCAACCACTCCCTGTGGTAAAGCATTCCAACAACCCACTGTGTAAAGAATTTTCTTCCAACTGCTTTCCTCACTCTGTGATGCATTTAAATTGATGACCCCCTTATTACTCTCACCCCAACCAGAGGAAGTTTTCTTTCCCTATTCATTCTATCCAAACGTTTAATCATTTTAGTCCAAACATGAACACTTAGGAGCTGAATTCCAGAAGCGAGGCGAGAATGACTGCCCTTGACATCAAGGCAGCAGTCGATCGAGTGTGGCACCAAGGAGGAGTGTGGTATCAATGGGGATCAGGGGCACCACCAGTGACTGGTGTCATACCTAGCACAAAGGAAAATGGTTGCGATTGTTGGAGGTCAATCATCCAAGCCCCAGGACATTGCTGCAGGAGTTCCTGAGGGCTGCATCCTAGGCCCAACTATCTTCACATGCTTCAGACCGTCCCTCCATCAAGGTCAGAAGTGGGGGTGTTGGCTGATGATTGCAGTTTTCAGCTCCATTTGCAATTCTTCAGATAATGAAACAGTCCATGCCCACATACAGCAAGACCTGGACGAAATCCAGGCTTGGGCTGATGTGTGGAGCGAATGTTACTTACCACCCAAGTGTCAGGTAATTACTATTTCCAACAAGAGTGCCTAACTAGCTCCTCTTGACATTCAATGGCATTACCATCATTGAGTTCCCCCACCATCCTAGCATTCACTATTGACCAGAAACTCAACTGGACCAGCCACATAAATGCCGTGGCTACTACAGCAGGTCAGTGGCTGGGTATTCTGCAGCAAGTGGCTTACCTCCTGACACCATAAAGCCTCTCCAGCACTTACCAGGCACAGGTCAGGAGTGTGATGGCATACTAGCCACTTGCCTGAATGGGTGCAGCTCCAACAACACAAGAAGCTTGACACCATCCAGGACAAAGCAGTCTGCTTGATCGGCACTTCACCATCAGCCTAAATAGCCATCCCATCAATCACCAGCGTACTATGATTGCAGTTTGTACTATCTACAAGCGGCATTGCAGTAACTTGCCAAGGCTTCTTCCGCAGCATCTCCCAAACCCGCAACCTCCACTACCTAGAAGGATGAGGGGAGATGGAGCATGGGAACACCTCCAAGCTACACACCATCTTGACTTGGACATATATCGCCATTCCTTCACGCAGCTGTGTACTGCAGACTGGGATATGCAGGAGATGTTCCCTATAGCAGATGGGAAGGAGCCAGTGGCAAAGAAGTTCAGGCCTGTGGTGACCGACAGCCAAAGCATGACCCCCTGGTCCAGCAGGCAGCAGGTCCTATTGCAGGAGGCTGCAGAGGTCTGCAATAGTTTACCTGGAGAAACGCAGCCTCCTAATACATTGCTCCAGATAGATCCAAAAAACTGACTCTTGGCCTGTACACCATGTGGTGGGTATGGCCTCCTACAAACAGCCCCCTTCACCTTGCTATGCTGGTTGCTGACGCCGTTACTCTTCCTCCATCCAAATGAAACTGGCAGTAATAGCACCCATGATAAGCAAATAGATCTTATTCCAGCTAAGCAAGGCAAAAAAAAAAAAAAATGTAGAAACTGGAAACTCTTCTGGTAATCCTAAACAGCACAATGGCATACAGATTTTATGATTCAATTACCTGCAGGTGAGTGCCTCTTTAAATGCTGCTTCAGCGATTCGGAGAGAATTATTCCGCTAAGTTTTACTGGCAAGTTGGGATTTCCGCGATGGCATTGGGGTCCTAATTGTGTAATTGGGCCCCGATTTGCATGCATTAATGAGGCCCCCCTCCTGTCCCTGAGCGCACCTCGGACAACTAAAAAAGCGGCGTGGTTAAAATGGCAGTTGGCAGGAACACAGCAGAAAGGACTGTACAGCGGTTTCAACCGCCCACCTGCCCCGTTCCCACTGGGGCAAGGTTAAAATAGCCCCTAAAAATGCTTACAGCACCTGAGACGACCATTTGGCCCATCATGAAAATGCTAGAGCAAAATCGAAAACTAATACTTGCTCTCTCCCTATAGCCCTGCATCAATTACTCCTTCCATTGTTGGAGGTGCCTTCCTTTGAATGAGATGTTAAACGGAGGCCCATCTGCCTGTCCAGATGAACACGAGTCCCAATGACAATTCGAAGAGCAGGCTTCCCAGTCTCCTGGTCATTATTCCTCCACCAAGAAAATAAATGAACTGGTCATTAATCTCATTTGCTGTTTGTGAGATCTTGCAGTGTGTAAATTGGCTGCCATGTTCACCTACATAAGTGATACTTCAAAAGTAATTAATTGGATATGAAGTGCTCGAGACGTGGCTGAAAACACAAGGTGCTATACAACTGCAAGTTCTTAATGCTTTTATGAAAGGGGAAGTAACAAATATGAATCTGTAAAGAACAAACTTTTCCTTTAAAAGTTAATCACAATCACCCTAGCTACAAGGAAATGTAAATATTTGCTTCATCCATATAAATATCCTCCCCGCTAATCCAAGATGATTAGAAATTACGCTAATGAATCTGCTCAGTCAGTCAATGACCCCAAGTGTCAAAGACTCTGCATGACCATTTACTGAACTGTTGAAACTTCGGAATAAGCAGATGTTAGCTGCAGAAAAGGACTCTAAGTGAACTGCACTAAAAGGTCTGTAATATTAAGTTAGTTTAAAGAGCAGATTCATGTTTTTAAGAAATAAAGCACCATTTAAAAAAGATTTTAAATATACTGCTATTAATAGTGTTCAGATTGATTTCTTAGACTTCCATTAAATAATATTTTATTTCATTCATCAACGATTAATAGGATCTCATTGTGCAGGCAAGATGATGAAAATCAATGTATTCACTTATAAATACTGAGAACATTTGCTGGAAATTATATGTTCATGGACAATGCAGGCTGCCACAAGTATCTGATGAAAGTTAGACACAGCTTGGAATTTAAGCATCAACAGGAAATAATTTAAACTGAAATTGCAAAAATGTGATGAATTGGTCAATCCAGTAGCCATAAAAAAAAATCCCACGGACACTAACTTGAAAAGAAACCATCAGTGCTGCAAGCTCCTTAGACAGTCATTCTAACATTCATTGTTGATATGACAGCAAAGCAGCTAAATAGATCAGAGGAAAGACAGTATCAAGTTAAGCACACATCTTTCACCTGGCAGCCCTTTGAGGGGTACAGAGCCTGGGACCATCTGGTCTGTAACTCAGCAGCTCACTGGATAAACTTACTAAGCTACCAGCTACCTATAAATAAATGTTATTAAATGATAAGTAAATGATAAAGTATAAATGATAACTGATAAAGTCCAAATCTTGAGATAAACTGACAAAGCCGCCCTTTAAAATAGTAAATTTAATATAAAGCTACAAAAATTGTATTTATATTATGCCTTTAATGTAGAAAAGGTGCTCAGGAGCTTTACAGAGAAAAATATAAAAAGGAAAGATAGTATTAGATCAAAGGAAGAGGCTTATAATGTTACCAAAAAGAGTAGTAAACCTGAGGATTGGGAGGATATTAGAATTCAGCAAAGGAGAACCAAGAAATTGATAAAAGGGAAAAAGAGAATGAGAGTAAACTAGCGAGAGACATAAAAAGACTGTAAAAGCTTCTATAGATATGTAAAATGGAAAAGATTAGCGAAAGTAAATGTATGTCCCTTACAGGCTGAGACAGGAGAAATTATAATGGGGAATAAGGAAACGGCAGAGAAATTAAACAAATACTTGTCTTCACAGAAGACGCAAAAAACTTCCAAAATAGTGGAGAACCAAGGGTTTAGTGAGAATGAGGAACTGAAAGAAATTAGTAAAAAAAAAAAAAAAAAAATAGTACTGGAGAAATTAATGGGACTGAAAGCCGATAAATCCCCTGGTCTCGATGGCCTACATCCTAGGGTTTTGAAAGAGGTGGCTATCGAGATAGTGGATGCATTGGTTGTCATTTTCCAAAATTCCATAGATTCTAGAACGGTTCCTGCAGATTGGAAGGTAGCAAATGTAAACTCACTATTTAAGAAAGGAGGGAAGAGAGAAAACGGGGAACTACAGACCAGTTAGCCTGACATCAGTAGTAGGGAAAATGCTAGAATCTATTATTAAGGACGTGGTAACAGGGCACTTAGAAAATAATAGGATTGGGCAGAGTCAACACGGATTTATGAAAGGGAAATCGTGTTTGACGAATCTGTTAGAGTTTTCTGAGGTTGTAACTAGCAGAATAGATAAGGGGGAACCACTGGATGAGGTGTATTTGGATTTTCAGAAGGCATTCGATAAGGTGCCATACAAGAGGTTATTAAATAAAATTAGGGTTCATGGGATTGGGGGTAATATACTAGCATGGATTGAGGATTGGTTAATGGACAGAAAGCAGAGAGTAGGAATAAACGGGATATTTTTGGGTTGGCAGGCTGTAACTAGAGGGGTACCGCAAGGATCAGTGCTTGGGCCTCAGCTATTCACAAGCTACATCAATGATTTGGATGAGGGGACCAAATGTAATATATCCAAGTTTGCTGATGATACACAGCTGGGTGGGAATGTAAGTTGTGAGGAGGATGCAAAGAGGCTTCAAGGAGATAGACAAGCTAAGTGAGTAGGCAAGAACATGGCAAATGAAATATAATGTGGAGAAATGTGAAGTTATCCACTTTGGTAGAAAAATAGAAAAGCAGAGTATTTTTTAAAATGGAGAGAGATTGGGAAATGTTGGTGTTCAGAGGGACCTGGGTGTCCTTGTACATGAATCACTAAATTAACATGCAGGTACAGCAAGCAATTAGGAAAGCAAATGGTATGTTGGCCTTTATTACAAGAGGATTTGCGTATAAGAGTAAAGACGTCTTACTGCAAATATATAGGGCCCCGGTGAGACCACACCTGGAGTATTGTGTATAGTTTGTCTCCTTACCTAAGGAAGGATATACTTGACAGAGGGATTGCAACGAAGGTTCACCAGACTGATTCCTGGGATGGGGGGATTGTCCTATGAGGAGAGATTGAGTAGACTAGGCCTATATTCTCTCGAGTTTAGAAGGACAGATGATCTCATTGAAACATACAAAATTCTTACAGGGCTTGACAGGGTAGATGCAGGGAGGATGCTTCCCCTGGCTGAGGAGTCTAGAACCAGGGGTCACAGTCTCAGAATAAGGGGTCGGCCATTTAGGACTGAGATGAAGAGAAATTTCTTCACTCAGAGGGTGGTGAATCTATGGAATTCTCTACCCCAGAGGGCTGTGGAGGCTCAGTCATTGAGTATATTCAAAACAGAGATCGATAGATTTTTGGATATTAAGGGAATCAAGGGATATGGGGATAGTGCAGGAAAATGGAGTGGAGGTAGATCGATCAGCCATGATCTTAAATGAATGGCGGAGCAAGCTCGAGGGGCCAAATGGCCTACTCCTGCTCCTATTTCTTATGTTCTTATGTTATGAATGAATGCAGAATCTTGGTGAGAGAATTAGTAGAGATTACCAAAAGCATGGCCAAAAAGATGAGTTTTAAGAAGGCAGTGTATTTCCAGACTTGCTTATCCTTTAGTCTCAGAATATCTTTTTGTAGACTGCAGGTACATTACTCTTACCAGACTCTATTTGACAAAGTGTGGATCACCAACAGAGCAAAGTAGTCTTGCTTAAAAACTTAAATGGGAGGGGGCCAACTGGTGAGCCATGAGGGAAAATAAGTTCATGGAGCAAGGCATTCACACACTTGGCAGAAAGATTTGCTTGTATATTTTCAGAAGGTAGTATAAACCATTTTAAAATTTAACCTTTGACCTTCATTTGAAAGGCATTTGACAAGGTGCCACACAAAAGATTATTGCTTAAGGTAAAAAATCACGGGATTGGGGGTAATATTCTGGCATGGATAGAGGATTGGCTATCTAACAGAAAGCAAAGAGTTGGGATAAATGGTTCATTCTCAGACTGGCAATCAGTAACTAGTGGTGTTCCACAGGGGTCAGTGCTGGGTCCCCAACTCTTCACAATCTATATTAACGATTTGGAGGAAGGGACCAAGTGTAACATATCAAAATTTGCAGATGATACAAAGATGGGAGGGAAAGTAGTGAGTGAGGAGGACATAAAAAACCTGCAAGGGGACATAGACAGGCTAAGTAAGTGGGCAGAGATTTGGCAGATGGAATACAGCACTGGAAAGTGTGAGGTGATGCACTTTGGCAGGAAAAATCCTAGAGCAATTTATTATCTTAATGGCAAGAAACTGGAGAGTACTGAAGTGCAAAGGGATCTGGGGGTCCTGGTGCACGAAACTCAAAAGGTTAGTATGCAGGTGCAGCAAGTGATTAAGAAGGCAAATGGAATGTTGGCTTTCATTGCTAGGGGGATAGAATATAAAAATAGGGAGGTATTGCTTCAGTTGTACAAGGTATTGGTGAGACCGCACCTGGAATACTGCATACAGTTTTGGTGTCCTTACTTAAGGAAAGACATCCTTGCTCTCGAGGCAGTGCAAAAAAGGTTCACTCGGTTAATCCCGGAGATGAGGGGGTGGTCATATGAGGAGAGGTTGGGTAGATTGGGACTCTACTCATTGGAGTTCAGAAGAATGAGAGGCGATCTTATTGAAACATATAAGATTGTGAAGGGGTTGGATCGGGTGGATGCGGGGAGGATGTTCCCGATGACGGGTGAGACGAGAACTAGGGGACATAGTCTTAGAATAAGGGGCTGCTCTTTCAAAACTGAGATGAGGAGGAACTACTTCACTCAGAGGGTGGTAGGTCCATGGAATATGCTGCCACAAAAAGCTGTAGAAGCTACAACATTAATTAAATTTAAAACAGAAATAGACAGTTTCCTAGAAGTAAAGGGCATTAAGGGTTACGGGGAGCGGGCAGGAATTTGGACATGAGTCTAGGTTCGGATCGGTCATGGCCCTGTGGGTAGTGGAGCGGGCCCAGGGACTGTGTAGCCTGATTCTGCTCCTATTTCGTGTGTGCAATTCTGTTAGATGCAGGAGATGTTTCTGTGATAGATAGTAGATTGGCGGTTAGGATCAGATCAGCCATGATCTTATTGAATGGCGGAGCAGGCTCGATGGGCCGATTGGCCTACTCCTGCTCCTATTTCTTATGAATCACTAGCAATACTCAAAGAATGGCCAATGCGTCTGGTTCAGACTTAAAACACAAAGAAGACACAAACTGCCAGAAGGTTGCAGACCCTACCGTTCCTTTGTCCTGGAGACACATCATGAGGATGCAGACATCACCTGTTGCCTGATGATTCACCAAGACCATGGTTTCATCTTCGGTAATTGCTTTCACGTCATCGCCCCATTCAACCACTAGGAAATAAAAAAAGTTTGTAGCAAGATACCAGTTCATAGTAAAAACAACTCCCTTCGTACCCATAGCAGCAACAACAACTTGTATTTGTATAGCGCCTTTAACGTAGTAAAACGTCCCAAAGCACTTCACAGGAGCGTTAACAAAATTTGACACTGAGCCACATAAGGAGATATTAGGGCAGATGACCAAAAGCTTGGTCAAAGAGGTAGGAGCGTCTTAAAGGAGGAAAGAGTCAGAAAGGTTTAGGGAGGGAATTCCAGAGCTTAGGGCATTAGCAGCTGAAGGCACAGCCGTAATGGTAGAGTGCTTAAAAATCAGGGATGCTTAAGAGGGCAGAATTAGAGGAGCGCAGATATCTTGGAGGAGATTACAGAGATAGGGACCGGCGAGGCCATGGAGGGATTTGAAAACAAGGATAAGAATTTTAAATTTGAGGCGTTGTCTAACCGGGAGCCAATGTAGGTCAGCGAGCACAGGAGCAATGGGTGAATGGGACTTGGTGAAAGTTAGGACACATGCAGCAGAGTTTTGGATGACCTCAAGTTTACGGAGGGTAGAAAGTGTGAGCCCGGCCAGGAGTGCGTTGGAATAGTCAAGTCTAGGGTTAACAAAGCATGAATGAGGGTTTCAGCAGCAGATGAGCTGAGGGAGGGGCGGAGTCAGGCGATGTTACGGAGATGAAAAAAGGTGGTCTTAGTGATGGCAAGGATGTGGTCGGAAGCTCATCTTGGAGTCAAATGTGACACCAAGGTTGCGAACAGTCTGGTTCAGCCTCAGACAGCTGCCAGGGAGAGGGATGGAATCAGTGACTAGGGACCAAAGTTTGTGGTGGGGACCGAAGACAATGGGTTCGGTCATCCCAATATTTAGTTGGAGGAAATTTCAGCCCATCCAGGACTGGATGTCGGACAAGCAGTGTGACAATTTAGAAACAGCGGAGAGGTCGAGAGAGGTGGTGGTGAGGTAGAGCTGGGTGTCATCAGCATACATGTAGAAAGTGACGCTGTGTTTTCGGATGATGTCGCTGAGGGGCAGCATGTTACATATAGCGGATATGTTATAGATCACCATCAGCTAAAAAACACACAAATGAGAAGAATGTTTTCATGGGACAGAAGGGAAGCAGAACCACAACTCAGAAAACAAACAAGTTGAAATGAAATTCAAGCATCTAGGATACTGACCATGCAATGGTCTAAGTTCTATGTTCTGAAATTAGAAATTCAGTTTTCTGTTAACTGAACCACCATTGTTCTTTGCATTAATTGTACTAAGTTTCTCTTCCCCATCATAATATTATTTCCTCCAACCTTGAACGTAATGATTCTTGCTAGAGCAGAGACTCTCAGGCGTTGCCAGACCACTGGTTCCTCCTCTGAGTCACCATTCTTATGAACCTACACAATGATTTTTTTTTACAGCACTGGGTTGGGGGGGGCATCACATCAGAGTCAGATCCTGTCCTTACCCATGGCCACATGTGCACCTTGCAATAAGGGTCACTCTATGGCAGTCAGGAGTGATCGACCCTTGTTCCCTAGTCGAGAAATGTTGAGTAATTACTGCATTTCTGCTGCTGCTCTGGCATAAATCACAGTCTGAACCAAAAGCTACAAAGCTACATTCAAGATCACCATGTGCTTTCACACAGAGTCAGTCAAATTTCTGAGCTGTGTATGACAAGCAGATTCCATTTCACTATAATTAACAAGATGACTTCAATATTAGTCATAATATAATGAGAACTTCAACCCAAACAAAACTTTACTGCATTTATAAAACACAGGGAGGAACTGGCCCAGAGGCGAGGATCCCTTTTCACATCGGTCTCCAGGTTTGTTGATCACTGAAGGGCAGTACAATTCGTCAGCCATGCATGACTCAGAGGCAGCATTCTCAGTTCTGAGTCAGGTCATGGGATCAAGCCCCACTCCAGAGACTTCAGCACATAATCGAGGTTAACACTTTGGTGTAGTACTGAGGGAATAATCATTGATGGCGACACAGTCTTCCAGGTGAGACTGATACCCTGTCTGCCCCCTCAGGTGGATGTAAAAGATCCTATGTGGCTATTTGAAAAGCAGGGAAGTTTTCCGGGTGTCCTGGCCGACATTTACCCCTCAACCAACATTACTAAAGAGAGATTATCTGGTCACTATCTCATTGCTGTTTGTGGGACCTTGCTGTGTGCATACTGGCTGCCATGTTTCCCTATATTACAACAGTAACTACAATTCATAAGTGCTTCATTGGCTGTGAAGCACTTTGGGATGACCAGAGGTCATGAAAGGTGCTTTATAAATGCAAGTTAGTTCTTTCTCCCAATAACTGAGGATTAAATGGATGGAAGAAGTGGAAATGGGTTGGGAGGTATTTTTGTCGTCATCATTTAGGCAGTAAATGTTGGGGTCTATTATAGAAACTGCTCGATTTTCACTTTCACTGGGGAAATGCAAATCAGGTGATTTTTGCAACAGGTGAGTGATCTATTCCGTCAGTTTACTATCCGAACGGCAAAGAGAAAAATGACCCTGAAGGTGTTTAAAAAAGATTAAAATGTATTAGCAAGATTCAACTGGCAATCCCTTAAATGCCACAACAAACTGCTTAGTCAAATGAAAGCATATTTTGTTTCTAAAGACAAATATCGCCTCAGGAATTGGAGAGTGAGCCAAGCAATCCCTGTGTTGTCAAGTTGGAGGTTTGCTCCTCTCATTCTTGGATGATCAGACACTTTGAAATAAAACTTTTATTTCACACTATTTGCTTGTTTAAGACCCATTTACACTGCACTTGTTCTCTGCACAACAACCACTAATATAAACAGCTTTTACCAGAAATTAAATATTACTTTTTCCTCCCCAATCTAATTCAAAACCAACAAAACATGGAAGATATTCACCAACAGATCCAAAATAATTATTGCACTGTGTTACACTGAGCCCTAGGTTACAGAAAATACATTCTCCAAACTTTTCTACATAACTAACGTGCTCCAAGTTGAAGGCCATGGTTTATCAGAGCATCAGTGAGGAGTAACTATTGTGAAACAAAGGAATACTTCAGACTGAAACCTTATTATGGCCGTATCAAGAATTTGTCTGAAAATTATCTTAACAGAGTTACCCCCCCCTCAAAGTGAATTAAAAAGACACTATTGCTGACCTCCTAATCAGTGCTCCCATCCTGCTATGCAGTGGAACAGGATGTTTCTTTGCTTAATCTCTGCTTCCTGTCAATTTTTGTCTGATTACGCTCTTGTGAACCGCCTTGCCATGTTTTACTATATTAAAGGGCGCTATATAAATGCAAATTGTTGTTGTTCCAGAAATTCCACTGCTCCACAGAAAACAACAAGCAGCAGTGGAAAGTGCTGGGAGCCAGAGCTAAACACAGAATAAGGTTTCATGGTGAATTTCTTCTAAATTGGAGACAGGAGTCTTAACTTTTGATCCTATACTCCAGGATAACGCCTACTCTCTTAAGCAGAGGCCTTGGGTTTACTTGAAGTAATAAGAAACAAGGGGAGCACTCTTGCACATTTCTTGGCAGGTCATCTGCTGATCCTCACGCAACAGCACACCAAAAGACACTTTAAATTAATGTTAAGATGAGTAAAGGAAACACTGGAATGGTTTTGGGCCCAACATAACAAATGTATTACAAAAGATACTTTAGAGAGTTAGATAGACAGAATATATGAAGGTGATTCAAGGCCCAGAGAAAGTCAAGCATTACAAGTGAGCTAGAAGAACAGACAATCAAAACAGAGGCCATGCATGCTATAAATTAAATGAAGAAAGGAAAAGCAGGTGGGAAAGATGGCGTCCCAACAGATGCTGCAACATATGGGAGGTCTTGGTGTAAAAATTGTAATATGATCCAAAGCTTAGGAATCCTACCATGGACTTGGCCAGAACCACATTCACATCACTCTCTCCCCCACCCCCTGGAAAAAAAACCAAAGATGACTGAATGTGGAGAAAGTAGAACCATTGGTCTTGTGCACTATTTTGTGAAAATATACCTAAAAACTAAAAAGAATGAAAAAGCTGGATTGGAATTTGAAAGACAGTTTGGCTTTTGATGCAGGAAAGGAACTCAACGGAATATTTGGTTTGACAATTTGTGTGTAGAGAACAGAAATGAGAGAAGCATATGTATGCGTAATAGATTACAAGAAAGCAAAGGAAAGGGTGAAGCACAACAGATTAACAGACGTTCTGCATTATTGGAATTGATGAGAAAGACAAGACTTAAGAATCGTTACTGGGAACAATAAGCAACATTAGAGTTAATAATGGGTTAATAAAAGTTAACAATGCGCTAGATCGCCAAATCTTTTCACCATCTATTATGCATTAAATGCGGTACGTGGCACAAGCATTTAGTTGAAAATTCATAAGTACCTGCAATATCTGTTGTAAGTGGCGTTGTGATAGGTATTTTCAGAGTTAAAGATGTCACACGGTGATATACTCTCACTATAAACTAGTAGCTATTGTGTATCACCCTGTGACTGCACAACCTAGCCACTGGGTTCTCAGTTCTCCCAAAATACTTTTTGAAAATTCTTTTTCAGCCACCATTTACCTCAGTAACTAACATTTCTAATGTCCAAAATGAAAGTTTAAACAAAATTATAAATTCCAAAAATTAAATATTCCACAACACTGAGGATTTTAAAAAAAGAGAGGCAAGAGGGGTGGAACAAAGTGAGATGCTCAAAAGGAGATGGTGCAAGTGACCAAGGTGTGACTTGGTGTTAAAGGCCACAGCACCATCACAGCAGTTCGGACAGGGCAGGTGATGGAAAGTACTTGTATAACCAGGTGGGGAGGCTATGTGAGGGAGCAAGACCTCACTATGCAAAAAGTTACAAGAGATCCGTTGTTAAAATGCCAATCTACACTTTGTAACAAGGCTAGATCTAATCTGAAGAGATGAGAATATGCATCAAGGTTTCTTATGATCTTAAATCACAGCTTTACCCTTTGATACTCCTAGCATATTTTTTTTAGAAAAAATTGATCATAGGCACTTGCCTCTTAATCAAATCTTCTAACTAAAAAGGTAATAACAAGAAACTAACCCATAAAGGGGGCACAGTATCATGTAGAAGTGGCAAATCTCCCCCCCGCCCCTCACCAGGGAGCAAGAAGATCTGTATGACATTTATAGCTGCAAATGACAACATATACAAAACACAATTTACATCATGGTTCATGCTTGCAAACAAAACAAAAATTCCACGGGAAAAGTGATCCAACCGTGACTAACTAAAGAAGTTAAGGATAGCATTAGATTGAAAGCAGCAGCTAAGAATGTTGCAAAGAATAATAGTAAGTCTGAGGATTGGGAGAGTTTCAGAAACCAGCAAAGGATGACCCAAAAAATTGATAAGGGAAAAAAAAATAGAATGAGAGAAAACTAGCAAGAAATATAAAAACAGATTGTAAGAGCTTCTACAAGTATGTAAAAAGGAAGAGTAGCAAAAGTAAACGTTGGTCCCTTACAGGCTGAGACAGGAGAAATTATTATGGGGAATAAGGAAATGGCAGAAACGTTAAACAAATATTTTGTATCGGTCTTCACAGCTGAAGACACAAAAAGCATACCAAAAATGGTGGGGAACCAAGGGTCGAATGAGGGTGAGGAACTTAACGTAATTAATATAAGTAGAGAAAAAGTACTAGAGAAACTAATGGGGCTAAAAGCTGACAAATCCCCTGGACCCGACAGCCTACACCCTAGGGTTCTAAAAGAGGTGGCTGCAGAGATAGTGGCTGCATTAGTTTTGATCTTCCAAAATTACCTAGATCCTAGAACGGTCCCAGCGGATTGGAAGGTAGCAAATGTAACACCACTATTCAAGAGAGGGGGGGGAAGAGAGAAAACAGGGAACGACAGCCCAGTTAATCTGACATCAGTAGTCGGGAAAATGCTGGAATCTATTGTTAAGGACGTGGTATCAGGGCACTTAGAAATTCATAACATGATTAGGCAGAGTCAACATGGTTTTATGAAAGGGAAATAGTGTTTGACAAGTTTATTGGAGTTTTTAATGAGTATGTAAACTAGTAGATAAAGGGGAACCAGTGGATGTAGTATATTTGAATTTCCAAAAGGCATTCGATAAGGTGCCACATAAAAGGTTATTACACAAGATTAGGGCTCAGGGTTGGGGGCAATATAGCAGCATGGATAGAGGATTGGCTAACAGACAGAAAACAGAGAGTAGGGATAAACAGATCTTTTTCAGGTTGGCAGGCTGTAACTAGTGAGGTGCCACAAGGATCAGTGCTGGGGCCTCAGCTATTTACAATCTATATTAATGACCTAGATGAAGGGGCCGAGTGTAATGTATCCAAGTTGACGATACAAAGCTAGGTGAGACAGTAAGCTGTGAGGAGAACATAAGAGTCTGCAAAGTGATATAGATAGGCTAAGTGAGTGGGCAGTAAGGTGGCAGATGGAGTATAAAATAGGGAAATGTGAGGTTATTCACTTTGGTAGGAAGAATAGAAAAACAGAATATTTTTTAAATGGCAAGAAACTTTCAAATGTTGATGTTGAGAGAGATTTGGTGTCCACGTGCAAGAAACACAGAAAGCTAGCATGAAGGTACAGCAAGCAATAAGGAAGGCAAATGGCATGTTGGCCTTTATTGCAAGGGGGTTGAGCATAAGAGTAAGGAAGTCTTACTACAATTGTACAGGGCCTTGGTGAGACCACACCTGCAGTACTGTGCACAGTTTTGGTCTCCTTATCTAAGGAAGGATATACCTGCCTTGGAGGCAGTGCAACGAAGGTTCACTAGATTGATTCCTAGGATGAGAGGGTTGTCTTATGACGAGAGATTGTGAAGAATGGGCCTATACTCTCTGGAGTTTAGAAGAATGAGAGGTGATCTCATTAAAACGTACAAGATTCTGAAGGGGATTGACAGGTAGATGCCGAGAGGTTGTTTCCCCTGGCTGGAGTGTCTAGAACTAGGGGGCATAGTCTCAGGAGAAGGGGTAGGCAATTTAAGACCGAGATGAGGAGGAATTTCTTCACTCAGAGGGTTGTGAATCTTTGTAATTCTCTGCCCCAGAGGGCTGTGGATGCTGAGTCTTTGAGTACATTCAAGGCCGAGATAGATTTTTGGACTCTAGGGGAATCAAGGGATATGGAGATCAGGTGGGAAAGTGGAGTTGAGGTCGATGATCAGTCATGATCTTATTGAATGGCGGAGCAGGCTCGAGGGGCCATATGGCCTACTCCTGCTCCTAATTCTTATGTTGTGTGCCACACTTTGCCTGTAACTCTGACAGCTCAAAATCCTGCAAGCTGCCATTTTGCCAGTAATTAGTATATAAATTTATTAGCATCCCAGGTCACATATAACACGTCAAATACTGAGTACAACACTCCATTGCACCAATGCAATTTCTCTCTCCCTCCATTGTTCATGCAAGCAATTTGAGGCTTGATCCTCAGGAAATTGCCAATTTATGATTAGTGTGGGGCTGCATCACAAAACTAAAGAACTGACCTAGGAATTGTCTCAAACTCATTTCATGGGATACCCTTACAATCAGAGAGGGGAACCATCCAGGTCACTAATCTCCGTTTGATTTGAAGCCAGGTTCCTGTTGAAAGGACAATACGCCAACCCACTTTATCATCCAATCTCCCAATGCGAATGGTAATCAAAGATTATTTTGATAAGATTGAGTGTTTCACTTTAACGGAGGTCTACAAAAGCAACATGACAATTTGTAACAAGGAGACATCTGAAACAGCTAATACAAGGAATCTTGATATATCCGGTTACTCCTACTGACCTGTAATGCATTCCGCACAAATACATTATTCACACCCGAATTACTGCATAGTGGTTTTTTTTAAAAAAGATTAAGAACTGCAATATGTCCCTGTAGCAAGCCAGCTCTGTGAAGCATCTATTACAAGTGCTTTACCTTTGTTTGCATTGCTGTATAGTTCAGCTCCTGAATTCAATTCTTGAAAGGGCTGCCATGGTGCATCTCACATTATGGACAGTGGCCAGTGCTGGAATGTTTATCAAGTAGACATTGGAGAAACAAAAGCATGTAACCCAAGCTGGGGACTATGGCAAGATTAGAGAGTCAATCCGCATCATAGAGGCAAAGTGCACAGTTTTCCAGTAGAGCTGTTGTGGCTAGACCCAAGAAAAATACAAATGGTGACGGGGTCCTGCAATTATCTTACTACATAGATATCTCATAATTTTTTTTAAGTTTATTATAAAATATGCAAAAAACATGACATGCACAGCACAACCCAATAGAAGCAATCTAACATCAGTCTTTTTCTTTCACAGTTTGAAGCTCATCTGATTGTCACAAGCTGTCAGGTTACTGCTGTAGGCTGTATTAAAAAAAGGATTTAATTAAGGGAGATAGGATCCACTGATCAGATATTGAGGAAATGATACCAAGAATACAGCACCACCAGAATTAAGAAACTTGTATTTTGAGAATTTAAGGAGAGCTCCTTAAAAAAGATGACTTTTTTTCACTGAAGGTAAAACACTTTTTTTTTTAAATGTACACACTATTGCAATACTCAGTGTTTCCAATGCTCCTCCTTCCTTTTCACGACATTCGGAGTAGACTAACTAGGTTTTGTGCCGGAGCTCTGCAGTAACATGCTCCACAGAACTAAATTTCATTATCTAATCTGATTTAATGTAATGCCTCTCAACGGGTGCCCCATGTCTCCACACTTTCACCAACTTGTAGGCAGAAAGTGCCAATGTATCACCTTGCGATTTCTTTACTGTGACCCTCAATGCTGCTCTGCAGTTGGCGGATAACAGTAATGCAGTGTTGTTAATAGATGTATTTAGTTTATTGATATCAATACACTACAACAAAAATTGCACTTAATCCAGTATGTTTTGTGTGATACGCAAATTACCTCAAATTGCCTCACCACTACCACCGACAAGCCTGTAGCAATGAGATATCAAAATACTCTCTCCTGACAAAAAAAAGTTTGGAGGGACAAAATTTTATAATTGTACTGCTGTGTGCTTTTGGCAGTTAACTGCGAGCATTTCAGACACCTAACATATGGCTTTACTGAAATCCTAGTGACAACAGAATACTGCTGGTCAGAGGCGCCAGCTGGAGAAATAATGAAGTAAGAAAAGTTCACAAAGTGTCAAGAATCATACAGTAAAACCACACATGAAGCACAAGACAAGGTCATAACCACAAATTAGAACAAAAACAAATCGGATTTAGGAACCAGGATCTTTAGTACACAGAGTGAAAGCTGTCCAACTACATCTCTTTCCTTTGTTCCCTGAAGGCAGTAACAATTGCTGGGGTACAGTTCCACCACAGGAACCAGCTGCACTTTGAGCCAAGCTGATGTATTTACCAGTCTTTGAGCTAGAAGATTGTAGATTTAAGACTCACTGTAGTACTTGAAAAGATAATCTGGGTTGACATTCCAGTTCAGTAGTTGCTGTAGGTGGTATCCATTAAATGGGATGTTCAACCTGTTCAGCGAGATAGCCCATAGCACTATTTGAAGAGGGCCAGGGAGCCTGGCCAATATTCCTCCCTCAACCATAATAAAGATCATCCATCTGATTGCGATTAGTGCGGCTTTGCTATGTGAAAAATACTACAGCAGTTTGCTTATACGACAACAGTCACTGCACATCAAAGTAATTGACTGTATGTGGAACACAGATGCTTCGGAGCGATACAACAAAGCCCTATATAAAAGGCGAGTCTTTCTTTCTCTACCTTACTGAGGTGATCCTCCTTCTCACGGGCACAGTGAATGCTAGCAAGCTATTGGGGCATATCACAATCAAGCCTGATCCTAGTATCCCAACATGCATATTTGCACTTTCCACCGAGTCGCGGGTACTAAGGCCCCCTATAATGCTCCTACTGCAGCCCAGCTGAGATCATCTAACTCGGCACAGCCTGGGAATTGACCAGTACAGACTAGTCTGTGGGGCTCAGTACTAAATGAGTGTTTTTTGTTTCCACTGCAGGAGTTCCATCCACAATTTCAAGACAAGAATGCCGTGCAGGAAATACAAAAGCAGCAACACTCCCCGTTTCCACGATGCAGCCATAAAATTTGCAACTTAGCGGCAAAGTTTCTTCTCTTCATCACCCAACAAAAAGTGTCAGATTTGTTCTTCCTGCAGTGGATAAGTTTCCTGGTTTGAAACAAAAAACAAACACACAGGCCCTATCCATTTTTATTGGCAGCCAAATTTATTTAGGAGTCCATAATCAGTGCAAGAACAGGGACCTGGCCTTATAAAAGCATCACGGTGACAAAGTTTCTCTAGAAGAAGCATTTAATGACAAAATACTTCAGTAAATTATTAAATGATCATGTTAAAACAAGGTTTCATTTTCTTCCACTGCTGTATTTCTCAAAAAAATATTACATACACACTCAACTGCTGTACATTCTGGAATATTTAGGAGATTATGGGAAAGGCAAGCTTCAACTTAGTGAGGTGGGGGGGGGGGGGAAAAGAGATCCAATTTGTGCTCAGTGGGGTGGCAGGAGAGGCTTAATTTGTCCTCAAGTTTGGGAGGGAGGCTGAATTTGTCCTTGGTGGGGGTGGGGGGTGCTGGGGGGCCTAGTTTGTCTTCAGTGAGCGAAGGGGGGCTTGGTGATCCTCTGCTAAGTGAGGAGGTGGATTTGATAGCCAGATTTCTGTTTAGTGGTTTTTGTTCTGCAGGGGTAAGTGTTAAGAGTACTATGTTTATGTGGGGTGGTTCTGACACCCTTGTTCTTTGCTTACTGGGGCAGGGGCACAAGGGCATGGAGTCTACAGTTTGGGTCCATACGTTTTCCACTCTGACCATTCCAATTTTTCTCACTCACTACATTATACCAGTACAGGTGTTTTGTGGCGATTTCTGTTCTCTTGGATTGGTGGCGATCCAGAAGGCAGATCATACTTAACTGTTGGTCATCACATTCAGACTCTACAAGTTGCTTTGCACTATTGTTGGATTGTATTGATGGATCCTGGGCTGCTGCATTCATGATGTTTTTTTAACAAAGGAGTACATGAGGATTACTGGGGGTACAGTTTGGATCTGTCACATAACGTTGGCTGCTGTGCCAGTGTAATCAATTAGTCAGGTAACATTACTCAGTATAAAAAGTGTATTTATAGTAATTATAAACTTTACTAATGTTCTTCAAATGTCAAAAATCCTTCCAATGTCAAAAATAACAAAGGTGTTTCTCTTGTGCCAACCCTCAACATTAGTGATCCTTGAATCATGGTTCCTTTACTTCTCACGCAATGGTACAGAATCACTGACTCTCCCCTCATCTCAGCTGACTTCAGAGTGACTGCTGTCTCGGTGTGAAGCATAAAAGGCTTGTGTGGAGCATAAACACCGGCATGGACCAGTTGGGCCGAATGGCCTGTTTCTGTGCTGGACATTCTATGTAATTCTATGCAATACTGCCCAAGACACAGCTCCAGATTCCTTTTAGAATATCCCAGGGCAATGGACATTAAAACTGTACTTCTCATAGCTAACATTAGGTTGTCAGACATTCACAGGATTCAAAATGTAATTTTACCACAAAAGTTCAGCCCCACAGGATGTAACTGTATGTTTTGACCCACTGATCGGTTCCAAATACTTTCAATGATCTGTGAGGTGTGTCCCCACCCAAAAACAATGACAGAAATCGGTCCATATGAAGGCCTTCCTGAACTAAGCTCGAGTTTCACTTGTGCGGAGGTGTATACATCAGCCAGTCTGGGCTATATATTCTCTGCAGGCTGCAGAAGGAGCTCGCAGTAACAAATTTTAACCAAGTGTGTGCTGTGACCAGCAACAAAGAATACAATATACAATCTATCATTGACAAAATGATGTCACACCCACCGTTGGAAAGCAGAATAAAAGAAAGAAATGAGCAATGCGGGCAACAATTAAAGTAATGCTAGAATAAGGGGGGGGGAGGGGGAGAAAGAGAGACTGTTCCTAAAGTATAAAGCTACAGGTTTCACAATGGACTGAGATAAACATAAAAACAAAAGAGGTTAAGAAACTGGACAGCAGAAATAAAATAGAAAATGAGGTTAGAATAAATGTCAAGCATATATTCACAGCAAGCAAGTGAATGGAACTACTGAAATGTCAGAAAGGCAATGATGCCAAGTGACAAAATATACTAAATTAATTATTTTATTCTGTGCTCTGAGATGACCAGCAAGGAAGTTGAATATCCAGGGTAACCAAGGAAGTACTAAAGAAGCTGAAATTTCAGATAAGGTGATTGCTGAGAGGCTGTGGAAGTAAAGGGACACAAGGCACCAGGCCAAGTGGGACTTCACAGAAGTGGCCCATGAAACTGGTCATGTGCCTGCCACCATCGTTAAGGAATCATTAGAAATGGGAGTAGTACCGGAGTCATACCTAGCACAAAGGAAGATGGTTGTGGTGGTTGAAGGTCAATCATCACAGGCCCAGGACATCGCTGCAGGAGTTCCTCAGGGCAGTGTCCTAGGCCCCACCATCTTCAGCTGCTTTAGCAATGACCTTCCCTCCATCAGAAGTGGGGACGTTCGCTGATGACTGCAGAGTGTTCAGTGCCATTCGTAACTCCTGAGATAATGAAGCAGTCCATCCCCGCATGCAGCAAGACCTGGACGACATTCAGGCTTAGGCTGATAAGTGGCAGGTAACATTCGTGCCACACAAGTGCCAGGCAATGACTATCTCCAACAAGCGAGCATCTAACCACTGCCCCTTGACATTCAACGGCATTACCATCGCCGAATCCCCCACCATCAACATCCTGGGGGTCACCATTGACCAGAAACTTAACTGGACCAGCCACATAAATACTGTGGCAACAAGAGCAGGTCAGAGGCTGGGTATTCTGCGGCAAGTGTCTCACCTCCTGACTCCCCAAAGCCTTTCCACCATCTACAAGGCACAAGTCAGGATTGTGATGGAATACTCTCCACTTGCCTGGATGAGTACAGCTCCAACAACACTCAAGAAGCTCGACACCATCCAAGACAAAGCAGCCTGCTTGATTGGCACCCCATCCTCCACCTGAAACATTCACTCCCTCCACCACCGGCATACCGTGGCTGCAGTGTGTACCATCTACAAGATGCACTGCAGCAACTTGCCAAGGCTTCTTCAGCAGCATCTCCCAAACCTGCAACCTCTACCACCTAGAAGGACAAGGGCAGCAGGCGCATGGGAACACAACCACCTCCAAGTTCCACACCATCCTGACTTGGAAATATATCACCGTCCATTCATCGTCGCTGGGTCAAAATCCTGGAACTCCCTCCCTAACAGCACTGTGGGAGTACCTTCGCCACACGGACTGCAGTGGTTCAAGAAGGTGGCTCACCACCACCTTCTCAAGGGCAACTAGGCATGGGCAATAAATGCTGGCATCGTCAGTGATGCCTACATCCCATGAACAAATTTTTTTTTATTTTTTTTATTTTTTTTAATTGGAAAGTAGCTGACATAACACTAATCTTTTAAAAAAAAAGCATATGGATGGCCAAGGAAACCATAGACCAGTGAACCGAACATGTTCTGTGGACAATGTATTAGAAGGTATACTGAGGGAGGAGCTAATCAAACATCTAAATAAGTATGGTATGGTAAGGTAACCGGGAGTCAGTATGGAATTATGGGAGGGGGTCTTGCTTAACAAATTTACTGGAGCTCTGAGGAAAATGATGGACCTGTTGACAATGGAAATTCAGCAGATGTGATATAGTCCTTAAATTCCACTGCACCTCTCAGCACCAGTAGCCTCTACCACTATCAGACTATTACTATGATCAGGACTGATCAAATAAATAATACTGTTGCCAGTTTATACAACTTGTACACTGTGCTGCATTATCTGTTAATCTTCTGATATTATTTTGGAATTTTCCTCAACCATTGTTTATTTTTAAAATAAATAAGTTTTCTGTTCATCGAACTGGTCGGTACTCAGCAAGCAGCCAAGAGATTATGGGTTCAACGCCAGTGGTTTCTGCACTCTCGAGGTCAGTAAAAGGCTCACCATTAACGTGGGAGGCAAACAGGAAGTCCACATATTGTACTTGCCAGGACATCATGGAAAATTGCCAAGTAGCACTCCCACAGCAAAGCCATGGAAACAGAGTGGAGTGCTGCCCCCAGCAGTATGTTACTGTGCAAGAACAAAATCTACTGGGAAATCCTGAAAAGGATAAATTGTAGCAAACAAATCTGAAAGAAGCCACACCCAATGTTTGCAATTAACCACTTATCTCCTCCTATTCTAATTATTCATTGTTTAGAATTGAACAAAAATTCTATATTGCCACCTATTCTAGTAATAAAACATCTTGGGGAGCAGTAATATAGGATTACATTTTGTATCAAACACAGTAGCTACCTGATCACATCGAGAGAGTCACAGTCTGTTCAAATAATAGAGAATATTTGTTCAGATAATAAAATACCTAAATGGTTTGATATGAACAGGCATCATTTCTATATTAATGCATATTGCCAATATATTCCATTCAACCAGTTAAGCTAAAATGTCTTTAAAAATTAAGCATTTCTCAGCCTTGTTCTCTGGAATACATGATTTCTGTCCTCTCATTTCAGAATTTTATTTTCTCTTTTTTCTCCCTTAAATCCCATTCCTGTTGAGGTGCTGGCAGGTGCCCAACATCCAATGGCCTACGAAATGGCCACTAAAAAGTTGTCAATTGACTCAGAGCAAATTGTCTTCTCTTTGGAAACTTGCCTAGTATCATCGATATCTGGCATTTATATAGTGCTTTTAACCTAGAAAAAGGTCCCACGGTGCTTCAGAGGCATAAGTGAAAAGAAATGGACACGGAGTCAAATGAACAGATTAGGTGTAGCCAAAAGCTTGGTCATATAAGTGGGTTTTAAGGTGGAGAGGAAGGTGGCGAGACAAAGGGGTTTAGGGAGGGAATTCCAGAGCATGGGGCCTAGGCGACTGAATACAAGGTTACCAATGGTGGGGAGAAATGCAAGAGGTTGGAGTGAGAGGAACAGAGAGTTGGCGGTGGTGGGAGAAAAGTGATGAGGTGTACCATTGGAATAGGTTACAGAGATCAGAAGGGACAAGGCAATGAAGGTATTTAAAACTGTAGGCATTGGGGAACCGAAAGCCAATACAGGTCAGCAAAGACAGGAGTAATTGGTGAGCAGGATTGGATACAGACAGAAGTTTTCAATGAGCTGAAGTATACAGGATTTGGAGCATGGAAGACCAGCCAGAAGAGCATGGAATAGCAGAGTTTGGAGGTGGCAAATACAGGGGCACACAGGCTGAAACAGGGACAAAGGTGGGCAATGTTACGACGGTGGAAGTAGGCAGTCTTTGTGATGGAGGGGATATCATGTCGAAAGCTCAGTTTGGGATCAAATAAGATACTGAAGTTGCAAATCATCTGGTTCAATTTGAGAGTGGTTGGGGAAGGAGATATAGTTGCTGGTGAGGGCACAGAGTTGATGGCGGGAGCCAAAGATAATGGCTTTGGTCTTCCTAATATTTAGCTGGAAGAAATTACGGCTCATCCAAAACTTGATGTTGGACAAGCAGTCTGACAGCAGAGATGCAGTGGAGGGATAAGAGAGGTGGTGGAGAGGCAGAGCTAGATGTCAGCAGTATACATGTGGAAGATAATTCAATTTTTGTAAATGGCATCACCAAAGGACAACATCTAGAAGAGGAGAGGGCCAAGGATAGATCTTCGGAGATGACAATGCAAGGCAAGAAGATAAGCCATTGGTAGAAATGCTCTGGCTACAATCGCAAAAGTAAGAGTGGAATCAAGCAAGGGCAGTCCTATTGAGCTGTACAACGGAGGAGAGGTGTTAGATGAGGACAGTAAGGTCGATCGTGTCAAAGACTGCAAAGAGACAGAGATAATGCACCATGATCACAGCCACAGAAAATCTTACTTGGGTTAGGGTCTTTTCAGTAGTGAAAATCTGACTGCAGGGAGTTGAAGGAGACAGATGAGCATGGATCTGGGACGCAACACATTCAAGGACATTGAGTGGAAAGGGAGGTTCGAAATAAGGCAATAGCTTGCAAGGACAGAGGAGTCAAGGGTGGGTTTTTTGAGGGAAGGAAGTGATGGAGGTTTTGAAAGAAAGTGGACCATTTACAATGTCTGCTAGCATTGGGGCCAGGAAGGGATGTTAGGTGGTCAGCAGTCTTGTAGGAACAGGGTCAAGGGAGCACGAGATGGGCCTCATGAATGATATGAGCTTGGAGAGGGGGAGATAGGGCTTCACAGCTAGAGTGGCGAGAATTGGCTTGGTGGTGCGGGGAGCAGCAGAGGCAGCTGAACAGATGGTCTCTACTTTGGTGACAAAGAAATTCACAAGCTCCTCACATTTGTGGTTAGAAGTGAGGTTGGAGGGGTCTGGGATTTAAGGAGGCTGTTGGTAGTGGAGAGAAGAATCAGAGGGTTATCTTTGCTCTTCAGGATAATCCTAGAGTAGTGGCCGTATTTGGAAGAGGAGAGTGAGGCCCAGTAGAGCAGGATGTGGTCCCGCCAGATCTAGCAATAGATAGGTAAGCCGATTGGTGCACCAGATACGCTCTAGTTTACGCCTCTTGGACTGAAGGAAACAAAGATGGGTGTCGTACCAAGGAATCAGCTGGGATGGGAGACAGTGAAGGTTTTGCTGGGGACAAGGGCATCAAAAATAGAGGCGAGGGAGTAGTTGAGCAAACCAGCAAGTGCTCAGGTATCATGACGAATGGAGGGCCAAAGGCTAGGCAGTTGTAAGCAACTTAGAGGATTTTTTCCCCCAGGGACAGACACAGAAGGAAGTGGAGTAGAAGGATGAGATTAGTGATGTATACACAGAAGTGTCAAAGATGGCCTGGTCAATTAGAGACTATAGGAGTAGAGAGGCCACAGGAGATGGTGATGTCGATGGGAGTGTCATGAGCTCAGGTAGAAAAGCGGATCTCTCCTTCAAGATGCAACAAGCAAGATTGGGAACTGTGAGCAGAAATTAGAACAAATTATTGTATCATAACACTGTGGCATATCACAAGTCAAATAACGTAATTAAGCCTTGTTGAACTTTCCTGATATCCAAGCAGTGTCATCTCAGTCCTTTTTTTAGCTCTTCAACATCTTACATTTCTATAGCATTAATGATGTACAGAATGACTCAGAACACATTCTTTACTAATACTGTTACATGTATCCATTTACTGTTATGAGAATTGTTTCCTAAGCCTCTGATGTACTGCTGAGCAAAATGTTTGAATCTTCAGTTCTCTGCACAGTGTACTGATTTCAACAATTTCAAATCAATTTAGCACTTCCGCAACACCCATGGGGAACTGGGGAGATGGAGGGTCATGCAGGATCACAGTCTCACACCTTCTAGTGGCTAATTTCAGAGTATCAGGGGCAGACGTCTTGGATTAAGCCACTTGCTGACGGAAAGGTGAGTCATAGGGAACAAAGAAAGGATAAGGAGGGGGAGAGGAAGAAAAAGGTAGAATCACTCAACAAAACTTCAAGGAACAGAAATTCTTAGCAGCAGCATTATCCCCACATAATTATGTATTTTCCTCCACTCGTTAATTTTAGCAAAAAAACCCATAAACAATAGCAACTTGTGGTGTCTTTAACATAGCAAAAAGTCCCATGGTACTTCACAGAAACAAAGACAGCGAGCAGTAGATGACTGAAAACATGGCCAAAGAGGTAGATTTTGAATAGACTTTTTCTACTCATGTCTGTTTTCTTCTGCTTCAATTAATAAAGAAAAACATATTTCACAATTCCAACAGAATTAAATTCCAAGGAGAAATCACTGTAGGTAAGCTAGTGTTCCTCAGTACTAAATAGTGGCAAGAATAGTTTCCCAAATTACTCTTTGGAACTTAGCTTTTTACAAAAACAAACCTTTTTAAAAAAAACAATGAAAGTTTGCTTGTTGCAGGCACCAGACATTTCTCCACAAGTTCCTATTTCATTCAGAAGTGACAGGACAAGGTGCTAAGTGGAGCTGGATACTGTCCAGAGGGAGGGAGGGAGGAATAAAAAATTTTTTTTAATAAATAGTCAGTGGACAAGTCCTACGTAAATATTCTCCCTGCTCCTCACAGATAGTGTCAAAGCAAGACTGAAATTGCTGGATTAGGTTACCCACCAACCTTCTTCACAACAGAATAGCTATGGGACAAGTGTTTGAGAAGTGGGAAATATTAGATATTTGTTGGTCATTTATTGATTTCTACTTCCGAGATTAGCACATGTACGCAAATACTACCACTGCACAAATATATCAAATTGTACTTCATTTCGTGAAGCAAAAATCTATACACACATGCTTCTCTTAAATTCTTACCCGTGTAGCCTGCTGTCCAACCCCACGAAGACACCATAGCCAGCAGCCATTTGAACATTATTCCTTCCACGTGCCAGAACAGTTTATTATTAAGTAATTTCAATGGCTGGAGGACTATGAGATACAAAACATAGGATGGAATCGCAACCAGGTTGTTGATGATCATAAAAGCAAATCGGATTGTCCCTTTCACCAATATCCAGCTACCACGCTGTATTTCTTTTCTGTTCATTGCCATGCCTCTACCTCCTCTGCCTGGTCCTGTAGAAACAATGAAAGATGTTTGTACATAATGCAAAAAAATCAACACACAATTACAAATATGTTCTACAGTAAAGATATAAAAGGGGCACAGTTATTTATTGCAGTCACTTTATTGAATTTCTAAATGAACATCTGTGATAACCTTACAGATCATAGTGCAAAACTACTGGTGACATTAGCTAAAGGAACCTCCAAGAGTATTGGTATCCATCATATGTAAAAGCTGGTCACATATAAGGCACATTGTGCAATTGGTCCAGAAACAATTGTTTAACCTTGCAACACTGAACATTATGAAATAGAATTCAGCAGTTGCAAAGCTTGAAATGAAGGCTGAGAAATATCTAGGGAGCAGAACAGCTACTGCCCATAGGGTAGTGGCTGCCAAGGTCACTGTGTACAATAAAAACAGGTCCACATCACAACTAAAAAATGTACTGTACAAAACTGGCTCAAACACAAGTTGGACACCTTTATCACACAAACCTACGTGAAAGTGTGGTATATGCACAATATTCAGCCTTGCTTAGGCTGTGGTTATATTCCATTACTGGAGTGGGATTTGCAGCTAGCAACATGGAGTTATACTGCTGGCTGTGAATTACATGGCAGCTGCCAGGAGAATGCTCCGTGAATACTGCAAAAGCGTTTTATGTTTTGAGCACAGCTTTTTCAAAACATTAAAAAAAACTAAAGTTTATAAAATACCTTGGAATAGACCTGAGCACTTTTTAAACTGACACGGCACTGGACTGGAATTATCCACTCAGTGACATACCCAAATGAGGTGAAGGCCTTCTGAGTCTCTCACCACTGCACACTGGAGCCAGGTTGGGAATCAGACAGCAGAGTTTTGACATTTCTGCTGTCATGAAGCAAAAGTGAAAGTGCAACTGTACACTTATTCTACATTATCTGCAGCTAATTTTCAAAGCAGCATCCTGCATTTGGGAGCACAACACAATAAATATACATAAACCACCAAGTTGCATTCACTGAGTTACTACTAAGTTAGTCTAAAAGGCTAAAGTTACTTGAGAACTGCAACCATAAAATCCATTTTCCTTTTTGGAAGCTTTGCTAGAGCAATTCAGAATTAATTTGCAAAAGTACAAACAATACCTCTTCTCATTGAACCCTTCTTCCCCAAATTAAATATGAAATATTAAACTCCTCCACTCATCATACATTTCATACTTATGAAAATGGTAATGATAAACCATCGCCTACAGCCCTACGCCAAAATGAGGGAAATAGGATTGAGTAATATACATTAAATTTAACAAATAAATGAACAATTAACAGATTCCCATTGACAATAATGAGAATTGAGCTGTGAAGGTCAATTAGAAGGAAAATGAACTTCAACATATATTTAACAGAAAAAGTTCCAAATGTTAACTTGTGAAAACTTCGACTGTGAAAGGCAGGCACTTACAACGTACGCACCAGTGGAGTAGACACTGGAGTAGTGCACGCCCCAGTTGCGTCACTGCTTTGTATTTCTATTTCCTTTAATCGGTTTAACAAAAAGAGAAAAAAGTGTCTTTGGATTACGAAAGACAAAACCAAAAGATAGTCCCGGATTAAATTTACAATTCCAGGCTAAATGCAGATTATTCAAATTTGGGAATCCTGGGCAATGAATCTAGCCGATTACACGCGCAAGGGTGCACTTTATCCCTCGAAACGTTCTCGTCCTTGTACTTCGTTTACTTTTGTCACGACTGCCAAAAAGGCAGGCGACTTACTTTCTCTATCGCTTGGATAATGTCCGATAGATTTGCTCCTGACTTCCACCCCCACGTTTTTGTAAATGCAGAATTAAAACTAGAATATCTGAACCCTCATGCAAACAGAAGTATTAAAACACAGCCTTACCTATGTTGTTTGTGACCCAGTATCTATAAATGGAAAGAAGACCGAGATGCAGTGAACAGCGAGGGGACGCTGGACGGTTACTATAGTGGTAGCGGAGAGGTCATGGACTGATCGCCTGGGCACTTACTCACACATATAACGGGGATGAGCATCAGCTGCCTGAAGCCACTGGGCCAAGAAGAAGCTGGTTTCCTTACTGATCTCCTGACAAGAATGATAAGACACGAAACGAATACAAATAAACCAATCGGTGATTATTCTGTTCACAATACCGCCCCCCCACCTGACAAGTGCTAGCTAGCCCTTCCCTTACTCAGTGCCATGTCCATCTTAGGAGGAAAAAACCCACTTCAAACCTACGATATTCACTTTCAAACCGATCAACTACAACATTACACGTTCTCTCCTTCCTCCTTGCCCCCCCCCCTATATATAAATAAAAAAATACAAATAATCTCGCGATGGTAATCCAATGTAAACGGCTTAGTTCATTTTCAATGCGAAGAAATGGACAAGCAAGGATTCCCCCCTTTTGGAAAATGACCCGGTTGCTTTACTGTCTAGAGGTTTCCGCCTGCCCTCCCCACCACCTCCCTAAAACCAAAGCCCCCTCCATATTGCGAGCAGTAGCAGCCCAGCGGAACAATTGCCACACATACTGTGGCTCTCACATGGCTCGCAGAGTCTGGGCGCTGCAGCGGGCGGGGCGGGGCTGGGCTGGGCGTTCCAGAACCCCGAACCCTGGCAGCTCTCACTCAGAACGTTCGCCCTGTGTCTCCACTACAATCTCCGGCCTTCACGTAACCAGCCAAGCCCGCACACCCTCCTCCCTCCACCCATCCCCCCGCCCCCCACACACGCACTACGCGCGACGTCAGGCGTCGCCTCCAAAGCACGCTCCGGAACAAAGGAAGAGAACGCGCGAGGAAAGAGGGGAACCTGCTTGCGCGCCTGTGTGTTTTTTAGATACATATATACATGACGTGCCAGAGCGACTGCCGTCTGAAGCAGCGCCCCCTACCTTTGCTCATGGTAAACTACAGCTTTGGGTCTGCCGGTGGCAACAACAACTTGCATTGGCACTTTGTCATCTTCGCCTGCCGACTGGACACGCCTTGGCGTGCCACCTTGCCGTCCAGCGGAGGTCCCCAATGGAGGGCTCTCTACGCAGGAGTCCTCCCCTTTTCTATTGGGGACTTGGCCTGGAAGGTGTTGCACGGAGCAGTCCCGTGCAATAAAATGTTAAGTAGGTTCACGGACTCCCAAGGCCGCCTGCCTTTTTTGCAGCCTAGAGGAGTCCGTGTTTCATGTTTACATAGAATGTGAGAGGTTGCAGCTCCTGTTCTATTATTTGAAGGGGCTGCTCCTCGATTTTTGGTTGCACTTCAGTCCCACACTCCCGATCTTCGGTCACCCGGTGTGGAGGAGAGCGGGCAGGTCGGAGGACCTCCTCGTAGGACTGCTCCTGGGCCTGGCCAAAGTGGTCATTAACAGGTCCAGGCAGCGGGCGGTCGTTCGGCCCGCCTGCCTGCCTCTCTTCCGCAGCTATGTTCGCGCACGGGTGACCCTGGAGATGGAGCACGTGGTGTCCGCCGGCACACTTGAGGCCTTCCGAGACCGGTGGGCGCCGCGGGGACTGGAGTGCATCGTCGACCCGGGCAATGTAATTATAATTTAATTTGATAAATTTTATTTAAAGTTCTGTTAATTTTCAGTTAATTTACAGTTAATTTGGTTCAATAAAAGAGGAACAACTTGCATTGATACAGCGCCTTTAACATAGAAACAGAATCCAAGACATTTCACTAGTAAATGACAAGAATGACTTAAGGACCATTGAGTCGGTTTTTACTGCTCCTTTAAATTAAAAACAAGTGTTTTCCAGTTTTTATTTTGTGAGCCAGAAGGTTGTGGGTTCAAATCACACTCCGGAGACTAAGGGGGGCGATTTTCGCCGAATACTTTAGATGCTAAAGTGCCTCCGAGGTGGCCAAGGTGGGTTCTTAAGCTGAAACGCTGGTTTAGCACAAGATGCCATCTTGATAAAGGAGTTGAAGCGTGCACTAGGAGCGGCCGCCTGGAGGCTCGTTAAACAGCTGAGTCCCACTTAAAATGCCTGCTAGCACTATTCAAAGAGGCTGCACGGCATTTTGGTGGCTAGAGCTTCAACTATTGCCCTACCCTAACAGCGACCAGATGTCGATTTCAAGGGCTACATAAGAATTAGGAGCAGGAGTAGGCCATACGGCCCTTCAAGCCTGCTCCACCATTCAATAAGATCATGGCTGATCTTCGACCTCAACTCCATTTTCCCGCCTCATCCCCATATCCCTTGATTCGCCTCGAGTCCAAATATCTACTTATCTCAGTCTTGAATACACTCAACGACTTAGCATCCACAGCCCTTTGGGGTAGAGAATTCCAAAGATTCACAACCCTTTGAGTGAAGAAATTCCTCCTCAACTCAGTCTTAAATGGCCGACCCCTTATCCTGAGACTATGTCCCCTAGTTCTAGACTGCAGTATATGGGAGTATGTGGACAGAGAGACTGTCCCGAGCGAACACGTCTGCTGTAGATGTCTCCGTCTCGAATCTCTCCATCTCAGAGTCACTGAGCTGAAAGAAGGGCAGGAATAGCAGCTCAACATTCCTGGTTACAGGGTTTTCAGACAAAATAGAGAGGGGGATAAAAAAGGAGGGGGGTCACAATATTGATTAAAGAAACAATTACAGCTGTGAAGGGGGATGATATCTTGGAAGGATCATCCAACGAGGCCATATGGTTTGAACTGAAAAGCAAAAAAGGGGCAATCACACTGCTGGGAGCATCTTTGAAAGTGGATAAATCCCCAGGCCCGGATGAAATGTATCCCAGACTGTTAAGAGAAGTAAGAGAGGAAATAGCAAAGGCTCTGACCATCATTTTCCAATCCTCTCTGGCTACAGGTGTGGTGCCGGAGGACTACTAATGTGGTACCGTTGTTTAAAAAGGGAGAAAGGGATAGACTGAGTAATTACAGGCCAGTCAGCCTAACCTTGGTGGTGGGAAAATTATTGGAAAAAATTCTGATGGACAGGATAAATCTTCATTTCGAAAGACACGGATTAATCAGGAACAGTCAGCATGGATTTGTTAAGGGAAGGTCGTGTCTGACTAACTTGATTGAATTTTTTGAGGAGGTAACAAGGAGGGTCGATGAGGGTTGTGCATTTGATGTAGACTATATGGATTTTAGCAAGGCTTTTGATAAGGTCCCACATGGCAGACTGGTCACGAAAGTAAAAGCCCATGGGATCCAAGGCAAAGTGGCAAGTTGGATCCAAAATTGACACAGAGGCAGGAAACAAAGGGTAATGGTTGAAGGGTGTTTTTGTGACTGGAAGGCTGTTTCCAGTGGGGTTCCGCAGGGCTCAGTACTGGGTCCTTTGCTTTTTGTGGTTATATATCAATAATTTGGACTTGAATGTAGGAAGTATGATTAAGAAGTTTGCAGATGATACAAAAATTGGCCATGTGGTTGATAATGAAGAAAAAAGCTGTAGACCGCAGGACGATATCAATGGATTGGTCAGGTGGGCAGAACAGTGGCAAATGGGATTCAATCCGGAGCAGTGTGAGGTAATGCATTTGGGGAGTGCTAACAAGGCAAGGGAATACACAATAAATGGTAGGACACTGAGACGTGCAGAGGATCAGAGGGACCTAGGAGTGCATGTCCACAGATCCCTGAAAGTAGCAGGATAGGTAGATAAGGTGGTTATAAAGGCATATGGGATACTTGCCTTTATTAGCCAAGGCATAGAATATAAGAGCAGGGATAAGACGGTCAGGACTGGGAACTAAATATACCAGGTTTTAAGGTCTACAGGAAAGATTGGGAAAATTGCAGAGGGGGAGGAGTAGTCTTAGTGATTAAGGATGAAATCACTTCAATGATAAGGGAGGGTAAAACGAGAGGTAAGCAGGCAGTGGAGACTTTATGGATAGAATTAAGAAATAGGAAAGGATTTAAGACTGGAGTTGTGTATACGACAACTCTCCGACACCTCCTCTTACCTCCACCTGGACCATGACCCCACTACCGAACATCAAGCCACCGTTTCCAAGACTGTCACTGACCTCATCTCCTCTGGAGATCTTCCCCCCCACGGCCGCCAACCTCATAGTTCCCCAACCCCGCACAGCCTGCTTCTACCTCCTTCCCAAGATCCACAAACAGGACTGCCCTGGTAGACCCATCGTTTCAGCCTGTTCTTGCCCCACGGAACTTATCTCTTCCTATCTCGACTCTATTTTTTCTCCCCCTGTCCAGTCTCTTCCCACCTACATCCGCGACTCCTCTGACGCTCTCCGCCACTTTAACAGTTTCCAGTTTCCTGGCCCCAACCGCCTCCTTTTCACCATGGACGTACAATCCCTCTACACCTCCATCCCCCACCAGGATGGCCTGAGGGCGCTCCGCTTCTTCCTTGAACAGAGGCCCAACCAGTCCCCATCCACCAGTACCCTCCTCTGCCTGGCTGAACTTGTTCTCACATTGAACAACTTCTCCTTTGACTCCACTCATTTCCTCCAAATTAAAGGTGTTGCTATGGGTACCCGCATGGGTCCTAGCTATGCCTGCCTTTTCGTGGGATATGTGGAACACTCTTTGTTCCAGTCCTACTCGGGTCCCCTCCCTCACCTCTTTTTCCGGTACATTGATGACTGTATCGGTGCCGTTTCCTGCTCTCGCCCTGAACTAGACAATTTCATTCACTTTGCCTCCAATTTCCACCCTTCCCTCACCTTCACATGGTCCATCTCCGACTCTTCCCTTCCCTTCCTCGACTTCTCCGTCTCCATCTCTGGGGATAGGTTATTGACCAACACTCACTACAAGCCCACTGACTCCCACAGCTACCTGGACTACACTTCCTCCCACCCCGCCTCCTGTAAGGACTCTATTCCCTTCTCCCAGTTTCTCTGTCTCCGCCGCATCTGCTCCGATGATGCCACCTTCCATACCAGTGCTTCCGACATGTCTTCCTTTTTCCTCAACCGAGGATTCCCCTCTACCGTGGTCGACACTTCTGCCCTCACCCCGGCCCCTCCCTCCCGGAACCACGATAGAGTTCCCCTTGTCCTCACCTTTCACCCCACCAGCCTCCACATTCAACGGATCATCCTCCGCCATTTCCGCCACCTCCAACGTGATCCCGCCACCAAACGTATCTTCCCCTCACCTCCCCTTTCAGCATTCCGTAGGGACCGCTCCCTCCGAGACACCCTAGTCCACTCCTCTATCACCCCCAGCACCCCTTCCCCCTCACCCAGCACCTTCCCGTGCAAGCGCAGGAGATGCAACACCTGCCCTTATACATCCCCCTTCCCACTCTCCAGGGCCCCAAACACCCCTTCCAGGTGAAACAGCGATTTACTTGTACTTCTTGCAATCTAGTATACTGTATTCGCTGCTCACGATGTGGTCTCCTCTACATTGGGGAGACCAAACGCAGATTGGGTGACTGCTTTGCAGAACACCTCCGTTCAGTCCGTAAGGGTGACCCCGAGCTTCCGGTCGCTTGTCATTTTAATTCACCGCTCCACGCCCACTCAGACCTCACCGTCCTCGGCCTCTTGCATTGTTCCACGGAAGCTCAGCGTAAGCTCAAGTAACAGCACCTCATCTTCCGATTAGGCACTTTACAGCCTTCCGGACTCAATATCGAGTTCAACAATTTCAGATCATAACCTCGGCCCCTACCATATTTATATATATATATATATATATATATTTTATCCCCCCTTTTGGTTTGTGCCTTTTCCCTTTTTTCTCTCTCTCTCCCCCACGGCAGCTGTCTTTCATTCTGCCAGCATTTCACACTTCACACTTTTGAGCCATCTTTTGTTTCTTAACCTGTCCTATTACCATCTCGTCTTGCCTTGAGCATCTCTTAACGTCTCTACTTATCATAGACCACCCCTTTTGTTCTTTTATTCCTCCCCCCAGCCTCCCACTTGCTTTTTTATCTGTTTAATTTCCTGCTTTTTTCTCAGTTCTGATGAAAGGTCTTTGACCTGAAACGTTAACTCTGTTTCTCTCTCCACGGTTGTTGCCTGGCCTGCTGAGTTTTTCCAGCGTTTTCTGTTGTTGTTTCAATTTTCCAGCATCCGCAGTATTTTGCTATCGTTGTGTATAGGCCCCCAGGTCGCAGCTGTGAAGTGCTAGATTGTATAAATGCAGAGATTAGACAAGCGTGTAGCAAAGGCAGAGTGGTTTTAATGGGGGATTTTAACTTTCATATAGATTGGGATAAGCAGACTAGCACCTGTCAGAAAGGTAGTGAATTTCTTGAGTGTGTCCAGGATAGTTTTTTACAACAATATGTCCTAGAGGCAACAAGGGGGCATGCCACATTAGATTTAGTAATGAGTAATGAGCCAGATTTAGTTAACAGCCTAACTGTGCATGAACATTTATCCAATAGCGATCATAACATGATCGAGTTCAACGTAGCATTTGAAAGGGAGAAACACGAAACAGCTACTAAGATTCTAGATTTGGGTAAGGCCGACTTGAAGGAAATGGCGGACATGTTGAATAATTACTTTGCGTCAGTATTTACAGTAGAGGAAGAGGATAGCATGCCAGAAATCCCAAGTAAACTAATATTAAATCAGGGACAGGGACTCAATAAAATTAACGTAAGTAAAATAACAGTAATGAAGAAAATAATGGCACTAAAGAGTGAGGCGTGAGGTCATCGAGCCGGAGGCTTCTCTGCGGCAGCAGCCGGTGATGTCATGGAGCTGGGAGTGGGGTTGCTGCTATGGTGGGAAATTTAAAGCAACAGCATCCAGGAGGGTTGGCAAACCTAGCATCACTAAACCTCAAAAAACAAGCAAGAGACCAAAAAAAAAGCATAGTAAAGCTAAATGATGACCCGCAATTATTTACACATTCACAGACATCACTTTTATGGGCCTTGATGACAGTTCCAGAAGTTGTGGCAAGGGTATGCTCGAAGCAGTTGTGTTCAATTATGTTTGCCAAGGTTTCTTCTTCTAGAGTCTTAGATATGGCCGAGTCTGGAAAATGTTCAGTATCAGCTGAACCAGATGGGACACTGAGGTAGTGCAACAGATTCGGGTAACAAAAAGAAACAGATTTTCAATTCTATATTTTTTTCCCCCAAAAAATCCTTTAAGGTAGACAGTACTGTGGACAAGAAAAGGAGGTCTTCACAAAGCTTCACAATTTGATTTCATGATATATTTCCCTGTCATTCAAATTTTATCTAATAAGATACAGGCAGGAAATAATCACATATGAATAATAGTTGTTCCTAGCTATTAAAACAATTACAATCCATGAACATGAAAAAACCCAGAAACTTCTTGGGGAAATCGTTAAATAATGATTTTAATTATCTTTATATACAGCTTGCACCCCAACTGTCACATCACTGCCTTGAGCAAAGGAGCAGGGAACAGCAGACGCCTGAGATTTCATTTGTACTTTTCTTTTGGCTTTCGGCTAGGTAGAAGTTATTTTCATCCCTGTGTCTCGACCTTTTTTTGGTGCTTTTTCCCTGTTACAGAAGGTGGCAAATTACATTCTAGGTTGTGCATGAAGCTTGTAAATTTTGTACTCATTTATATCATTATGGTGTCAAGCTAAATAAGTTTACACTAGAGGGTAGAAATTGGTTTAAAGCCTGTTTTCAGGTGAAGAATGGGCACTATACTTGGAGTGCACACCTGATAACGTAGATCCAACTAAGGCCCCAAGTTGATTGCCTGCCTCTCTTCCGTGGCTATGTTCGCGCCCGGGTGGCCCTGAAGATGGAGCACACTTGAGGCCTTCCGCGACCGGTAGGCGCCGCGGGGACTGGAGTGCATCATCACCCCGGCCAATGCAGTTTTAATTTAATTTGTTAAGTATTATTTAAAGTTTATTAATTTACAGTTGATTTGTTAACTATCCTATTTAAAAGAGGAAAGCCCCAAGTTGATCCCCTGATTAATTAAAACAAATTAGGAGGTTTGTCAGCGTTACTGTTCATTGGCAGCTCACCTAAAAGGGGGGGGGGGGCCATGGGGAGGTGTCAATAATGCACTTTGCTGAGGCCATTTAAAGGCAGCCTGCAACTCTTAAAGAGGAGTGCACTTTGGCTGCAGACAAATATAACTGAAGGCTGTGGACAATGGCAGGGACAGGGGAATCTGCAAGCCCTGCCTCCTGTTTTTCTGATACTGCGTTGAAGGTATTAGTGAAAGTGCTCAGCAGGAGGAGGGGCATCTTCTATCCATCAAGTGGCTGGAAAATATCAAGGGAAAGCATTTCGGGCGCACTTCCTGCACTATTCCGGCACGGAATGTCATGCCGCAGAATTCAACTTCACAGCGCCATTTTGGCAAAATGCATACTAATTTCCACCCCTAGATTTTCATATGGAGCAAGCCCTTGTGGTTAGTTATAAGTTATATAATTGATTGATTTACTATTGCAAGATTTTGCTTCAATTTTTTGTTACGTATTTGTTAAACTTTGTAAATAACTAGTTCATAACAACCTTGAGTGTCCTTTTCTTATGTAATGATGTACTTTCACACATTTTAAATGAAATTACCTCAGGTAAGTATTTCTACCATCTATTTAAAGCAGTGGTTCTCAAACTTTCTTGGTTGAAGGACCCCTTTTCAAATGGATTAGTAATCCAATTATAATACTATATAATACTCATAATATGAAAGTGCTGCATGTAAAGAGTGTTTTAATAATGCTTTTAAGAAAACAGGTATTTACTTACAGATATCAGTGAGATGGGTATACCTGCTTCTCACTGCAGAGTCTGTCTAGCCTTGACACTACCATCGATCAACTTTTTGGCGCCCACCACCAGCCTTGGTAACTGCAGTTCTACCTGGCGATCTTCGTGCCGCTTGAGTCAAGAGTAAGCGAATGAGCGGCAGCCGGAGGCGGGCTTGGTGCGAGCCAGGAGGCGGGAGGGGAGTGCAGCTGCCACATGTCCCGTAAGGCCGGCCCTGCTCGGTACTCACATTATTTCGCGGACCCCCTGGAAAGTCTCTATGGATCCCCAGGGGTTTGCAGACCCCAATTTGAGAATCACTGGTTTAAAGAACTGCTTACTTATCTCGGGTTACCTCCCTGAAAAAATTTGGTATTCAACTGGTCCTTGTTAATCATGTTAGCATCACGGGCAGCTGCCTATGTCAGGCACAAGGAGCTAACCATTTGCCATTTCCATTGAAGTCAATTACAAAGGCGCTGCTTATAACACATTAAGTGCATCAGCTCTTTCAGGCATATAGGAAGTGGAAGCTTTATCATCTTAATGTTCACAAGTTGCTACCAACCTTTCTTAATGATTTTGAATTGATTAACACTATAATATAGACAAGCAATACGTATTAAATTACACCAATATGTTGTAGCAGCAAACTGAGTCCGCAGGAACTATAGGGAGAATCACAATGATTCTGAGATGGAGACCCGGAAAAATCCACTATTTTGCTTTTTGTATACATCGCGCAGCAGTTTTACCATCCACTTCTTATATCGAGCAAATCGCATTAACACCAATGTGCCCGCTATAAGCGGTGGGATCTGCAATGTTATCATAACAACAACTTGCATTTATATAGTGCCTTTAACGTAGCAAAATGTCCCAAGGCTCCTCACAGAAGCATAAGGAAAAATTGGACCTTGAGCCAAAGGAGAAGGATGACCAAAAACTTGATCAAGGAGGTGGGTTTTAAAGAAATGAGGAGGAGTTTTCGGGTTTGGGGGGTGTTAGATTGTAGCATCGGAGATAATTACAGAGATGGGGAGGGTCAAGGCCGTGAAGGGATTCAAACGCAAGGATTTGAGTCATTGGGAGACCAGGAGTCAAAGTACCTCGGTGAGGACATGGGTACTGTGCGAGGGGGCCTTGGTGCAGGATAGGATACATACATCAGATTTTTGAATGAGCTGAAGTTTACGGATGGTGGAGAATGGAAGGCTAACCAGGAAAGCATTCGAACATTTGAGTCTGAAAGTGACAAAGACTTGGATGAGGGTTTCAGCAGTAGACGAGCTGAAGTAGGGGCACAGCTGGGCAATGATACAGAGGTGATGGAGAGCATATGGGGTTGTAATCTTAGCTCAGGTTCGAACAGGACACTAAAATTGTGAACATTCTAGTTCAGCCTGAGGCAGTGGTTGGCAAGGTGGATGGAGTTAATGGCGAGTGTACAAAATTTGTGGCAGGGGCCAAAGACGATGGCTTCCATCTTCCCAATGTTTAACTGGAAGACATTGTGGCTCATCCAAAACTGGATGTGGGATAAACAGTCTGACAGCACAGAAGCGGCCGAGAGAGGTAGATCTGGGTATCATCAGCATACATGTTGAAGCTGATCATGGATGATGTAGTTGAGGAAGTGCAGAGGATAAGTGGTAGGAGTGAGATTTTTGATCACAGGAGAGACCCAGATTGTAAACCCTGTTCAATATGTATTTCTAATTTTATTTCTAAAAGTGACATGAATCAAAATATGCATTCTTAAACTAAAGAGAGTTAAAGTCACTTCCATGAACCATCAACATTGGAGACACTTTATGATTAAGATTTTATGTTGAAGAAAAATCAAAATGCAGGCCAGTATAGTAATTTTTAAGTTTCAACTATCTGAAATATTTTCTGCCATCAGACAAAGAACTAGTTGGAAGTGGCTGCAAATTGCATTTGGATTTAGAATTACTGCTTGGTGGACATTGATGCAAAATTAGAATGTCTGCTGGACCAGGAGGGGGTTCTGTATTTTAAGGTTTATGACCTAGAAAACCAGTTCAAATGGAGCAACGTTAGAATCTTCAAAGTTGTGGAAGGGCCTATAAACAGACTGGTGTTTCCTTTGTGTGTAAGTTTTTTTTTTCAGACTTTGACCAGTAACCACTAATTTGAAGTACTCATTACCCACTATGATTTGTTTTACCTTCTTTCAAGCATTGGGCCGATTCTGGATGAAGTTAGAAAAATGGCAGATTCTTGGCAAGAGAAGCAGATCTCGTACCAGAACTATTTAACAATAACAACAACTTGTATTTATATAGCGCCTTTAACATAATAAAACAATCCCAAGGCGCTTCACAGGAGTGTCATAAAACGAAATTTGACACCGAGCCACATAAGGAGAAATTAGGGCAGATGACCAAAAGCTTGGTCAAAGAGGTACGTTTTAAAGAGCATCTTAAAAGAGGAAAGAGAGGTGGAGAGGTTTAGGCAGGGAATTCCAGAGCTTAGGGCCTAGCCAACAGAAGGCACGGCCACCAATGGTTGAGTGATTATGATCAGGGATGCTCAAGAGGCCAGAATTAGGGAGCGCAGATATCTCGGGGGTTTGCGGGGCTGGAGGAGATTACAGAGAAAGGGAGGGGTGAGGCCATGGAGGGATTTGGAAACAAGGATGAGAATTTTGAAATCGAGGCGTTGCTTAACCAGGAGCCAATGTAGGTCAGCGAGCACAGGGTGATGGGTGAACAGGACTTGGTGCAAGTTAGGACACAGGCAGCCGAGTTTTGGATGACCTCAAGTTTACGTAGGGCAGAACGTGGGAGGCCAGCCAGGAGTGCATTGGAATAGTCAAGTCTAGAGGTAACAAAGGCATGGATGAGGGTTTCAGCAGCAATTGAGCTGAGGCAGGGGCGGAGATGGGCGATGTTACAGAGGTGGAAATAGGCGGTCTTAGTTATGCTGCGGATATGTGGTCGGAAGCTCATTTCAGGGTCAAATATGACACCAAGTTTGCGAACTGTCTGTTTCATCTTCAAACAGATGCTAGGGAGAGGGCTGGAGTCAGTGGCTAGGGAACGGAGTTTGTGGCGGGGATGGAAGACAATGGCTTCAGTCTTTCCAATATTTAATTTAACCACCAACGTGAATCTGAAGAAAACATTCTGAGATTAATCAAGTACAAAGCACTGTACCTGATGTGATTGAAGTTGCGTCTTTTGCATGCCCAGACTTCTTTCCCTACTGCAGAAGTAATTGCAGTGTTTTCTATTCAGAAAAATATTATGACATTCCCTTCAGTGATCTACTCAATAAACCCTCAGAACCAGCAGCCCCCCACCTCCCAGTCACTTTAGGACAACACACCTTCTGCACAGACTCCGAATAAACAACTTGTCTAAAATGCTTTGGGTGGAGACAAGTTGGATTAGTTTTGACATGTAACTGTGGTAGCTAGCCTACATTACATTGTCTCATAAATACATGCAGCTACTACACTTGAACTTCCAAGACTCCCACCAACAGCATAAGCAGTGCTGCAGCTTGAGAAAAGAGCTCCTTCTGGCTGCCAGCCTTTTGTTCAAAATCTGCACCAGCACCAGTTTGCAAACCCAGCAAAATAGTGTGAAATGGAAACACATGCAACAATGGGAAGTACTATGGATGAGCCCACGGCCACCATCGTGGCAAACGACCCTTCTCTCCCCAAAGATGCTCCCTTCTGCTCCCCTTCCCAGCTCTGGGAGAAGGAGAACTGAAGAAACCTTGCTTCTCTTCCCGTCCTGGTCAAACAGACCCAGGCTCTCCCCCTACTGAAGCTGCAGCAAGCTCAAGCTGTTCCCCATACCTTCTCTTTGCAACTGCCATTATAAATTGCTGTCTCCCCTCTAAGACCCTCAGTTTATTTAAAAAAGCACTTACAACAGAGGGCTCCCAAGAGGCAAGATCAGTGACATACCACTGAATGCAAAAGGATGGGGAAACATGACAATGCCGCCCCACAGTGGCTGCCATGTTTATCTAAATAACAGTCACTGCACAATGTATTTCAATTATGTGTGAAGCGCTTTGGGATATTTTTGAGAAATATCTTAAGGAGCTATATAAGTGAAATTTCTTATTTTAAGTGGAGAAGATCTTAATCTCCCAATTGCAATGGATCTTTGATTTCCTGATAGAAGTCTCCAAGTACTAAATTGACCTGTTTGGGCTCTTAGTGTCAGCATCAAACACTTCCAGGTCAGATATAGCATGATTAGTTGCCTCAACAACCACAGATAAGCACCTATTACTGCATCAGTATGACATTGTTATATTTCCAACACCATTTATCATGTGGCTTTTCTGAGTGAGAATATTAATCTAGTAGATTATTAATATTCTTCCAGTTAAGGGTAGTCACCCAATCTGCGTTTGGTCTCCCCAGTGTAGAGGAGACTGCATCGTGAGCAGCGAATACAGTATACTAAATTGCAAGAAGTACAAGTAAATCGTTGTTTCACCTGGAAGGAGTGTTTGGGGCCCTAGACGTTGGGAAGGGAGGAGGTAAAAGGGCAGGTGTTGCATCTCCTGCGCTTGTACGGGAAGGTGCTGCGGGAAGGGGAGGGGGTGTTGGGGGTGCTTGAGGAGTGGACCAGGATGTCATGGAGGGAACGGTCCCTTTGGAATGCTGAAAGGGGAGGGGAAGGGAAGATGTGTTTGGTGGTGGGATCACGCTGGAGGTGGCTGAAATGGCGGTGGATGATCTGTTGAATGTGGAGGCTAGTGGGGTGGAAGGTAAGGACAAGGAGAACCCTATCGTGGTTCTGGGAGGGAGGGGAAGGGGTGAGAGCAGAAGTGCAGGAAATGGAACGGACACAGTCGAGGGCCCTGTCAACCACGGTAGAGGGGAATCTCGGTTGAGGAAAAAAGAAGACATATCAGAAGCACTAGTATGGAAGATGACATCATCAGAGCAGTTGCGATGGAGGCGGAGAAACTGGGAGAATGGAATAGAGTCCTTACAAGAAGTGGGGTGGGAGGAAGGGTAGTGAAGGTAGCTGTGGGAGTCAGTGGGCTTACAGTGGATGTTGGTCGATAGCCTAGCCCCAGAAATGGAGACAGAGAAGTCGAGGAAGGGAAAAATCGGAGATGGACCATGTGAAGGCGAGGGAAGAGTGGAAATTGGAAGCAAAGTGAATTAAATTTTCCAGTTCAGGGTGAAAGCAGGAAACGGCACCGCTACAGTAATCAATGTACCAGAAAAAGAGGTGAGGGAAGGGACTTGAGTAGGATTCAAGGAAAAAACGGAGTGCCCTCAGGCCGCCCTGGTGAGGGATGGAGGTGTAGAGGGATTGGACATCCATGGTGAAAAGGAGACGGTTGGGGCTAGGAAACGGGAAACTGTTAAAGTGGCGGAGGGCGCCAGAAGAGTCGCGGATATAGGTGGGAAGAGACTGGACAAGGGGAGAAAAATAGTGCCGAGATAGGAAGAAATCAGTTCTGTGGGCAAGAACAGGCTGAAACAATGGGTCTACCAGGGAAATCCTGTTTGTGGATCTTGGAAAAGAGGTAGAAGCAGGCTGTGCGGGGTTGGGGTCTATGAGGTTGGAGGCTGTGGAGGGAAGATCTCCAGAGGAGTTGAGGTCAGTGACTGTCTTGGAAATGATGGCTTGATGTTCGGTAGTGGGGTCATGGTCCAGGGGGAGGTAGAAGGAGGTGTCAGAGAGTTGGCATTCAGCTTCCGCACGGTAGAGGTTGGTTCACCAAACAACAACAGCACCACCCTTGTCAGCAGGTTTAATGACAATGTTAGGGTTGGATCTGAGAGAGCGGAGTGCTGCAAGTTCAGAGGGAGGTAATTTGGAGTGAGTGAGGGGAGCAGAGAAATTGAGGCAGCCAATGTCATGCCAGCAGTTTGCAATGAAAAGATCTAGAGCAGGTAAGAGGCCAGAGGGAGGGGTCCAGGTAGAATGAGAATTCTGAAAACGGGAGAAAGAGTCCGCTGTGTGGGGGGAAGACTCCTGGCCAAAGAAGTGGGCACGGAGGCGAAGGCAACGGAAAAAGAGCTCAGTGTCGTGCTGAGCTCGAAATTCATTGAGGTGGGGGCGTAAGGGGATGAAGCTCAGGCCTTTGCTGAGGACTGATTGTTCGGGGTCAGAGAGGGAAAGTCAGAGGGGATAGTGAAAACATGTCAGGGGGTGAGGTTGTAAGAAGGGACGGGGTCAGAGGAACGTGATGGGGAAGAAGGTTCTGGAGGGGCATTGGTAACCAAGAGTTGTTGAAGCTTGCGATCCTTGTCACCTGAAAGGAAGAAACAATATTTCTGTTAAAGCACCAGATGAGGCGAAGGATGAAATGGAACTGCGGACCAGGACAGCTTTGAGATAGAGTATTTCTGTGATATGTTTTGTTCAAGCTTTTCCAGACAATGTATAAATTTAAATGTTTCAAAAAGAACATTTTAAGTGTGCTTTCTGTTATGGTTTTGGGTTTTGTCTAACCTTCTTGCCCTAGATTATTATATCTTAGATCAGTCTAATTTCTGAGTCCCAACATCCCATATCTTTTGAGAGGGCCTTTTCTTGTCTTGATAGCTAGGCAAAGTTTCAGTCATCCATCCAAAAATTGAACAGCAAACCATGTCTGGCAATTTCTTTGGCCATATGTTATGCCTTCATTATGTGTCAGCTTAGCCCAGCGGTAGCACTCTGAGTCAGAAGGTTGTGAGTTCAAACCGCCCTGTAGAGCTTGAGTGCATAACCTATGTTGAAACTTCACCAAGATCTTGATTTTGAGTGAATCATCAGAGGAAGGCACAAATTGGAAATTATACAGTTTTCCACAGACAGAGGGAAAATTGTGACAAGAAGTCACTCTGGCACGTTTTGTACATCATTCTCCAATTAATTACAGAGTGCTATTGGCAAATTCCTGGAAACAAGTGGCCTTCCTGCTGTAGAATAGGGAATGTATAGTTGGAGTCCTGTCCAATTGACAAGAGGACTCCCAGACACAATCATGGCTGTCGAGCAGAGTAGCAATTTAGGTAAAATCAAGCAGAGTGTGTCAGGAAGGGACAGAAGCCTGCAAAATTCAGCTCATTTGCGCCTGCCGTTAGCGCCTCCGGGGGGGCAAAGGGCTTATCGCCCAGGCAGGGGCGTTAATAGCACCTCCCAAGAAATTCGGCGGGGTGCTACTGAGGCGCTAGCCAATAGCGGCGTGCTCCCCACTGGTAGCGCCCCTGGCTGCTGCACCACCGGCGAAGACGTCATCATCATGCGCCGCAACCCTTTAGCGCCCCGCCTCAACCCCTTAGCGCCCCTCAGCAGAAATTCGCGAGCCAGCCAATCTCTGGTCGCAGGGCGCTAATTAAAGGGAGGTGTGGCCGCGACCTGCGCCACCATTTTATTTTTTTTGGCCAACCTCCAGGTTGGCCCTCTGTGGCGGCCCTTGGCATGGTCCGTGGCCGCCATCGCGCAGCCCGGCACCACGCCGCCCTGGTGGGCAAGTGTGGGCCATCGGAGGCCCTGCACAGCTCGCAGCGTCCCTCCCCTTTAACGGAAGGGGAGGGGCGCTGAAACGCGTCAGCCATACGTGGAGTGGCCGCATAGCGCTCCGGCGCGACGCACCCCCGACACCACCAAGAGAGGAAGTGGAGCCCTCCGCTTCCTCGCTGGGGCGGTAAGCCGAATTTAGCGGCCAGTGGTACTTCTGCGCCGGGCGCTAAATCTCTGGCGATAATTCGGTTACCGCCCCTAAACAGGCCGTAACTGAATTTCGCCCCCAGAGAGTTTAACCAAGATAATAGGGCATTAGTGACTAAGGTCACATTAATGGAAAATAGTAAAATGTTAAAATTAAAGGTGCTAAGTCTGAATGCACAAAGCATTTGTAACAAGATAGATGAATTAATGACACAAATAGAGATAAATGGGTTTGATCTAGTAGCCATACTAAGACGTGATTTCATGCACACCAAGGTTGGGACTAAATATTCCAGGGTACTTTATTTTTAGAAAAGATAGGCAAAATGGAAAAGGACGGGGAGGGGTAGCTCTGATAATAAAGAATGACATAAAGACTGTGGTAAAAAAGGATCTTTGCCCAGAAAATCAGGATGTAGAATCAGTATGAGTGGAGCTAAGAAATAGCAAAAGACAGAAAACACTGGTGGGAGTAGTTTATAGGCCTCCTAACAGTAGTTACAGTGTTGGACAAAGTATAAATCAGCAAATTAGATGAGCATGTAACAAAGATAATGCAATAATCATGGAGGACTTCAATCTTCATATAGACTGTGCAAACCAAATTGGCAAAAGTAGTTTGAAGGACGAGTTCATGGAATGCATTCGAGACAGTTTTCTAGAACAATATGTTGAGGAACTAGGGAACAGGCTATTTTATATCTAGTATTGTGTAATGAGGCAGGATTAATTAGTAATCTTATAGTAAAGGATCCTCTGGTGTTAGGTTTTGATAAACCCTTGATATCCAATGATTCGACGTTGACCCGTATTGGTGGCAGTGATTAAACTTTATTCAGCACAAGCGAGACTTGATACATTACAGTATCTGAGCAGTAGTTTTCAAGGTATAATTTAGAGTTATATTACCCCGTTTATGCCTTGGGTAGAAGCCACATGACAAATGCCTGCACCCTCTGGCCCGAACCCCTGGCTCGTCCTCTGAGTGTCTCTCGAATTCCCTGAATTCTCTCGGAAGTCTTCCCCACCCTCACCACCGACAACAAGTGTGAGGAGCTCATGGACAGCTTTGTCTCTAAGATTGAGACCATCCGTTCAGCTGCCTCTGCCACTTCTCTTCCTTCCCCTAGCCTACTGGGCTAAACTTCCTCTAAGGTTCCCCCCTGCCCTAGCACTGAACTCACATCTTTTTCGAGTTTCTCTCCGATCTCCCCTCAAGACCTCTCCGCGCTTATCTTGTCCATGAGACCCACTTCCTGCTCCCTCGACCCTATTCCCACCAAACTGCTGACCACCCAACTTCCTTTTATGGCTCCCATGTTAGCTGACATCGTTAACGGTTCGCCCTCCTCAGGTACTGTCCCCCTCTACCTCAAATCTGCCGTCATCACCCCTCTCCTCAAAAAACCAACCCTTGACCCCGCTGTCCTTGCAAACTACCGTCCCATCTCCAACCTCCCATTCCTCTCCAAAGTCCTTGAACGTGCTTTTGCCTCCCAAATCCGTGCCCATTTTTCCCGCAACTCCATGTTTGAATCCCTCCAATCAGGTTTCCGCCCCTGCCACAGTACCGAAACAGCTCTCATCAAAGTCACAAATGACATCCTTTGTGACAAAGGTAAACTATCCCGCCTCGTCGTTATTAACTTGTCTGCAGCCTTTGACACTGTTGAACACTCCATCCTTCTCCAATGCCACTCCACCGTCGTCCAGACTCCTGGCTGGCCTCCCACGTACTACCTTACATAAACTTGAGGTCATCCAAAACTCGGCTGCCCATGTCCTAATTCGCAACAAGTCGCGTTTACCCATCACCCCTGTGCTCGCTGACCTACATTGGCTCCCAGTTAAGCAACGCCTCGATTTCAAAATTCTCATCCTTGTTTTCAAATCCCTCCATGGCCTCACTCCTCCCGATCTCTGTAATCTTCTTCAGCCCCACAAACCCCAAGATATCTGCGCTCCTCTAATTCTGGCCTCTTGAGCATCCCTGATTATAATCACTCAACCATTGGTGGCCGTGCCGTCTGTTGCCTAGGCCCTAAGCTCTGGAATTCCTTGCCTAAACCTCTCCGCCTCTTTCCTCCTTTAAGATGCTCCTTAAAACCTACCTCTTTGACCAAGCTTTTGGTCACCTGCCCTCATTTTGCCTTATTTAGGAGTCACGCTCGATCGCACCCCGTTGTATAGACAGCATCTCCAGAAACTTGGGAAGAAACTAAAGAGTAGGGTCAACCTGATCCAGAAACTTGCCGGATCCACATGGGGAACAGACGCTCAAACCCTCCATATGGCAGCACTCACCCTGATGTACTCTACAGTGGAGTACTGCTCTCTGGCATGGCTATCAAGTCCGCATGTCAAATCCGTTGATGTCCAGCTGAATTCTACTATGAGAATTATCACCAATACACTTTTATCAACACCAACACCTTGGCTGCCCGTGCTTGCAAACATCGCACCACCACACCTACGCTGCAAATATGCAGTCTCCAGAGAATACAACTGCTACACCAGCAAAGACATGCCAATCCAGGCCAACTTGAACAACCTACCATCAAACCGTTTCAAATCTAGAAGGCCATTTTTGATCGTTGCCGAAGCCCTTCAGCAATCTCCCCTCAGCCTTGATGACTAATGTCGAAATGCTTCGAAGAACTGTGACATACGGAATGGATTCCTTATAGAGGACCCCACAGTACAACCTGAAGGATCAAACCTTATTCGGAAACAGTGGACAACCATCAACCGCCTCAGAACTGGTCATGGTAGATGCTGCCACCTTCTCCATAGATGGAAGATTAAAGCATCCCCATCATGCAACTGTAGAGCTCCTAATCAGACCCTGGAGCACGTCATTGAGCACTGCCCTCAGAGGAAATTTGCAGGCAGCCTACAAGATATCCACGCTGTTACACTGAAAGCTTTGGTCTGGATATCTGACTTAGATACTGATATTTGATTTGCTTTGCTACTACCATACGAAAGAAGAAGAATATGTCTCCTTATGTGGCTCGGCGTCAAATGTTTTTTGTCTTATAATACTCCTGTGAAGCGCCTTGGGACATTTTACTACGTTAAAGGCGCTATATAAATACAAGTTGTTGTTGTTGTACACCTCCTGTCTGTTCGGGCCCCCTTCTTATACTTTTTTCTATAATTGAAAACTATTGAATCTCACTAATTCAAACAGAGGCTTAAACCCATCATCTTATTGTCCAATTAAAGAAATGCCACGCACACAATGTCCCTTTTTGCTCGAGTTTCAATCTCCGACATCACTTATTTTGACTGATGGGGCTGTTATCAGTCCAGCTATTGTAACACAAAGAAGCGTGTCTCCACACTGAAGAGATTTGCTGTCCTTGATCACCTCCAAATTGATTAGGTTACCTGCCTATTTCTTGGTTATGATGCGGAGATGCCGGTGTTGGACTGGGGTGGACAAAATTGAGAGGTCGCACAACACCAGGTTATAGTCCAACAGTTTTATTTGAAATCACAAGCTTTCGGAGCTATCACTCCTTCCTCAGGTGAAGTAAATTGGATACAGAATCGCCAGAGCATATATAGATGGAAAAAAAAGCATGTGTACTTTACAATTGCAGACCAATAAATTAAATCATCCTGACTATCTGCCGAGGTGTGATAAAGTTAATTAAGTCAGCCAGGAAGGTACCACATCAAAAGACATAGCAAGATACAACTGAGACAATGAGGTGTAGTCGCAGGGGTTCCAACGTGTCAAAAGCTGCCGTCTGTATGTAAAACGAAAAGCTTTAAAAAAAATTTACTTTTTTACTGGGAAAATTTTTACTTTTTTACTGGGAATCACATCTGTGAACAAGCTAACGACGACTCGAGTCCGGATCACGTCATGTATCGTGACATAAACCCAAGATCCCGATTGAGACCGTCTTCATGAGTTCGGAACTTGGCTATCAGTTTCTGCTCGATGATTTTGCGTTGTCGTGTGTTTCTAAGGTTGCCTTGGAGAACGCTTACCCGCAGATCCGAGGCTGAATGTCCTTGACTGCTGAAGTGTTCCCCGACTGGGAGGTAACAATCCTGCCTGGCGATTGTTGCGCGGTGCTCGTTCATACGTTGTCTCAGTGTCTGCATGGTCTCGCCGATGTACCATGCCGCGGTGCATTCTTTCCTGCAACGTATGAGGTAGACAACGTTGGCCGAGTCACATGAGTATGTACCATGTACCTGGTGGGTAGTGTCCTCACGTGTGATGGTGGTATCTGTGTTGATGATCTGGCATGTCTTGCAGAGTTTGCCATGGCAGGGTTGTGTGGTGTCGTGGTCGCTGTTATCCTGAAAGCTGGGTAATTTGCTGCGAACGATGGTACTTCTGAGGTTAGGCGGCTGTTTGAAGGCAAGTAGTGGAGGCGTGGGGATGGCCTTAGCGAGGTGTTTGTCGTCATCGATGACATGTTGAAGGCTGCGAAGAACATGTCGTAGTTTCTCCGCTCCGGGGAAGTACTGGACGACGTAGGGTACCCTGTTGGTTGTGTCCCGTGTTTGCCTTCTGAGGAGGTCTATGCGATTTTTCGCTGTGGCCCGTCGGAACTGTCGATCGATGAGTCGAGCGTCATATCCCGTTCTTACGAGGGCGTTTTTTCAGCGTCCGTAGGTGTCCATCGCGTTCCTCCTCGTCTGAGCAGATCCTGTGTATTCGCAGGGCTTGTCCATAGGGGATGGCTTCTTTAACATGGTTAGGGTGGAAGCTGGAGAAGTGGAGCATCGTGAGGTTGTCCGTGGGCTTGCGGTAGAGTGAAGTGCTGAGGTGTCCGTCTTTGATGGAGATTCGTGTGTCCAGGAATGAGACCGATTCTGAGGAGTAGTCCATGGTGAGTTTGATGGTGGGATGGAACTTGTTTATGTTATCGTGTAGTCTTTTCAGTGATCCTTCGCCATGGGTCCAAAGGAAGAAAATGTCGTCGATGTATCTGGTGTACAGCGTTGGCTGGAGGTCCTGTGCAGCGAAGAAGTCTTGCTCGAACTTGTGCATGAAGATGTTGGCGTATTGGGGTGCGAATTTGGTCCCCATGGCTGTTCCGTGTGTTTGGGTAAAAAAATGGTTGTCGAAGGTGAAGACATTGTGGTCAAGGATGAAGCGGATGAGTTGTAGGATGGCGTCTGGAGATTGGCTGTTGTTGATGTTGAGTACTGAGGCTGTTGCAGCGATGCCGTCATCGTGGGGGATACTGGTGTAGAGTGCCGATACGTCCATCGTGGCAAGGAGTGTTCCTGGTTCAACTGGTCCGTGGGTGCTGAGTTTCTGTAAGAAGTCTGTAGTGTCGCGACAGAAGCTGGGGGTTCCCTGTACGATGGGTTTCAGAATGCCCTCGACGTATCCAGAGAGGTTCTCACACAGGGTTCCATTGCCTGATACGATAGGACGTCCGGGTGTGTTGGCTTTGTGTATCTTTGGGAGGCAGTAGAAGTCTCCCACGCGGGGAGTACGTGGGATGAGAGCGCGTAGGATGTTTTGAAGGTCTGGATCGAAGGTCTTGATCAGTCTATTGAGTTGGCGGGTGTGTTCTTTGGTCGGATCTGCGGGTAGCTGTCTGTAGTGTTCCTGGTTGTCCAGTTGTCGGTATGCTTCTTTACAATAGTCCGTTCTGTTCTGTATGACGATGGCTCCTCCTTTGTCCGCTGGTTTGATGACAATGTTGCGGTTGGTCTTGAGAGCGTGGATGGCGTTGCGTTGTGCTCGGGTGACATTCTGGACTGTCTTGTGAGTGCGGCTGATGAATCTGGCGTTGATGCATTTCCTGACAGCTTGAGCATACATGTCAAGCTTGGGGCAGCGACCCTCCGGAGGGGTCCAGTTTGACTCTTTTTTCTTCGGTTGCTGCACTGCGAGTCCCTCTGTCTGCTGTTCTGGATCATTGATTGTCTCATTGGGTTTGTTCTTGGTTCCCATGGGAACATAGCTGCCTATGTTTGCTATCCTATTCTCTCTTACTTCTGCTGATAGCTGACTTTTTCACTGAATTTTAGTTAAGATTACTCATAATTGTCTTTTAATTGTCTCACCTCTCCTCCTATTCTTGTCAGCTTGCACCACTCCATAACTGTCATTTGCTGGAGCCAGTGGACCTCAGATCACACAAGCAATAAAAAACGTTCTGACGGAAGGTGATTGACCTGAAACGTTAACTCTGTTTCTCGCTCCACAGATGCTGCCTGTCTTGCGGAGTATTTCCAGCATTTTCTGTTTTTATTTTAAGTAAAATGTAGCAATGGTGTAAGGCACCAGCACTCTAGCATATACATATTTTGATTAAACATTTATTCTTATTAAGCAATTAATAGACACTGGAGGATTCTCAGGTAATCCTATCACTGGAGAAGAGAGATCATAATATGATAAAATTTCATATTGAGTTTGAGAGTAATGTGGTTAAGTCCTAAACTAGGGTCTTAAATTTAAACAAAGCCAATTACATAGGTATAAGGGGCGAGTTGGCTAAGGTAGATTAGGAAATTAGATTAAAAAATTAGATAACCAATGGTGAACATTTAAAGAAACAATTCATAATTCTCAACGAACATACATTTCATTGAGGAATAAAAACTCCATGGGAAAAGTGGTCCAACTGTGGTTAACTAGAGAAGTTAAGGATAGTGTTAGATTAAAAGAAGAGGTTTACAACGTTGCCAAAAAGAGTAGTAAGCCTGAGAACTGGAAGGATTTTAGAAATCATCAAAGGATGACCAAGAAATTGATAAAGAGGGAGATAACAGAACATGAGAGTAAACTAGCAAGAAATATATAAACAGATTGCAAGAGCTTCTACAAGTATGTAAAAGGAAGAGATTAGCAAAAGTAAACGTGGGTCCCTTAGAGACAGAGAAAGGAGAAATTATAATGGGGAATAAGGAAATGGCAGGGACGTTAAACAAATATTTTGTATCTGTCTTCACAGTAGAAGACACAAAAAACATAGTGGGGAACCAAGAGTCTAATGAGAGTGAGAAACTTAAAGTAATTAATATTAGTAAAGAAAAAGTACTGGAGAAATTAATGGGACTAAAAGCCGACAAATCCCCTGAACCTGATGGCCTGCATCCTAGGGTTTTAAAAGAGGTGGCTGCAGAGATATTGGATGCATTGGTTTTAATCTTCCAGAATTCCCTAGATTCGAGAACGGTCCCCAAGGGTTGGAAGGTAGCAAATGTAATCCCGCTGTTCAAGAAAGGGGGGAGAGAGAAAATAGGGAACTATAGGTCAGTTAGCCTGACATCAGTAGTAGGCAAAATGCTAGAATCTATTATTAGGGACGTGGTAACAGGGCACTTAGGAAGGCAAAGTCAACATGGTTTTATGAAAGAGAAATCGTATTTGACAAATCTATTAGAGTTTTTTGAGGGTGTAACTAGCAGGGTAGATAAGGGATAACCAGTGGATGATGGGAAGGGAGGAGGTAAAAGGACAGGTGTTGCATATCCTGCGCTTGCACGGGAAGGTACTGTGGGAAGGGGTGCGGATGTTGGGGGTGATTGAGGAGTGGACCAAGGTGTCGCGGAGGAAGCGGTCCCTTCAGAATGCTGAAAGGGGCGGGGAAGAGAAGGTGTGTTTGGTGGTGGGATCATGCTGGAGGTGACGGAAATGGCGGAGGAAGATCCGTTGAATGTGGAGGCTGGTGGGGTGAAAGGTGAGGACATGGGGAACCCTCTCAAGGTTCTGGGAGGGAGGGGAAGGGATGAGAGCAGAAGTGCGGGAAATGTAACAGACACGGTCGAGGATCATGTCAACCACGGTAGAGGGGAATCCTCGGTTGAGGAAAAAGGAAGACATATTGGAAGCACTCACGAGGAAAGACTGATGCTGAGCAATACAAACACCTGATATAATTAAACTTACATCATATAATAGTGCTGAACTTTGCAGTGCTCTCACCTGACATCAACCATGATTTCACTTTATGTTTCACAATATCTTGCATAACAATAGGCCGCTCATGCTGAGCAACCCAGCCTACTCACTCCATTTTAATTGATAAGTAGATTTGTATCATATAACATTTGCTGAATGTGGCAGTGTAGTACTTAAAGCTGGTTTACACGTTGCTTCATTCCTTTGTCGGATGTCCTGAGATTTGAATGTAAAAGACCCAAGTCACCTTTAGGTTAAAATGATTCAATAACCTTAAAATGGAGTTGAAATAAGAAATTGGCTCAAAAAGGTCACTTTCTCCCTGTAGAAGTTATTGGTATATCTTTATTTTCTGAAGGTATTAGAAATAAAATCATGAAAACGTAGCCTACGGTTATGATGGAAACCTGGCTGAGGTGTGATGACACTTTACCCCTAAATGAAGCCTCCCCTCCTGGCTATACCTTCTATCATTTGCCCCACCCAGATTGCCATGGTGGCGGTGTGGCTCTCATCACCAAATCACACCTCAGTCTGTCCCCCTGCTCCTCCTGCACTTTCTCCTCCTTTGAGCATCTTACCTTGTTCCACCCCTCTCACCTCTCATTTAAAATTCTCGTTCTCTACCGCCCACTCAAGTACCATAAAAATGTTATCACCGAGCTATCTTCATTGCTCTCCTCCCTCAGCCTCTGCACCGAGCGTCTTCTCATCCTCGGTGATTTCAAACTCCATCTCAATTCATCATGCCCTCTCTCCTCTGAGTTCACTACCCTCCTATCCTCCCTTAATCTCTCCCTCCATGTAAACTCCCGAACCCATATTCACGGCCAGCGCCTTGACCTTGCCATCTCTCGTGGCCTCGCTACTCCCATCATGTCATTCACAGATAAGGTCATCTATGACCACTTCCTCGTATCACTCTCCCCCTTGCCCCCAACAACCCTACTTCCTTCTGAGTCCGCCCCTGGAAAAAGCTCTCTCCCAACTCTCTTACAGCTGCACTTACGAAATCCTAACTGTCCAGCCTTTGGTTCTCCATTCACCACGATATTTCTGCAACTACCAATCTGCTCAACCACACCCTCACCACCACCTTTGATGCCCTAGTCCTTATTAAAACCATTACCCTCTCTCTCTCTCTCACCCTGGCTGTTCCTCCGGTACAGTCCTCATTTCCGCTCCCTTATGTCCAAGGGATGCAGATTTGAACGGATATGGCGGACAACTGGTTTAGCCATTCACCGCCAGATCTGGCTGGACCACATAAAGCATTATCGGGTCCTGCTCTCGTCTGCCAAAACTGCTCACTATTCCAGAATCATTCTGGAATGCAAAGATAAACCCCGGCTTCTATTCTCTACTGTTAACCGTCTTCTTAAACCCCTCTCCCCGTCTCCTCCACCCTCACCTCCGACAACAAGTGTGAGGAGCTCACGGACATCTTTGCGTCTAAGATTGAGACCATCCGTTCAGCTGCTCAGCCACTTCCCTTCCTTCCCCTAGCTTACTGGGCCAAACTTCCTCTAAGGTTCCCCCCGCCCTAGCCCTGAACTCACATCTTTCTCCACTTTCTCTCTGATCTCCCCTCATGACCTCTTTGCGCTCATCTTGTCCATGAGACCCACTTCCTGCTCCCTCAACCCTATTTCCACTAAACTGCTGGCCACCCAACTTCCTTGCGTCCGTCCTTGCAAACGACTGCCCCATCTCCAACTTCCCTTTCCTCTCCAAAGTCCTTGAATGTGTTATTGCCTCCCAAATCCGTGCCCCTCTTTCCCGGAACTCCAAGTTTGAATCCCTCCAATCAGGTTTCCGCCCTTACCACTGTACCGAAACAGCTCTCATCAAAGTCACAAATGACATCCTTTGTGACTATGACAAAGGTAAACTATCCCTCCTCGTCCTTCTCGACCTGTCTGCAGCCTTTGACATGGTTGACCACTCCATCCTCCAATGCCTCTCCACTGTCGTCCAGCTGGGTGGGACTGCACTCGCCTGGTTCCATTCTTATCTATCTAATCATAGCCAGAGAATCACCTGCAATAGCTTTTCTTCCCGCTCCCACATTGTACCTCTGGTGTCCGCTAAGGATCTATCCTTGGCCCCCTCCTATTTCTCATCTACATGCTGCCCCTCGCCGACATCATCCAAAAACACAGCGTCAGTTTCCACATATATGCTGACGACACCCAGCTCTACCTCTCAACCACTTCTCTTGACCCATCCACTAAATTGTCTGACTGCTTGTCCGACATCCAGTACTGGATGAACAGAAATTTTCTCCAATTAAATATTGGGAAGACCAAAGCCATTGTCTTCGGTCCCTGCCACAAACTCCGTTCCCTAGCCACTGACTCCATCCCCCTCCCTAGCATCTGTCTGAGGCTGAACCAGACTGTTCACAACCTTGGTGTCATATCTGACCCTGAAATGAGCTTCCGACCACATATCCGCACCATAAGACCGCCTATTTCCACCTCCATAATATTGCCCATCTCCGCTCCTGCCTCAGCTCATCTCCTGCTGAAACCCTCATCCATGCCTTTATCACCTTTAGACTTCACTATTCCAATGATCTCCTGGCTGGCCTCCCACGATCTACCCTACATAAACTTGAGGTCATCCAAAACTTGTGTCCTAACTCGCACCAAGTCTCGTTCACCCATCACCCCTGTGCTCGCTGACCTAAGTTAGCTCTTGGTTAAGAAAAGCCTTGATTTAAAATTCTCATCCTTGTTTTCAAATCCCTCCATGGGCCTCGCCCCTCCCTATCTCTGTAATCTCCTCCAGCCCAACAAACCCCCGAGATATCTGCACTCCTCTAATTCTGGCCTCTTGAGCATCCCTGATTTTAATCGTCCAACCATTGGTGGCCATGCCTTCAGCTGCCAAGGCTCTAACCTCTGGAATTCCCTCCCTAAACCTCTCCGCCTCTCTTTCCTCCTTTAAGGCGCTCCTTAAAACCTACCTCTTTGACCAAGCTTTTGGACACCTGCCCTAAATTCTCCTTATGTGGCTTGGCGTCAAATTTTGTTTTGTAACACTCCTGTGAAGCGCCTTGGGACTACGGTAAAAGCGCTACATAAATAGAAGTTGTTGTTGTTATGTCAGAGGTGTTGTGCATATTGCTCCATCACCAAGACCAATATTTCCAACTCTGTAAAATCGACCGATTTCGCCTCTGCCTCAGCTTATCTGCGGCTGAAACCCTCATCCATGCCTTTGTTATTCTGGTCTTGACTATTCCAATGCTCTCCTGGCTGACATCCCATCTTCCACCCTACATAAACTTGAATTCATCCAAAACTCTGCTGCCCGTATCCTAACTCACACCAAGTCCTGTTCACCTCTCACCCCTGTGCTCGCTAACCTACATTGGCTCCTGGTTAAGCCTCAATTAAAAAATTCTCAACCTTGCTTTCGAATCCCTCCATGGCCTCGCCCTTACCTTTCTCTGTAACCTCCTCCAGCCCTACAACCCTCTGAGATCTCTGAGTTCCTCCAATTCTAGCCTCTTTAAATCTCTCCATCATAGAGTCATAGAGTTATACAGCACAGAAAGAGGCCCTTCAGCCCATCGTGTCATAGAAACATAGAAGATAGGAGTAGGAGTAGGCCATTCGGCCCCTCGAGCCTGCTCCGCCATTCAATGCCTTCATGGCTGATCATCCAAATTCAGTACCCTGCCCCTGCTTTCTCCCCATATCCCTTGATCCCCTTAGCCTTAAGAAATATATCTAACTCCTTCTTGAATATATTTAATGAATTGGACTCAACTGTCTTCTGTGGTAGAGAATTGCACAGGTTCACCACTCTCTGGATGAAGAAATTCCTCCTCATCTCTGTCCTAAATGGCTTACCCCTTATTTTTAGACTGTGACCTCTGGTTCTGGACTCCCCCGCCATCGGGAACATCCTTCCTGCATCTAGTCTGTCTAGTCCTGTTAGAATTTTATAAGTTTCAATGAGATCCCCTCTCATTCTTCCAAACTCTAGCGAATACAAGCCCAATCGACCCAATCTCTCTTCATACGTCATTCCTGCCATCCCAGGTATCAGTCTGGTGAATCTTTGTTGCACTCCCTCCATGGCAAGAACATCCTTCCTCAGATAAGGCGACCAAAACTGCACACAATACTAAAGGTGTGGTCTCAGCAAGACCCTGTAAAACTGCAGCAAGACATCCTTGCTCCTGTACTCGAATCCTCTCGCTATGAAGGCCAACATACCATTTGCCTTCTTAACCGCCTGCTGCACCTGCATGCTTACCTTCAGCGACTGGTGCACAAGGACACCCAGGTCTCGTTGCACTTCCCCTTTTCCCAATCTATTGCCGTTCAGATAATAATCTGCCTTCCTGTTTTTGCCACCAAAGTGGATAATCTCGCATTTATCCGCATTATACTGCATCTGCCATGCATCTGCCCAATCACCCAACCTGTCCAAATCATACTGGAGTTTCTCTGCATCCTCCTCACAGCACACACGTCCACCCAGCTTTGTGTCGTCTGCAAACTTGGAGATATTACATCTAGTTCCCTCATCTAGATCATTAATCTATATTGTCCGCGCCGGCCATCAAGCCCTGTCTATTCTAATCCCATTTTCCAGCACTTGGTCCGTAGCCTTGTATGCTATGGCGTTTCAAGTGCTCATCTAAATGCTTCTTGAATGTTGTGAGGGTTCCTGCCTCTACCACCCTTTCAGGCAGTGAGTTCCAGATTCCAACCACCCTCTGGGTGAAAAAGTTTTTCCTCAAATCCCCTCTAAACCTCCTGCCCCTTACCTTGAAACTATGCCCCCTGGTTATTGACCTCTCTACTAAGGGGAAAAGTTCCTTTCTATCTACCCTATCTATGCCCCTCATAATTTTGTACACCTCAATCAGGTCCCCCTCAGCCTTCTCTGTTCTAAGGAAAATAACCCCAGCCTGTCCAGTCTCTCTTCATAGCTGAAGCGCTCCAGCCCAGGTAACATCCTGGTGAATCTCCTCTGCACCCTCTCCAATGCAATCACATCCCTCCTATAGTGTGGTGACCAGAACTGCACACAATATTCCAGCTGTGGCCTAACTAATATTTTGTACAGCTCCATCATAACCTCCCTGCTCTTATATTCTATGCCTCGGCTAATGAAGGCAAGTATCCCATATGCCTTTTTAACCACCATATCTACCTGTCCTGCTGCCTTCAGGGATGTATGTACATGCACACCAAGGTCCCTCTGATCCTCTGTCCTTCCTAGGATCCTACCATTCATTGTGTATTCCCTTGCCTTGTTTGTCCTCCCAAAATGCATCACCTCACACTTTTCAGGGTTAAATTCCATTTGCCACTGTTCTGCCCATCTAACCATCCTGTCTATATCGTCCTGTAGCCTGAGGCTTCTCTCCTCGCTATTTACCATTCCACCAATTTTCGTGTCATCTGCGAACTTACTGATCATACTTCCTACATTCATATCTAAATCATTAATGTACACTACAAACAGCAAAGGACCCAGCACCGATCCCTCCGGTACACCACTGGACACAGGCTTCCAGTCACAAAAACAACCTTCGACCATCACCCTCTGCCTCCTGCCACTAAGTCAATTTTGGATCCAATGTGCCAAATTGCCCTGGATCCCATGGGCTCTTACCTTCTTGACCAGTCTCCCATGTGGGACTTTGTCAAAAGCCTTACTGAAGTCCATGTAGACTACATCAACTGTACTACCCTCATCCACACACCTCGTCACCCCCTCGAAAAATTCAATCAAATTGGTCAGACATGATCTCCCCCTGACAAAGCTATGCTGACTATCCCTGATTCATCCCTGTTTCTCCAAGTGGAGACTAATTCTGTCCCTCAGAATTTTTTCCAATAATTTCCCTACCACTGATGTTAGGCTCACTGGCCTGTAATTCCCTGGTTTATCCCTACTACCCTTCTTGAACAATGGTACTACGTTAGCTGTTCTCCAGTCCTCTGGCAGCTCCCCTGTGGCCAGAGAGGTTCTGAAAATTTGTGTCAGAGCCCCTGCAATCTCCTCCCTTGCCTCACACAGCAGCCTGGGATACATCCCAGACCATTGTCGGCCTTTTCTTTCAACTGCCTAGGCCCTAAGCTATGGAATTCCCTCCCTAAACCTCTCTGACTATCTACCTCTCTCTCCTCCTTTAAGACACTCCTTAAAACCTACCTCTTTGACCAAGCTTTTGGTCATCTGTCCTCGTATCTCCTTATGTGACTCAGTGTCAAATGTTGTTTGATAACGCTCCTGTGAAGTGCCTTGGGATGTTTTACTCAGTTAAAGGCACTATATAAATGCAAGTTGTTGTTGTTTCTATATGCCTCTATGTCAAACATACAGGTGCCAAATGATGTTCTTTTACAGCTTCTGCTGTTGAAGCTTTCTTGCTGCAAACCTACCACAAATGTACTCACTCAAGGAAGGGCATTCCCTACAGTCATTCAAAAATGAACTGGACAAGATTCTGACAGAAAAACATTTCCAGTTACAGAATTAAATTTGCAGGTTAGCTGGAATTAGATGGATTTATGAGTTACCACAGTCAGGTAAAGAGTAAAGTTCCACCTACACTGAACCATCAAACACATCCAGGTCAGGTGGAGCTGGCATCAGAAAACATTTGCCAACCTACTAAGTTCTCTCAGCAACAGCAATTAGCCTCTTAGATGGAAAGATTAAAGAAAAAGAAACTTAGAATACAGAAACAGGGCAAGGAACCATAGAACCTTCCATTTGGCCCATCAAATCTGTACCACTTAGTCTAATCACACTCTTTTGCTCACACCCATGCCCTTTCATATTCCCCTTTCCTACTCTTCATTTCTTTTCCAAGCAACTATCTAATTCTCTTTTTAAAGTATTTATGGACCATGTTTCAACAAGGACTTGAGGTTGTGTAAAATTCGCAATTATCGCGATTCGAAATAACAAGATAGAAGCAGATTCGTTTGATCAGTTTATTTAAACGAAATGCTGTCATGATATAAAGGACACAGAAGCCTGTAAAATGGCCGCCGAGCATCGTGGCAGAAGCTTCCAGAATACAGTGGGCAGACAAGATGGCGTTCGAATAAACATTTCAGTAGAAGATTGGTTAATACGCAGCAAACACTGATAAAGACAGGATGCAACCTGTCTGCATTCGACACAATAGCAAAGATATAAGTGCTGGAATCATTTTCCATGCACAAGTAAGGACCATTGTAATGGGCAATCGAAGGCCCATCCAGACACAGCAATACACATATCAGTATTCGAGAAGGCCCCAAACCCAGTCAGGGAGACTCCTAGCCGGCTCGACAATGGGGAAAACATTAACGGATAGTTGGCCAGTTTAAGGTGCTACCGAAACCCATTAAAGGAAAGAATCGCCCCATGCTGGGAGTTTTGTGCACCAGTATTACACAAAGGACAAACATCAAGATTTGAGCGGGAGATAAGGGAAGCACTATAACTATAGTGAACAAATGTCCATCAAGGGCTTATTCTCTGGATTCGACTCATATCTCTGCTGACTCTTGACTCGAGCTGGACTCTTGACTGATTGATCTCGCTGATGACTGCTGAACTTTTATTCTCCTATTCTGATCCTCGGGTATCGCTCTGCTGGACGAGCAGCCTTCTGTTTTTCTCTGGACTCTGTTGACTACGAGACGAGACGAGACGAGAAGAAGAGGAGAAGAATCCACGTACCGCCACGGTCAGTAAACCCCGACCGCGCCCGAAAATACAAGAAAGAACTGCAGCGAAACGTGCCGAGTGCATTACTTTAAAATTCTCCGAAGTATCACGAGTGGTGAACATGTTTCCTCGATCCTACAAATCTAGATTAGTGTAGGTATTAATAGGGGAGGGTGGTTTTATTAAGGATAAATATAATGTGTTCCCCTTTTTACAATGTGCCGTGCGTTCCTCGTTTCCCTAAACCTAGTTTTATAAATGTATGTAAGCTTGTACTGTCATTAATCTGTGCTTATGACATGTATTTCGTAATTCTGAACAATATAGAAACATAGAAACATAGAATCTAGGAGCAGGAGTAGGCCATTCGGCCCGTCGAGCCTGCTCCACCATTCAATACGATCATGGCTGATCATTCAAATCCAGTACCCTGTCCCTGCTTTAATCCCCACAGTACACATATCCCACCCTAGCCCCGTAACCCCACGTATTTAATTCCCCCTAACATATCCCATCCTATCCCCATAACCCCACATATTTAATCCCCCCCCCTAACACTAAGGGTCAATTTATCATAGCCAAATCAACCTAACCCGCACATTTTTGGACTGTGGGAGGAAACCGGAGCACCCGGAGGAAACCCACGCAGACACGGGGAGAATGTGCAAACTCCACACAGACAGTCACCTGAGGTCAGATTCGAACCCGGGTCTCTGGCGCTGTGAGGCACCAGTGCTAACCACTATGCCACCGTGTTGCCATATGCACCGTATATGCAATAAAGATTTCCATTTCGTACTATTCAACCGAGTCTATTTGAGTTTTTCTCTGCATTACTGCTCTCGCACCTAAGTCCAGTGTTAGAACCGTAAGGGCGAGTGGGTCGAACCACTCACAGGTGTTTAGTGCTACAAGGCTGGCTGGAGACCAAAGCAAGCAATAAGGCCTAACCCCGCACAAGCACCTACGAACCGTAACCCCTTACAGTTGAGATTTCCACATTCTAACCATTCTCTGTGTAAATATTTTTTTATAACCTGCCCTTTAATTCTTTTTGTGATTATCTTAAATTTGTGTGTTTTTAATATCACCGTCTCTCTGACCAATGGAAACAATCAATTACTATTTACCTCATCATAACCCTTCATAATCTTGCAAACCTCTATCAGGTCACCCCTTAATATCTTCTGCTCTACAACAACTTGTATTTATATAGCACATTTAATGTCGTAAAATGTCCCATGGTGCTTCACAGAAGCGTTAGCAAATAAAATTTGACACCAAGCCACATAAGGAGATATTAGGACAGGAAAGCTTGGTCAAAGAGGTAGGTTTTAAGGAGCATCTTAAAGGAGGAGAGAGAGGTAGATAGGCAGAGAGGTTTAGGGAGGGAATTCCAGAGCTTAGGGTTTATGTGGCTGAAGGGACTGCCGCCAATGGTGGAGGAATGAAAATCAAGAATGCGCAAGAGGCCACAATTGGAGGAACGCAGAGATCTCAGAGGGTTGTAAGGGCTGGAGGTTACAGAGATAGGGAGGGGTGAGGCCATGGAGGGATTTGACAACAAAGACAATGGGCTGGATTTTCTCAGCCCCGAGGAGGCGGGCATGGAGGCGGGACAGCCGGTAAAGTAGCATAAAGTGGGGGCGGATGGCAAACCCGCCCCCATCCCGCCTCCGTGCCTTTTTGCCAGGAGGCGGGAAGATGTGCTGCTTTGGGTCCCGTCTCCTGGAGGCGGGAAAGGGATTAAATCCTTTTAACTGCCTGTTAACAGGGGGTTAACAGGCAGAAAAAAGGATTAGTGCCATTTTACCTTCTCAGATGAAGGCTTCCCGACCTCGGAGATCCCCGCCGGGTTGGAGGAGACGTGAAGGAGGTCTGCAGGGGTCGGAAGCACCTGAAAGTAAGATGTAGAGGTGAGTGATGGGTGCAAGCGTGGAGTGGTAAGTATGGAAGGTGAGTGCTAAGTGTTAAAAAATGTTCACTTACCTTGTTTTCTGCCTACAGCCTTCATCCACCCTGGATCGGGAGACCCGACATCTTCCTTGTCGATTTCAGACTGGCTGTTGGATCCTCCGACCCAACAGCCATCTGAAATCTACAAAGTTGAAAGGTTTGATGAGTCCTGAACACAAGGACTCATCAAACTACAGAGAATGTCAGTGTTTGACAGCTCCACAGAGCTGTCAAATGCTGACATTTCTTCTTTCAAGAAGTCTTGACAGATAGCACGTCAGACGTTGACGTGCTCTGTCAGTGACTTCCCCCTAATTGGCCTGCTGAGCCCACAGGGCAGGCTTAACAAGGTCAATCAGGGGAAAATCCCTCTGGTTGGCCAGAAGATGATGGAGGCAGGTCATTGACCCAACAAGCAGCAGTCCCGCCTCCAACTCGTCTCCATTGAGAAAATCCAGCCCAATGGTTTCGGTCTTTCCAATATTTTATTGTGGAAATTTCTGCTCATCCAATACTGGCTGTCGAACAAGGAGTGTGACAAATCAGAGGCAGTGGAAGGGTCAAGAGAGGTAGTGGTGGAGCCTGACATTGTGTTTTTCGCTAATTTCAACAAGGGGCAGGATGCAAATGAGAAATACTGTTGGAGCTCTGTACTGATTGAAGTGCTGTTAAACTGAGGCCGTGTTTGCCTGTTCAGGTGAATATGAAAATGATCATGGCACTGTTTGAAGTAGAGCAGATGTGTCCTGGCCAACATTTTTCCTCAGCCAACACCAAAAAAAACATCTTATTTCCATTTGGGACCTTGCAGAATGCAATTAGTTGCCGTTTGTCTACATAACAAGGACTACACTTCAAAAGTAACTAATTGGAAATGAAGTGCTTTGGGACATCATGAGGATGTGATAAGGCGTTTTGTTTCCATTGATCTCAATCCTCAATCCATGCCTTTATTCTGCCTTAGATTGAGTAGAATGGGCCTGTATTCGCTGGAGTTTAGAAGAATGAGAGGTGATCTCATTGAAACATATAAAATTCTTAGAGGGCTTGACAGGGTAGATGCTGAGAGGCTGTTTCCCCTGGCTGGAGAGTCTAGAACTAGGGGTCATTGTCCCAGGATAAAGGGTCGGCCATTTATACTGAGATGAGGAGAAATTTCTTCACTCAGAGGGTTGTGAATCTTTGGACACTAAGGGAATCAAGGGATATGGGGATAGGATAGGAAAGTGGAGTTGATGTAGAAGATCAGCCATCTTATTTAATGGCAGAGCAGGCTCGAGAGGCTGTATGACCTACTCCTGCTCCTATTTCTTATGTTCTCATGTCTCAACGCACTACACCCCTGAAATAAATAATACTGGAAGTAGCGTCCCCCTAGTGTTATGGTTAATGTTTTTTTTAATTCATTATTTCTGTAAGGGATTTGCGGCTCTGTGCTTCGCCTGGGTGCTAGTGCGAGGTTAGGCCTTGTTGCCTGTTCTGGTCTCCAGCCAGCCTTGTAGCACTAGACACCTGTGAGTGGTTCGACCCACTCGCCCTTACGGTTCTGACACTGGACTTAGGTGCGAGAGCAGTAATGCAGAGAAAACTCAGGTAGACCCGGTTGAATAGTATGAAATGGAAAATCTTTATTGCATATTGTTCAAGATTACGAAATACATGTCAGTACATAAGCACAGATTAATGACAGTACAAGCTTACATACATCTATAAAACTAGGTTTAGGGAAACGAGGAGCGCACGACACATCGTAAAAGGGGACACACATTATAATTATCCTTAATAAAATCACCCTCCCCTATCAATGCCTGCTCTAATCTAGATCTGTAGGATCGAGAAACATGCTCACCACTCGTGATACCTCGGAGAATTCTACAACGGTGCTCGGCTGTTTTCGCCACAGCACCTGACTATTCACGTGTTGATCAGGGGTCTCTGTACCCCACTTGTTTACTCGCTCTGCTCCGGCTAGCAGGCTGGACCGTCTGCTGTCATGAAGATCTGTGTTGACCTCGGACTCCTGATAAAACTCGAAGAAGAGTCTTCCTGTGCCCGACACCGGTTGTCGGTAGAACTCGAAGAAAAGGCTTCTTAGGCCAGTTTGTGTAGTAACCTATAAAGTTCAAAAATGGTCTTTATATTTCGGGCGCGGTCAGGGCTTACTGACCGCGGCGGCACGTGTAGTCGTCTTCTTCTTCTTCTTGCCTTGTCTTGTTTCGTCGGGCCTTCGAGTCCCTACACCGTTTACCGACCCTTGGGATGGTGCACCCGCTTACCGGCCTTCGCAGTCCAGCTCTTCACAGATCTTCGCGGCAAGCCACGAGGTTGACTCCAGAAAAGATCCGTGGAACAAGAGTTCGGTGGGCAGCAAGAGCACGAGAGTTCGGCCCGAGCCAAAAACCATGAGTCAAGAGAGAGATGAACGTTTGTTCACTACAGTTATAGTACTGTAATTCTTTATCTCCCGCCCAATCTTAATGTTCATCTTTTGTCATGTTTTGGCGCTCAAACTTCTTGTATGGGGTGATACTTGTCTTTAATGGGTATCGGTGATACTTGTAACTGGCTAAATACCCGTTAATGTTCCTCCCATTGTGGAACCGGCTAGGAGTCTCCCTGGAGGGGTTTTGGGGGCCTCCGAATTCTTGCTGTGAGTACCCGCGAACGGCTCTCTCATCGTAGAGCCACGGGGAATTTGCGTATCAATGTCTTTGGATGGGCCCTTGATTGCTCAGTACAATAGCCCTCGTTTGTGCATGGAAAACCGATTCCAGCACTTATAATTCTTGCTTAGGTGTCAAAATGCAAAACGATCGTGTCTTGTCTTATATCAATATATGCTGAGCATTGTCCGATCTTGCTGAAATGTTTATTGGAACGCCATCTTGTCTGCCTACTGAAAAGTCTAGAAACTTCTGCCACGAGGCGCGGCGGCCATTTTACAGGCTTCTTGTTTCCGTTTTGAAACCTGACAGCATTTTGCTGAAATAAAACTGTTTTAACGAATCTGTATCTCTCTTTCTTGTTATTTCGAAATCGCGATAATTTGCGAATTTTACATTTCCAATAAATCACCCGTTTTACCCAGAACTATAGTATACTGTTTGCTTAACTGTATTCTAAAATATGAATTTAGAAATCGAATCACCCAGTCTCCAGCAACAAACTAACGGACACTTTCAAAATTTCCTGTATGAATTGTAACCAAAACAAGGTCCGAAATCCGAAACCACGAAAAGCCAGCTATAAGAATACTGATCGCTTTTAAATTTCGCGCGCTGCTCCCGCGCCGCGAGCCGCTGCCAAGGGACCTGTTTGTTGTGACCCTCTGTGCCAATCAAAAGTCGGAACGCTGAGACCGACCGACCAATCGGAATGCAGCTGGGGGGGACAGGACGCCAGGTTTTGAAGTTGGGCGCGGGGCTCGTGCTGATTGGGCAGTTGGGCGCGCGGCTCCGGCACAGGCTGCCGGTTACACAGAATCAGCAGCCGCTCGACTCACAGCGTCAGTCACCTGGGTCTGGAGTGTCGCCTTCAACTCATTTTTGGATTTCGATGCCCGCGGCCATTCGCCTCGTGTATATACAGAAAAAAAAATGCCGTCTCGCCTGTTAGACTATGAACTGATGGAGAGCATTGGTTCCGGCTCTTACGGCCGGTGCCAGAAGATCAGAAGGAAGTCGGACGGGAAAGTGAGTGAGGCTCTGTTCCGACCTGGCCGTCGGCTAAACAAACCTGCGCAGCTGAGCAGTTAAACTGCGGGTTCTCCATCGACACTGACGGGCGCAGAGAGAGAGAGAGAGAGCGAGGTTTTTTTTAGCGGGGGTCATGAAGAAGTTTTGAAACACTCACTGGGGTCATCTGAACTTCAACGGAGAAGATCGGCGGAGGCGCAAAGCCGCCGCCGCCTCTGGTCCCAGACATTCCGGGAGGGGAGACCTCCGCAATCCCAGGCCAATGGGAAAGACTCTTCATTACCCCATTGGATAACTGTCGGTCCAACAGCCCTTTCCCCACCTACCTACCAATATTTCTATAGCTAATAAATGGAAGCGTTCAAAGGTGCAGAAATGATTTAACGGGGATGACACCAGACTGAGAGGTTATACCCATCAGGGAACATTGAACAGGCTGAGGCTCTTTTTCTCAGGTGACCTGATAGAGGCCTTTTAAGATTATGAAAGGGTTTGATAGGGTAGACTTAGAGATGCTTCCACTTGTGGGGGAGACCAAACCTAGGGGCCATAAATATAATCCAGTAAATTATATTTATAGAATAGCAAAATACTGCGGATGCTGGAAATCTGAAATAACAACAGAAAATGCTGGAAACACTCGGCAGGTCAGGCAGCCTTGTATTTATAGATCCAGTAAAGAATTCAGGAGATGCTTCTTTACCCAGAGAGTGGTTAGAATGTGGAACTTGGCATCACAGGAGTAGCTGAGGCAAATAGTATAGATGCTAGAGGAAGCTAGGTAAACACATGAGGGAGAAAGGAAAAGAAGGATATGCTGATAGGGTGGGATGAGGCTCGTGTGGAGTGTTTGGCAAAATGGCCTGTTTCTGTGTTGCACATTCTATGTAAAGAAAATGAAAACACACATGCTTTTCTAAATATCCCTATAATTTATCTCCCAGTAGACTTGCTCCAGGACAATCCTGGAAGGTTGGTAACCTTACTGGTTTTCTGCTCTGTGAGGACCTGGGTGAGGGGTATTGGTATGGAATAGGTTATTAGCAGCAGAGTTTTGGATGAGCTGAATTTTATGGAGAATAAGAGATCAGTCAGGAGAGTTTTTGAGTAATTAGATCTGGAGGTGCAGCCGAAGTGGTGGGGTTGAGGTGGAAGATATAGTGGTATATGATGGACACATGTTATTTTGGGTTGTAGTGGGTACCTTAGTGGACATGTGTCAGGGTGTACTGTAATTCCCATTGATGATTCATGACTGATATACAGATAAAATCATTTGACAATTTTGATTGATTACTAGAAAATCAAAAATTATATAGTGTATGACTTATTAGCTCCCCAATGTTATTTGTCTCTGCTCAAAGTAAAGGGTGAGATTCCTTTCCAATTGCTTAAGAGGGTAAGAGGAAGGGAAGTCCTGGACCTTCCCTAAACTTGTCTGCCGGAAGGTACGTGAGTTGCGTTGAATTACTTCTCTGTCCTATTGCCAGTTCTTAGGACCTGGCCCTTGCTTAACAATTCCACTGAATGGCATAATGAATTTGCATACCTAAAATACTATGTTTCTGCAGGATAACTTTGTTGGAGAAGGAATATAGATTGTGTGGATTTATATGGCTTTGATCTTTCATCGGTAATTGAAAAATGAAATATAGATGTCACAAGTAGGTCTGCATCAAACATCTACCTTGCATAATGTTCATGCACAAGTTGTCAAGTCGAAGGAATCCTGCACTAAATTTCAAAAATTAAACTGCTAGAAAAGTTTACATTTAACAATGAGTACTTATAAATATGTAATTTATCATGCAGCAAAACTTCCTGAATAATCAGATTATAAACGCAATTCTCTAATTTCAACATCAAAAGAGAAAAATACTAATCTATCTTTGCATGCCAAAGTATTGTGGTCTGTCTGAAATGGGTGTTTTCTTCACTAACATTTGCAGGTCCTGGTCTGGAAGGAGATGGACTATGGGTCAATGTCTGAGGCAGAGAAGCAGATGCTTGTATCGGAGGTGAACTTGCTCCGTGAACTTAAACACCCAAACATTGTTCGATATTATGACCGTATTATTGACAGAACAAATGCAACATTGTACATAGTAATGGAGTTCTGTGAAGGAGGAGACTTGGCCAGTCTGATTAACAAGTGTATACGAGAAAGGTAAAGTGGGTTATAATGGATGAATATTACATTAATGCTATAAATTGGTTGTCATGCTAAAGAAACTGTATTTAAGCTGAATGACTGTTTAATCTTTGTTTCAAACTTAAGGGAGAACGAAACTCCACATTTATAAGTAAAGTGCTTTCCCATTAATGGGTTAACTGTTCTATCGGGAAACCATGGCCTGGAATTTGCGGTCAGCGGCGAAGCGAAGGCGTTCGCTGCTGGCCCCAGAGTATGCTCCGCACAAGGAGATCTCAATCCCTGTGTCGTGAACTTTGGGCTTCCTGATATTCAATTCAATCTCTTTGTTCGAACTGCTGTGACGTCAACAGGCTGTCCAAGCAGCTAATCAAAAGGCAGAATTCTCAGACAGCGAACAAGGAAGTGAGTAAGCTCTTAAGATTCTAACTTTAAAATAGTTAGAGCAAAAGAAAGATTTGGGACTCTCACATGAGGGAAAAAGGCAAACTGAAATAAAGATGGACAACCTTCAAAAATGTTTTTGAAAAGTTTCTTAAAAAGGTTAATTTTTATTAAAATGGACAAATTTCAGCGAGATTGAGGAACTGAAAGAAATTAGTATTAGTAAAAAAAAAAAATAGTACTGGAGAAATTAATGGGACTGAAAGCTGAGAAATCCCCCATGACCTGATGACCTACATCCTAGGGTTTTGAAAGAGGTGACTATAAAGATAATGGATGCATTGGTTGTCATTTTCCAAAATTCCATAAATTCTAGAACGGTTCCCGCAGATTGGAAGGTAGCAAATGTAACCCCACTATTTAAGAAAGGAGGGAGAGAGAAAACGGGGAACTACAGACCAGTTAGTCTAACATCAGTAGTAGGGAAATTGCTAGAATCTATTATTTAGGACGTGGTAACAGGGCACTTAGAAAATAACAATAATAAGATTGGGCAGTCTCAACACAGATTTATGAAAGGGAAATCGTGTTTGACAAATCTGTTAGTTTTCTGAGGTTGTAACGAGCAGAATAGATAAGGGGGGGGGACCAGTAGATGTGGTGTATTTGGATTTTCAGAAGGCATTCGATAAGATGCCACACAAGAGATTATTAAACAAAATTAGGGCTCATGGAATTGGGGGTAATATACTAGCATGGATTGAGGATTCGTTAACGGACAGAAAACAGAGAGTAGGAATATACTGGTCATTTTTGGGTTGACAGGCTGTAACTAGTGGGGTACCGCAAGGATCAGTGCTTGGGCCTCAGCTATTCACAATCTACATCAATGATTTGGATGAGGGGACTAAATGTAATCTATCCAAGTTTGCTGATGATACAAAGCTGGGTGGGAATGTAAGTTGTGAGGAGGATGCAAGGAGGCTTCAAGGGGATATAGACAGGCTAAGTGAGTGGGCAAGAACATGGCAAATGGAATATAATGTGGAGAAATGTGAAGTTATCCACTTTGGTAGGAAAAATAGAAAAGCAGAGTATTTTTTAAATGGTGAGAAATTGGGAAATGTTGGTGTTCAGAGGGACCTGGGTGTCCTTGTACATGAATCACTGAAAGTTAACATGCAGGTACAGCAAGCAATTAGGAAAGCAAATGGTATGTTGGCCTTTATTACAAGAGGATTTGCGTATAAGAGTAAAGACGTCTTACTGCAATTATATAGGGCCCTGGTGAAACCACACCTGGAGTATTGTGTACAGTTTTGGTCTCCATACAAGGAAGGATATACTTGCCATAGAGGGAGTGCAACGAAGGTTCACCAGACTGGTTCCTGGGATGGGGGGATTGTTCTATGAGGAGAGATTGAGTAGACTAGGCCTATATTCTCTAGAGTTTAGAAGAATGAGAGGTGATTTAATTGAAACATACAAAATTCTTCAGGGCTTGACAGGGTAGATGCAGGGAGAATGTTTCCCCTGGCTGGGGAGTCTATAACCAGGGGTTACAGTCTCAGAATAAGGGGTCGGTCATTTAGGACTGAGATGATGAGAAATTTCTTCATTCAGAGGGTGGTGAATCTTTGGAAATCTCTACCTCAGAGGGTTGTGGAGGCTCAGTCGTTGAGTATATCAAGATAGAAATCGATAGATTTTTGAATATTAAGGGAAACAAGGGACATAGGGATAGTGCAGGAAAGTGGAGATGAGGTAGAAGATCAGCCATGATCTTATTAAATGGCGGAGCAGGCTCGAAGGGCCAAATGCTTACTCCTGCTCCTATTTCTTATGTTCACACTGCACAAAATTAAAATTAGGTTTTCCAGGCCCTTAACCTTTGTTTAGCAGTCAATATGCTGTTAGAACCCCAGTTACACCTAATCCCTTTGGGTCTAACTTTTAGTGGGGAATTTAACAGCGTACTTACAGTGGAAAAGCTGAAGTTTTCATCAGTTGCCCTGATTTGGATGATTACACAGATTGCCGGCTCTGTTTAGGAGTTGTCAATGACTGACTGCAACTTAGAGATTTCCACATGAGGTGGAATGACAGCGAACGCTGCCAGTTTACCATCAACCCGACCACAAATTCCGGGCCTTTATTTCAAGATTCCAATGTTGTAACTAGTATTTAAGTAAAGCATAATTGTGGGCAGAGTGTGTCCAAACTGTGGTCAACACACAATGGTACAATTAGATTTATTTCCCCCACCCACCACCCCAAACGTGGCTGAGCGCATTTTGAGTGATTCTTAACATTATGATGATTTATTGGTGGTTGCAGATTGGTCACTAGTGGTAATGGTCCAAGCAATTTGAGTGATTAATGAAAGGTTTCATACAAGGGCTGTCCTGATGCCTAACCATGTTTATCAAGTGATCAGATGAGTAACACAAAACAGGAAGGTCCCAGGTTTAATTCCTGGTCTGTGATCTGATCTAAGCTGTGGCAGCAGCTAGGAGCTACAGTTATCCTCGTTGTGCTTCGATTAGGATGGGGAAAGTGGCCAGGGTTCCTCTGCTGGAAATGAGCGTGAATATTGGGTGGGGATAGCATCTGGCTCAGCTGTTTTGCCCCTGCATTCAAATAACCTTACACCACTTGGTGCCAAAGGTCGTACATGAAGAATAGCCAAAAGCAAAAACAGAAAATGCTGGAAGCACTCAGCAGGTTAGACAGCATCTGTGGAGAGAACAGAGGAGTTACCGTTTCAGGTAGACTGTGTCTTCCAGCATTTGCAGTTTTGCTTTTTATTTATGAATAAAAATAGCCATTTGGGTGAGGTATCAGATCGTGCCTGTGGAATTGTACCGCAGCAGAATGAACACCATCTGGCAGAAAATTGGACTCTAGAAAAAGTTAAGAATAAAGGACTGTAACATCCTAGGGTACATTATTTCCAATATGCTAAATAATTATGACAACGCTTGTGCTGCAGCAGATAATGATAGATGAGGATAATCCCTTTAGAGTGGATAGTGTTGCCTGCGTTGTTTGGTTTCAGAGTTGCATATTTTATTTAAAACTCCTGAACTGTAGAAATATTATGAATTTGTTTTTTCTTATTGAATATTTTCAAGAGTACTGTTTCTTTTTTAAAAAATCAAATCAAATCCGTATTTGTCTTGCAGGCGGTATTTGGAGGAAGATTTTGCCCTGCATGTCCTTGCTCAGTTAGCTCTGGCCTTACGAGAATGTCACAGACGCAGTGAAAGTGGTCGCACAGTGCTACACAGAGATCTGAAACCTGCTAATGTCTTTCTTGATGGGCAGCATAATGTCAAACTAGGTGATTTTGGTTTGGCTAGGATTTTGCAACATGACACTAGTTTTGCCAAAACTTTTGTTGGCACTCCATATTACATGTCTCCAGTGAGTATACATTATTGATTATAATACAGTGATAGATGCAATGACCAATTTTAATAATCCTGAAAATTATGTATTTTTTTTGCATATCTGATTTTCCAATAATTTCTGCATTTCAATGATTAAGTAATCCTGGGGCATGATGCTTTGCTACTTAGCTGCAAAAAAATTACATTACCCTTTTTCAATAGGGATGTTTTCTGAATGTAGCCCCATGAAGTCTCATGGCTTCAGGTCAAGCATGGGCAAGGAAACCTCCTGCTGATTACCACCTACCGCCCTCCCTCAGCTGATGAATCAGTACTCCTCCATGTTGAACACCACTTGGAAGAAGCACTGAGAGTAGCAAGGCCACAGAATGTACTCTGGGTGGGGGACTTCAATGTCCATCACCAAGAGTGGCTCAGTAGCACCACTACTGACCGAGCTGGCCGAGTCCTGAAGGACATAACTGCCAGTCTAGGCCTGCGACAGGTAGTGAAGAACCAATACGAGAGAAAAACCTACTTGAACCTCGTCCTCACCAATCTACCTGTCGCAGATGCATCTGTCCATGACAGTATTGGTAGCAGTGACCACCGCACAGTCGTTGTGGAGACGAAGTCCCGTCTTCACACTGAGGACACCCTCCATCGTGGTGTGTGGCACTACCACCGTGCTAAATGGGATAGATTCAGAACAGACCTAGCAGCTTAAAACTGGGCATCCACGAGGCGCTGTGGGCCATCAGCAGCAGCAGAATTGTATTCCACCACAATCTGTAACCTCATGGCCCGGCATATCCCTCACACTACCATTACTATCAAGCTAGGGGACCAACCCTGGTTCAATAAGGAGTGTAGAAGAGCATGCCAGGAGCAGCACCAGGCGTACCTAAAAATGAGGTGCCATCCTGGGGAAGCTGTAACACAGGACTACATGCATGCTAAAAAGCAGAAGCAGCATGCTATAGACAGGGCTAAGCAATCCCACAATCAACGGATCAGATCAAAGCTCTGCAGTCCTGCCACATCCAGTCGTGAAAGGTGGTGGACCATTAAACAACTAACTGGAGGAGGAGGCTCCATGAATATCCCCATCCTCAATGATGGTGGAGCCCAGCACGTGAGTGCAAAAGACAAAGCTGAAGCGTTTGCAACCATCTTCAGCCAGACGTGCCGAGTGGATGATCCGTATCGGCCTACTCCTGAGGTCCCCACCATCACAGAAGCCAGTCTTCAGCCAATTCGATTCACCCCACATGATATCGAGAACCGGCTGAGCACACTGGATACAGCAAAGGCTATGGGCCCCGACAACATCCCGGCTATCGTGCTGAAGACTTGTGAACCAGAACTAGCCGCGCCTCTAGCCAAGCTGTTCCAGTACAGCTACAACACTGATATCTATCCGACAATGTGGAAAACTACCCAGGTATGTCCTGTCCACAAAAAGCAGGACAAATCCAACCCGGCCAATTACCGCCCCATCAGTCTACTCTCGATCATCAGCAAAGTGATGGAAGGTGTCATCCTCATTACAACATGGACAAAGGAGCTGAATTGCAGAGGTGAGGTGAGAGTAACTGCCCTTGACATCAAGGTAGCATTTGACCGAGTGTGGCATCAAGGAGCCCTAGTAAAACTGAAGTCAATGGGAATTGGGGGGAAATCGCTCCACTGGCTGGAGTCCTACTTAGCACCAAGAAAGATGGTTGTGGTGGTTGAAGATCAATCATCACCGCCCCAGGACATCCGCTGCAGGAGTTCCTCAGGGCAGTGTCCTAGGCCCAACCATCTTCAGCTGCTTCATCAATGACCTTCCCTCCAACATAAGGTCAAAAATGGGGATGTTCGCTGATGACTGCAGTGTTCAGCGCCATTCACAACTCCTCAGATAATGAAGCAGTCCATGCCCACATGCAACAAGACCTGGACGATGTTCAGGTGTGGGCTGTAATGTGGCAGTTAACATTCGCGCCACACAAGTGCCAGGCAATGACTATCTCCAACAAGAGAGAGTCTAACCACTGCCCCATGACATTCAATGGCATTATCATCGCCGAATCCTCCACCATCAACATCCTGGGGGTCACCATTGACCAGAAACTTAACTGGACCAGCCACATAAATACTGTGGCAACAAGAGCAGGTCAGAGGCTAGGTATTCTGCGACGAGTGTCTCACCTCCTGACTCCCCAAAGCCTTTCCACCATCTACAAGGCACAAGTCTGGAGTATGATGGAATACTCTCCACTTGCCTGGATGAGTGCAGCTCCAACAACACTCAAGAAACTCGACACCATCCAGGACAGCAGCCCGCTTGATTGGCACCCCATCCACCACCTTAAACATTCACTCCCTCCACCACCGGCGTACCATGGCTGCAGTGTGTACCATCTACAAGATGCACTGCACCCGCCAAGGCTTCTTCAGCAGCACCTCCCAAACCTGCGTCCTCTCCCAGGGGCAGCAGGCGCATGGAAACACCACCACCTCCAAGTTCCCCTCCAAGTCACACACCATCCTGACTTGGAAGTATATCGCCGATCTTTCATCAGCACTGTGGGAGTACCTTCACCACACGGACTGCAGCGGTTCAAGAAGGCGGCTCACCACTACCTTCTCTCAAGGGCAATTAGGGATGGGCAATAAATGCTGGCCTTGCCAGCGACGCCCACATCCCAGGAACGAATAAAAAAAAATCTAATTATTCAATCTAATTTATGTAATTGTTAATTATTACATTACTATACTTGTCATTACTTTGAGATGTTATCTAACTTGCATTAAAGTATTTCCACTAACTGGAGTAGGTGGATTAAGGATTACAATTATTGTATTACTGGTCATGTAAATTTAAACAGAAACCATTTGTATGTTTTGATTTGCAGGAACAAATTAATCACCTGTCCTACAATGAGAAGTCTGACATATGGTCCTTGGGGTGTTTGCTGTATGAACTTTGTGCACTTTCGTAAGTACTGTACTAAGACCGTTCTAATTATAGTATCTTCTGTTTTGATTGTGAGCCTGCATTTTAATTGACTTATGCTTCGTATTTTATTTTTATGTCTTCCCCCCCCCCCCCCCCTCCTCCAGTTTTTGTTTTCGATGGACAATTTTCTTAAGAGTGGTATGTTTTGTGTAGTCTGATTCTCCTGAAGCTTTTCAAAGTCAAGGGGGTGGGGGAGAAACCCACTATTTTGTTTTCTTGTGTGCCTGAAGCTTGGAGATTACGTGGGGGTGGGGTGGGTGCGGTGCTCACTGCAAAACATACAGCTCTACTCGGTATGTCACACCTCTGCTGGAAGAAGGAGCAAATTGATTTAAGATGTCTAACTAGGAAGCTTTCCTGCTTAACTAGATAAAAACCGTGTTTCCTTTAGTTCCTCCAAATGCAGATAGACTTTTTAACAGTTGACAGACATGAACATCTAGCCTCCATTATGCTGTAAAGAAGTTGCGTAACGCTGGAAAGTTCAAGTAGGAAAAATCAAGTGACTTTGGAATGTGCCAACAAATTGATGGGGGGGGACGAGAAGAGGGTGGTGGGGTAGATGTCACTGTCTGTCTATGTGTCAGTCTTGGAGTTTCAAAAGTGGTGCAAGTCTCCAGTAGTGTTCTCTGCTTTTCCAAGGTTTATTAATTATGTGATAGCATGGGTTTCAGAGTGGTACTGATAGAAAATAAAGAATTTTGTGCACAGCAAGCAATGAGCTAATGACCAGATAATCTGTGTTATTTATTGATGTTGGTTGAGCGATAAATATTGGAATCTTTTACGTCCACCTAATAGGGCAGACTCTGTTTAATGTCTCATCCGAAAGACGGCACCTCCGACAGTGCAGCATTCCCTCAGTACTGTAATGGGGTGTTGGCCTAGATTTTGTGCTCCAGTCTCTGGAGTGGAACTTGAATCTACAACTTTCTGACTCCAAGGCGAGAGAGCTACCACTGTAGCCAATGATTTCCTTCCCTCTGCAGCTGAAGTCAAACTGATGATAGCCACTTATTCACTCAGCACCCTGTAAAGGTAATTGCAAATTGAAGAACAACTACTGGGCAAAATCAAAGGGTGTTTAAAACAGTACTTACAGCCTCTAGTGTCAAGATGCTGGAAAGGCATGAGGCCAGGAGGGTCATTTGGGCAATGAAGTGGGATCAGTGGGTTGTATTCATCCATAAGAACGTGCAATTATGCTAACGTAATTTCTCTATCGTGAATCATGATCAAAAGTGTTCCTCTGGCCTAGTGCCAAAGACTGACCAGTCCAGTGCTCTCCAACAAACTTGAAGGGTTCTGGAAAGAGTACTATATTGAGTTGTGCCTGACCCAACAGACAATAGTAAGGACCCACTTGTATGGTCAGAGAAGCTGCTGAAATATGCTGCACGGATATAATGCTTTAATGAACTAGTTTGATGGGAGGAAGTAAACTCTCACTTCTTTACCTAATTAATGATGAGGCAGAAAAAGTATGCACAGTATTCATGCCCAAAACTACTCTTGGTGAGAAGCATTGCTGTTGGTGAACAGTAACTGATCTTGAAACTTCCCTTGTTGAATGGGATTCTGTTCGAGGCAATTTTGGTTTCTACCCACAAGAAAGCCTGATGAGCTCAAACACTACTGAGGAATCTCGTCAATATCAGTTGCTGTTGAGGTGGTTCTTTTGGGTATATTGGATGCTCTGGAGACCTGTTGAGAAATTAGAAAAGAACTGGCTGATTCCACTCGGCAGAAATTTGTAGGACAAGTTGTTGCTTTATTTGATCAGAGCACCATAAAGGTTGGGGTGGGGACCCAGGTGTGTTGTTGGCATCAATTTCCATGAGGCTTTCGACCTGTTGCTTTATTCAGCCTTCACTGAAGAAGCTAGAAGTGTGAGAGTATGTGGCCAAATTTTGGATTATATCTGGAATGTGTACTCCTGTTCAAGATCCATACAAGGGTGGATGAGAGTCACTGAACATGTCTCTTGAAGGAGGAGTGAGGCAATCTTATTCAATCTCTATTGACAATGTGTTGGGTGATATTATAAGAGATGGATTATAAGGGGGTATTTCTAACTTTTATCGCCAGGCGAAAAACAGGCGATAGCAACTTGGCAGCCTGTTTTGCACACCTCGATTTTTCCATTGGTCATTTTGTTTTCAGTGTTTACCTTTTTTTTCCCCAAATCACTTGATTCAAGTTAATTTTTATTGGTCTGAATTTTCACCTGAAAAAATTGGCAAACTTGCTAATCCCATGAAATTTCCTTGATGTTTTGAGTCTCTGGAGATTTAGTTTATTATATCCCTCTCAGCCATATGTAGAAATAGCATTTGATTTTTAAATTGAATAAAAGTCACTGAAAATGAGTGCTAATTCTAAAATGTTTAAAACAGCTTGCAATCTAATCGAGTTAAGACAAATACAATTTTATAGATAATTTCTAAACATCTGTTTAAAAAATAAATGTAATGGGGTCAAGTTTCCACTTGTTTACGCTGGTAATATCAGCGTAATCTAGGCAGAATCGGCCAAACCAGCGCAAAAGATCGGGGAATTTTAAACGTAAGTGATTTATGCCCAAAACCACTTGCGTCATGTTTTCCACGACCTTTTGTGCTGGTTCAAGATTCAGTTCGCCCGGATCAGGCTCCGCCCACAAAACAGGCCACACCTCCAGGTTGAAATTGCGAGATTCTGCCGATTTGCGCTGGTTCGGGAAGGTTCTTCAAATTGTGCTAATTTTCTTAGGAACACTTGCATTAGTAGACATGTTATTTAAAGTTCTTTCATGTTTAAAAAAAAAAATGTAATTTACTAAGAAACTGACTAGTGTACACCACTGAAGCTATTAATGGTTCGTTCATAGATTTTCAAAGTCATTTTCAGTGATATTTTAAATCGGGTTGCGCACAGGTGGAGGATTGGACACCCTTATTAAAAATGCTTATTTTTGGTGAGAAACCCATTTTCAGCTGTATTATTAAAACTGCACCAGGTTACCACTCTTAACTACATCAAGGAATTCTTTACAATTGGTTGGGGTGGGGGCGGGACACGATTACTTTCCATCACTCTGCCCGATTGCGCTCGTTCGTGGAAGATTTTAAGTTTCTGATTATGTAGATGAATCTTAGTAAAAACTTGAAATGTGACCTAACATGCGCATTTTTTTGCGCAATGTTCCAGTTGTGCCTAAAGCGGAAGCTCTATCCCAGTGTGTATCACAACTGTTGGATTGTATGATTACATTGTGCCATTGGTGTAGAATGGAGCTGTTAATGTGTGGGGTAATGACACCCAGTGGCCGTACTCTGGTACTGAAGACGCACAACAGAAAGATGGTTAGGGGTAAAGTTCAAATCTATGTATAGCATTTCTTCAGCTTGCACATACTGATGAGTAGATAATTTTGGAACTAGAAAGCCTTGATATACCTAAATTTTGAATTGCATCTCTTTTTCAAACTTTTACTTGATACCAAATTACACGCTATGCTGCTGTAATGTCCAGTTTAAGCTTATACCAACCATGTTTGTATCGGTATTATAACATACAAAATATATAGATCTTTTGCAGAAGAATAGTTGATTCAATTTATAATTTTATTTTAAAGCCCACCTTTCACTGCATATAATCAGAAGGAATTAGCAGAGAAAATAAGAGAGGGCAAGTTTAGACGAATCCCTTATCGCTATTCCGATGAACTGAATGAACTCCTTGGCAGAATGTTAAACCTCAAGGTTAGTATCAGTTTGTTTTGTCCTATGTAGTTTTTATGAATCGTTTTCTTTTGTTTTTCATATTATTTCTCTATCCATCTTCTGTACCATTTGCCACCCTGTATTGGCCACAAAAGCTGCAGACTCTATCCCAACAATACCCTGCCCTCCCCCCCCCCCCCCCCCCCCCCAAAAAAAAAAATAAAGAGTGGACTAGCCTAAATTGAATATTAGTTGTACACCGAAAACTCACTGCATAAGTTTGCTTAATTTGCTATCACTTTGAAATCTTCAATTGTACCCAGTATTGCGTGCAGTTTTGGTCTCCTTACCTAAGAAAGGATATACAGGAAACTCTTTATTAACCGGCACCGGCGTGGTGCCGGTTTATCGAAAGTACCGGATAACGGAGAGTTATATCTACCGAGGCTATTTTTAACAAAGAGACTCCAGGCAGCGCGGGAGAATCAACTCCTGCTACTGCAGTGTTTCGGACTTCCGACAGCGCCAGGAGGCCGAGTAGTGGCACTTTTGAAAACTACCCCTACTGACTAAATCGGCGTTCTCGGACTCGGGATCGGCAACATTGCCGGTTATTTGAGAGGAGTTTTCGGAGTACTCGGCGTTCGCGGAGACTCGACTGCGACTCGGCAACATTGCCGGTTATTTGAGAGGAGTTTTCGGAGGATGATTTTTGCCGGTTAAGCGAGAATTCTGGATATTTGGGTGCCGGATAAACAAAAGTTTCCTGTACTTGCCATAGAGGGAGTGCAGCGAAGGTTCACCAGACTGATTCCTGGGATGGCAGGACTGCCGTATGAGGAGAGATTGGGCCGACTAGACCTGTATTCACTAGAGTTTAGAAGAATGAGAGGAGATCTCATTGAAACGTATAAAAGTCTGACAGGGCTAGACAGACTGGATGCAGGGAGGATGTTTCCCCTGGCTGGGGGATCTAGAACAAGGGGTCACAGTCTCAGGATACGGGGTAGGACATTTAGAACTGAGATGAGGAGAAATTTCTTTACTCAAAGGATGGTGAACCTGTGGAATTCTCTACCACAGAAGGCTGTGGAGGTCAAGTCACTGAATATATTTAAGAAGGAAATAGATAGATTTCTGGACACAAAAGGCATCAAGGGGTATGAGGAGAGAGCAGGAATATGGTATTGAGATAGAGGATCAGCCATGATCACATTGAATGGCGGAGCAGGCTCGAAGGTCCGAATGGCCTACTCCTGCTCCTATTTTTCTATGTTTCTATTGGAACCACTATATTAACTTCTCGTACCTGCTAGGAAATATCAGTCAATTCTATGGCGTGACCATCTGTTACAAATTTTCAGGTTATAGATTACATATTCTCTCTGGTTCAGTGTCACCAGTCACTCCTACAAGTTTAGCCCCATGTCCCTTATGATTGAGAGTGCACCTTTTACTGCCCAATATCTATTAAACAATAGCATGAATTGGGGATCCTAGCATAGAATCCTTGCTCCATATATCTGCTACTGAAATCTCGCATGTGCCAACATGTGTGTTCTCCTTTCTTTATGGAAGGTGGTCTGAAAGGCATTCCGGCAAGGATAGATGCAATTGCAAACCACCAAACTGGCTTATTTCATATAAAATACACTTAAGTTTTCTGTCCATTTTGTACCACTCCTTGTTTCTGTGGAAAACCATAAAGATGCAACTACTGATATTCTAGGTGAATTGCCTCAAAGGTATAGGAACTTGTATAAATGACAGGTTTTATTGGCACCTTTTGGGTAGCTATCTAACACTTGCTGCATTTAACATTTTCAAGAACAATTCTAAATTAATAAAAATTCAGTTCAGGTCGTACAAGTATAACTCAAAATGCTACACCATTGGTGAATACACAAGTTATTATCTCCACACCAATCCATTCAGTTGGATTTAAAAAAATATATGTTTTTTCTTGGGATGTGGGGTGGACACTGGCAAGGCAGTACTTTTTGTCCATCCCTAGCCTCCCTGAGGGTATTTAGAATCAACCACATAGTCGGGGACTGGAATTGTGTGCAGGCCAGACAGGGTCTCTTCCCTGAAGGACATTAGTGAACTGGTTGGTTTTTACAACAAGCCAGCAGTTTTCATGGTCATTTTATCTGGTACCAGCCCACAAATTACCAGACCTGTTGAATTCTATTTCCTAACTTACCATGGTGGGATTTGAACTCTGGGTTGCTATTACCGTACCATAATCATAATCAATGTTATGAGCTGGTATTGAGGGATCTCAAGCACTGAACTAAGCAAACACTAGGTCGGAGTCCCCAAACTGACTGCTGGTTGTTGCTTAAAGAAGGAACGGCTAATGCGATAAAGCAATTTTTAAGGAACATGATAAAGTCTACTTCAAAATACAACTGTGTTGATTCCATCAACCTGTGCTGTTTTGGGTTTCTACTCCTTCTGGAGCCACCCAATATGTGAAAAATCAGTACTGCTGTACACTGCTTAAATGAAGTGAAATTTTCCGTTGGTGGTGGTGGGGTAAGGGGGCAGGGGAAGTCAGACGCACCAAAATGATTCATTTGTTTTTATATAGTTGACTTGTGGTTTATTCTTTCAATGTAACTATCATTGTCTTTTATATACCAGGATTATCTGAGGCCTTCTGTGGATGAACTAATGCAGCATCTCTTGATTGCTAATTTGGTGGCTGAAGAGCAGCGAAAAATATCAGCTGAAAGACGAGGGAGAAGATCTCTGGAGAATGAACATCTCCACGACAGTGACCCACTGGTGACTGAGCTGAAACTTAAAGAGGAACAGCTTCATAACCGGGAGAAGGCCTTGAAAGAAAGAGAAGAGCTTCTCGAACGTAATTATACTTGTTTGATTTTTATTTTATTTATTTATAGCACACTAGAACAAAATGGAAGAGTCTATGTTCCTATTGTATTTTATCATCGAATCATAGAAATTTACTGCACGGAAGGAGGCCATTGCGGCCCATCATGTCTGCACTGGCTGACAAAGAGGTATCTAGCCTAATCCCATTTTCCAGCTCTTGGTCCATAGCCCTGTAGGTTACGGCACTTCAAGTGCACATCCAAGTACTTTTTAAATGTGGTGAGGGTTCCTGCCTCTACCATCCTTTCAGGCAGTGAGTTCCAGACCCGACCAACCCTCTGGGTGAAGAAATTTCCCCTCAAACCTCCTCTAAACCTCCTACCAATTACTTTAAATCTATGCCCCCTGGTTGTTGACCCCTCTGCTAAGGGAAATAGATCCTTCGTGTCCACTCTATCTAGGCCCCTCATAATTTTATACACCTCAATAAGGTCTCCCCTCAGCCTCCTCTGTTCCAAAGAAAACAGACCCAGCCTATCCAATCTTTCCGCGTAGCTAAAATTCTCCAGTCCAGGCAACATCCTCATAAATCTCCTCTGTACTCTATCTAGTGCAATCACATCTTTCCTGTAATGTGGTGACCAGAACTGCACGCAGTACTCTAGATGTGGCCTAACTAGTGTTTTATACAGTTCAAGCATAACATGGGTTTGAGGCCCACCTCTTGCAATTGGTGAATTCAAATACTTCACAGTAAAGCAACTTTATTTGGGGTTTCAATTTTTTGGGTTTTCTTCCTCTATTAGTTGTTATGGGGGTATGAATTAGATCAGCAGCTGGTTGAAAGTGCATATAATACTATAAATTAGTTACCTAGGTTGATTACAAGTAAAGTAAATTGATCTACATGTCATGGTTTTTTTTTGTTGGAGGTAGGATATCGTGAACACAGGTCACAGAATGTGTTTCAATCTAAAACCATTCCAATATATTGGCCCAGAAATTGATCTCGCTCTGTTCCCGCGGGGGTAAGCCTTTCCCGCGATGTCTCACCTCGCTTATGCTTTTTCTGATCCAGCTCGCACGAAATTGATGTTCCAGACATCAGCTGTGCTGGGCTTGCGTATCCCAGCGGCGTAGTTAATTCGTGCGAGCTGTGGGATCACGTGACTCAGTTAGAGCCAATGGCAGCACACCATCTTCCATTCATAAGTCTCACAGCATGGCTGAGAGACTTATGAATCTTACACCCCCCCAAAATAACAGCTAAACCTCAATTAAATTTTAAAAAAAAAACCATCACATTAATAAAATAAGTATAGTTAATTAAATTAACCATTTTAAATAAAAAATTAAATTTTTGAAAAAATTTAAAATCTTTTAAAAAGTTATAAAAATAAACTTACCTGTCTTTAAAGTCTATAAAAAAGATATACCTGTAAAAAAAAAATTCAAAAAAATACTTAATTCACTACTTACCTTCTTAAAAGCGGGTCTTACTCCTCCTTTTTACATTTCCAAAATCTTCAGTACTTACCTGCGCGTCCAAAGCATGAAGTGCACAGCGTGCGCGCAGCCTGTAGCGCGCACGCGATGCACTCCGGCCCCGCCCCCTTTTCGGAAAGCAATTGCCGGTTTTCAGCGCATGCGCAGGGCATGCAGAAAACCGGCAATTGGAGTGGGAATACGCGAGAGTATGCAGTGCGTACTCTCGCGTCCCGGGATCAATTTTCGGCCCATTATGCATACTTTTTCCTATTTCCATAGCATCAGCTTCTAGCTGACTAAGTTCTACCTATTGCCTTGGTTTCCTAGCTGATTGTGTCTGTCACAAAATTGAAATTGTATTCAGTTGCATTGTAGGAAAAGGAAGCATTGTTGAGATTGTAATACATGAGCATTATGTTTATAATAAACTCATTTACATAATTGAGAAGGACACTTTGAACATCCCACCACTGAAGGTTTGATCTGTGCAAAACTTTGTGCAACAAACTGTTTACATGACCGTTTATCAGTTTACTACACTGTATGCAAAAAGTAAATTTTGAATCCATTATATTGTAAAAAAAAATGTATGTGGAACCTGTACTGGTACTGTTAACATTGCTTTCTATTTAATTTTTTTTTCAGAACGTGAGCGGGAGCTTTGCATTCGAGAGAGACTAGCAGAGGAAAAGTTTTCTAGGTAACAGCCCAGCTTAGTACTATTTTCTTTTGGATAAGGGAGGTGAGGCAGCAGACTTGTACAGTAACTTCTATCTAAATTCAATTCTAAATCAGTGGCTATTTTCTTATATAATGATTAAAGTTTACAGCAGTACCAACAATATATTAATGATTCAGATATGAACCTATTTGGAAAACAACTGTCAGTCATCATTACTTGAAATTAATTTAAGACCGATTCTTTACAAGTTTTGCTGCATGTTTAATCTTCTCGCAAGAGAAAATTGTAGATGGCATACCTTCAAGTTGATCTAGCATTTGTGCATTTTCACTTAGTTTGCAAACTAATAACTTTTTCATAAATTTGGGTACTATTTTGATGGGACTTCAAAGTACAGTTGTCAGCAGCAGCTACCTCCCATCATTGAGAAATATTTGCCTTTTTCATTCTCCCATCCTTGTAGGTTACCCATGTTACAGTTTTTTCTGACAACTGGAGTGTACAGTATTCTATTTCTAGGCCTCTACCAAAGCTGTTATTTTGCCCATGCTAATCTTGCTCCTCTAATTCACCGCCCCGCCGCCCCCAAAACTCCTCCACCCTATATGAATACTATTATTGGAGCACTTTTTGTTTAAATGATCTTGGAAAAGTTGTTGTCTCCTTCCTGGAATAGCACTGGTGAAAGCTCCTGTAGGTAGAGGAATTTTAGTTCTGCTGGGCACGATAATTTCTAGTATAGTCTGTAAGTCTTCATGTTTTAAACCAATTTTCTCATTAGCATTTTAAAAATAAATGCTTGCTTTTTGAGTGTATTGTCATTACTAAAATGTAATGCCAATGCACCAATATGGGGATCTACTGGCATTAGAGTGAAGCTTTGTATTTTTCGTGTGTGTACGTAATAATGGTGGGAGAACTGAATGGCAACCATATTACAAATCCTATCTGCAGCTCCTCGGCCTGTAACATAGAAACATAGAAGTTTCTATGTTACAGGCCGAGGAGCTGCAGATAGGATTTGTAATATGGTTGCCATTCAGTTCTCCCACCATTATTACGTACACACACGAAAAATACAAAGCTTCACTCTAATGCCAGTAGATCCCCATATTGGTGCATTGGCATTACATTTTAGTAATGACAATACACTCAAAAGCAAGCATTTATTTTTAAAATGCTAATGAGAAAATTGGTTTAAAACATGAAGACTTACAGACTATACTAGAAATTATCGTGCCCAGCAGAACTAAAATTCCTCTACCTACAGGAGCTTTCACCAGTGCTATTCCAGGAAGGAGACAACAACTTTTCCAAGATTATTTAAACAAAAAGTGCTCCAATAATAGTACAGGTATTCATATAGGGTGGAGGAGTTTTGGGGGCGGTGGGGAAGCTCCAACTCTGCTCATTGCTTCCCAAATTGCCCTATGTTGTGCTATTTCACCAAAAATTATGAAATGAAAGTGTTATATAAAAATAAGGTTGGAATGTAGGGCACTAAATTGCATCTGCATTTCCTGGTCCAATTAATTCCTCTAACCCTGCTTCACCTGAAGAATACATTTGGTCTAGACTCCCCATGTGCAACACCACGGGCGACAGATTAGTGATTCAAATGTTTCTGAATTTTACTCCGTTTATATTTAATATGTAAAGCTCCCATAATCCATCTAGTATGGCTGATGGAGCTCTGGACCAGTAAAGTAACAGATGTAATGGAGGTGAATGGGGTGACTACCAAAAAAAATTGCCATGAAACTAAGGCCCCACTCAACACGTGTCCATGTCTTTTCAGCCCCCACTGACCATTCAGCTACGGAAGGAGTGTGCTTGCCCATTATGTGCCTCGAACTCCAGTCTAACTCCTTTTTAAAAAAAATTTGCCTGCTGCATGCCTGCTCCTTGAATGCAGCAGGCACAATGTCATGTGCCGCCATCTGTGCGCATGCTGACTTTGAAGTCTTGCTTGTGATTTGCATGCAACAGAAATGTAATGGCTTCCAGAGGACACTATCTTGTAAACCAGATAGTCAATAGAGTCTTACTGACATCTCGTCTGGTTGTTTTGTTCCGGAGTGAACTGTTAGCAAAACCTTCATCCATACTTTTTATTGAGAAGATTTTGAGAGCACTAAAGGTGCAAAACAGAAGTGTCAAAACTTTTTTATTGTACAGATAATATTCACCAGGTATAGTATGAACAAATAGTGCGTTCTCCGAGTCCTCCATGTTGCCGATGCCGAGTACTTCGTACCTGCTTCTGATGTATTACACACAATGCAAGTCTGAGATGGCAAAACCTAGGAGGTGGGATTTCACCATCTGTGACTTGTAGTCTTGTTTTTTATTATTGCACTGTGTTTGCCCTGCTAGATAAATGACTAAATCTATCGGAAAATAGGCCCAGAGTGCAGTCCAATGTACTGTGTATCCTGACACAGAAACGGGAATGTTCACCGCACCAGTTAGCTTGTCAATTTAAAGAGCACATGATACCCTTTCTGCTCCCAAACTCTTACTATATATATTATGTTACACACACCTGACAATGTGGAAAATTGCCCAGGTATGCCCTGTCCACAAAGCAGGACAAATCCAATCTGGCTAATTATCGCCCCATCCGTCTACTCTCAATTATCAGCAAAGTGATGGAAGGTGTCATTGACAGTGCTATCAAGCAGCACTTACTCACCAATAACCTACTCACCGATGCTCAGTTTGGGTTCCGCCACTCTGCTCCAGACCTTATTACAGCCTTGGTCCAAACATGGACAGAAGAGCTGAATTCCAGAGGTGAGAGTGACTGCCCTTGATATTAAGGCAGCATTTGACAGAATGGCATCAAGGAGTATCATGGAGCTCTAGTAAAGTTGAAGTCCATGGGAATCCAGAGGAAAACTCTCCACTGGCTGGAGTCATACCTAGCACAAAGGAAGGTGGTTGTGGTTGTTGGAGGCCATTCATCTCTGCTCCAGGACATCACTGCAGGAGTTCCTCTGGTCTTGGGCCCAACCATCTTCAGCTGCCTCATCAACTACCTTCCCTCCATCATACATACTGTGGCTACAAGAGCAGGTCAGAGGCTGGGTATTCTGCCACAAGTGTCTCACCTCCTGACTTCCCAAAGCCTTTCCACCATCTACAAGGCACAAATAAGGAGTGTGATTGAATACTCTCCACATGCCTGGATGAGTGTAGCTCCAACAACACTCAAGCTCGACACCATCCAGGACAAAGCAACCCGCTTGATTGGCACCCCATCCACCACCTTAAGCATTCACTCCCTCCACCACCAGCGTACGTGGCTGCCGTGTGTACCATCTACAAGATGCACTGCAGCAACTCGCCAAGGCTTCTTCGACAGCACCTCCCAAACCCGCGACCTCTACCACCTAGAAGGACAAGGGCAGCAGGCACATGGGAACACCACCACCATGGTCAATAAATGCTGGCCATGCCAGTGATGCCCACATCCCATGAACGAATTAAAAAAAAAAAACACACATCACCAACACTTTAATTATATACAACAATTAAAAAAAAAAGTAGAATCCAAGCTATTATTTTTAGTCAAATTTTATTTCATAGAATCATAATTTACGGCACAGAAGGAGGCCATTCGAATTAGTTCTCAAAGCGCAAATAAAGATTTAAATGCTTTTGTTTTAACAAAATCTCATCGAAACTTTTTTTTTTGGAATTGTGTAATTTGGGATTGGAAGCTGAACTCTTATCAACAGCAGTTGTTATTGGAACTTTGGCACCAGTTAGCTACTAATGCAGTTTCCTTTTCTTTTTCTCTTTTTGTTTCTCTCTTGTTTCCCCCTACCCTCTTTGTCATTTCCTTGGTCATCTCCTCAAGTTTGTTTTATTAAATAATATTTCTGTTTAAACTGAATGAGATGATCTTTACTGTTCAGTTGCTATTGGTAAAACAAAACATACAATTTTTACCTTTTCTGAACAGGGCAGAGAGCTTAATAAAGAACTACACCTTGATGAAGGAACAGCAAATACTGAAGACAGCAGTCCATAGATTAGGTATGTGATATTGGCAAAACCACCTGGCACTCCTACCTGTTTAGCCCTTAAATGATTACTACTAATGGTGGATGAATCTGGTATTTTAATTGTTAATGAAATGTCTGAATTTCTGATGGGTTTTGTTTATTTATCTTGGGTATACATATACTAGAGGACCCCATTTTTACTTTTCCCATGATCTGTTGCACCAAATTATTGTAACTAGTAGGTTTGTCAAAACAAATAATCAAATCTAGTGTTTGAATCCATCAGATTCCATGTTTTGATTTGTACTTTTGTTGATTGTACTGCTGCAAACTAAGAGTTCAGTATCCTCAACAACAGGAGGATGATGGTATGTGGGCATGCAACTGCTTGTTCATGACTTAGTCAACCTTGACTGAGACTGACTGGATAGATTGTTTAAGGAACTGTGGAATACAAAACTAACTTCACAAATAAGAATGATGCAGTAATTGAAGTGATTTTTCTCACGTGGAATAAACATGCTTTTTATATTACAAACCGATTAATTACTATGTATGCGTAATAAAGACTTTTGCAAGCTCTGGCACTTAAAATTTCCAGTAAGCATGTGATCAACCTCTCAGCAGTGAGGATTACATCTTGAAAATTACTTTGTGGAGTAAATTGAACTTGCTGCACTGCTTTTGCAAAAGACATTGGCCCCGATTTTTAGCTAACCCTGCCTGGCGGAAACTGGGCAGGTGAGCAGGACACCCACAGGAAGGAAGCAGGGTACTACTTTAAATGTGTAGATCCGGTCCGATGATGTCATCAGGACCCAATCTGCAATTTTGGTTGAAGGCCTGTGCGGCGGGGGTGGGGGGTGGGGGAGCAGGAGGAGGAGAGAGTGAAGGCTCCCTTGTCAGACAAACTGTTTTGGGTCAGAAGAGCCCCAGAAAGTAAGTTTAAAAGTTTTATTTTAAGTTTCCTTGTGACTCAGGAGTGCTCCTCCAGGTCTTGTGAAGCTTTGGATCTTCCTTGCACCGGGCTATCCCATCCCAATCTCTGCCACAGCCGGCTACCCCCGTCCCAATCTCTGCCAGAGGCAACTACCCCCCCCCCCCTTCCCATTCCTGCCACAGGCTTCTCCTTTCCCATCCCCTCCCCCACCCGAACATTATCAAACAAACCTTTGACACTGAGCCACACAAAGAGATTAGGACAGGTTGGCCAGAGGTAGGTTTTAAGAAGTGTCTTAAAGGAGGAGAGGGGTTTAGGGAAGGAATTTCAGAACTTGAGGGCTAGGCAGCTGAAGGCACCAGTGGTGGGGCAGTTGAAATTGGGATGCATAAATGGCCAGAATTGGAGGAGTGCAAATATCTCTGAGGATTGTAGGGCTGGAGGATATTACAGAGATAGGGAGGGGTGAGGCCATGGACGATTTAAACACAAGGATGAGAATTTTAAATTTGAGGTGTTGCCAGACCAGGAGCCAATGTAGGTCAGCGCGCAGAGGTGATGGATGAACTAGACTTGGTGCGAGAGTTTTGAATGAGCTGAAGTTTACGGAGTGTGAAAGGTGGGAGGCCATTTCATGGAACTACTTATTGCACATAAGCTCTGGAAATATATAATGGGTTCATCTGTTACTTGTGACTTTGACTCCTGAATTGCCATCACAAATAGGTTTATAGATTGTATCCTACAGCTGCTTTCTTTCTTTTTCTAATGCACTTTTAGGTAAGTAACTTAATGTTAAATGGAGATTAAACTGCATAAAGTGGTGGTGTCACTAATGCTACTAGGGTAGATTTTCAACTTGCCGCCCAGATGTAAAATTGTCATTGTGGATCGGCCCCCGTTACAGAAATTGCATTATTTTTATTTCCATTGTGGAAATGAAAGTTGAGTGGTTTCTACCCACTATATTCATTTTTTTAAAGTTACATGGAGATGTTCCAATTTGTAGTATTAAAATTAGCTCTAATTTAATAGTGCAAGAACATTTGAGCAATAGTCTGATATGTTCAATGAAAATGCGCAATAGCTCCTTCAATTCTGCATGATAACCATGCTTTGATTTAGCTATTTTCATGTCTGTGATGCATAGAGTGACATAACACAGAATAATGGAATCCAGAATAGTTTTCTTTACAGTTGTTCATTGGTGAGTTCCTAGTAGTTGTACAGGGCCTTGGTGAGACCACACCTTGAGTATTGTGTGCAGTTTTGGTCACCTTATCTGAGGAAGGATGTTCTTGCCATGGAGGGAGTACAGCGAAGATTCACCAGACTGATACCTGGGATGGCAGGAATGACTTATGAAGAGAGATTGGGTCGATTAGGCTTATATTCGCTAGAGTTTAGAAGAATGAGAGGGGATCTCATCGAATTTTATAAGTTTCAAACAGGACTAGACAGACTAGATGCAGGAAGGATGTTCCTGATGGTCGGGGAGTCCAGAACCAGGGGTCACAGTCTAAGGATAAGGGGTAAGCCATTTAGGACTGAGATGAGGAGGAATTTCTTCACCCAGAGAGTGGTGAACCTGTGGAATTCTCTACCACAGAAAGCAGTTGAGGCCAATTCATTAAATATATTCAAGAAGGAGTTGGATATATTTCTTAAGGCTAAAGGGATATGGGGAGAAAGCAGGGACAGGGTACTGAATTTAGATGATCAGCCATGATCTCATTAAATGGCGGAACAGGCTCGAGGGGCCGAATGGCCTACTCCTGCTCCTATCTTCTATGTTTCTAATCTGGCTTTAGTTCAACACTTAATACTGAAAAGTATGAGTGACTCTGATCTAAGTTAGAGTGGCCAAGGTAGAGCATCGTAGTAGGTTGCTTTCCTGATCACTCAAGTAGGAATGATAATTGGTGTGTTTTTTTTGAGGGGTTGGATGAAGAGGGAGAGTAAACGAAATCAGAAAAATGGTGGGAACAAGAGAAAAACTAGTCGCTTTAAAAAAACAAAAACATTTTTAAGTCAAAGATAAAACCTACTATTTTGTGATGCGATACATTTCATATTGGGCTACTAATGACCTTTCCAAGGGGTTTTAAAGATGGCAAGCAAAGAAGTAGATATGGTAGGCATATAATGGAGTATGCAATCCCATTATTTATCATATGTTGTATAACTATTGCTGTTTAGATGGCTGATTTAAACATAGAAACTTCAGCATCATTGGGGAAATCCTGATCCGATAATGGGGCCTACAGGACAGTTTTGTTTTAATTAATTTATATCTGTGCCATAATACTGTACATATCCAGTCAACAAACAGTATTTCTGCAAATGTTGATGTATTTAAATATTGACACTAAACTTGAACTGGGAAGACCTGAAACACTTTGTAAATTAGAAGTCATGTTTTTTTACCATCAATGTATTTAATCTTGTGGTTCAGTCTAAAATGTTCTGCAATATTTGTCACAAATCTAAAATGCTCATTAAATTTGTCAAATTTACTAGTTTAAAGGGGAATGGAGATCTGTATCAATAGAGCGTCTCCCTTATCTCCAGTTTTTACTGAGATTTCTGAATCTTCATTTACAAGAATCCATTTTGTTCAGCTGGATGGGCAGAGAATGTACTGGGTGAAAGTAGACAAGGAATCCCCATCAGCACTTCTGCTCTGCAGAATGGGGTCTAATTCTGTCATATAGAGATGGGGGCAGCAAGGGAGAGGAGGAGAGTTTTTGTAAAGTTTGTTCAAAATGTTGTCAAGTCTGTACAAATTTGAGAGGAATGAGGAGAGACGTGAACTAAGACACCTTTGCTCCAAAAAAGGATATTCAAAAACTTTAGCTAGTGATAATTGAGGAACTTAGTGGGTTAGCATGGTTACTTGTAGAATTCCTTTAAGAACATAAGAACATAAGAAATAGGAGCAGGAGTAGGCCAATCGGCCCCTCGAGCCTGCTCCGCCATTCAATAAGATCATGGCTGATCTGATCCTAACCGCCAATCTACTATCTATCACAGAACCATCTCCTGCATCTAACAGAATTGCACACACGAAATAGGAGCAGAATCAGGCTACACGGTCCCTGGGCCCGCTCCACTACCCACAGGGCCATGACCGATTCGAACCTAGACTCATGTCCAAATTCCTGCCCGCTCCCCGTAACCCTTAATGCCCTTTACTTCTAGGAAACTGTCTATTTCTGTTTTAAATTTAATGAATGTTGTAGCTTCTACAGCTTTTTGTGGCAGCATATTCCATGGACCTACCACCCTCTGAGTGAAGTAGTTCCTCCTCATCTCAGTTTTGAAAGAGCAGCCCCTTATTCTAAGACTATGTCCCCTAGTTCTAGTCTCACCCGTCATCGGGAACATCCTCCCCGCATCCACCCGATCCAACCCCTTCACAATCTTATATGTTTCAATAAGATCGCCTCTCATTCTTCTGAACTCCAATGAGTAGAGTCCCAATCTACCCAACCTCTCCTCATATGACCACCCCCTCATCCCCGGGATTAACCGAGTGAACCTTTTTTGCACTGCCTCGAGAGCAAGGATGTCTTTCCTTAAGTAAGGACACCAAAACTGTATGCAGTATTCCAGGTGCGGTCTCACCAATACCTTGTACAACTGAAGCAATACCTCCCTATTTTTATATTCTATCCCCCTAGCAATGAAAGCCAACATTCCATTTGCCTTCTTAATCACTTGCTGCACCTGCATACTAACCTTTTGAGTTTCGTGCACCAGGACCCCCAGATCACTTTGCACTTCAGTACTCTCCAGTTTCTTGCCATTAAGATAATAAGTTGCTCTAGGATTTTTCCTGCCAAAGTGCATCACCTCACACTTTCCAGTGTTGTATTCCATCTGCCAAATCTCTGCCCACTTACTTAGCCTGTCTATGTCCCCTTGCAGGTTTTTTATGTCCTCCTCACTCACTACTTTCCCTCCCATCTTTGTATCATCTGCAAATTTTGATATGTTACACTTGGTCCCTTCCTCCAAATCGTTAATATAGATTGTAAAGAGTTGGGGACCCAGCACTGACCCCTGTGGAACACCACTAGTTACTGATTGCCAGTCTGAGAATGAACCATTTATCCCAACTCTTTGCTTTCTGTTGGATAGCCAATCCTCTATCCATGCCAGAATATTACCCCCAATCCCGTGATTTTTTACCTTAAGCAATAATCTTTTGTGTGGCACCTTGTCAAATGCCTTTTGGAAGTCTAAATACACTACGTCCACTGGTTCCCCTTTATCCACTCTATATGTGCTGTGCGCATCTTGCCAAATATTAAAAATCAATAATGGTGTTTCTAATCTGTAGCACTCAGTTGTGCTGCTTCTATTTATGAATGCCTCATTTTGTATAATATTATAGAAACACGTAGAAACTTTTAAATTGGGCTTGCATAAGCATCTTGTCTAGCATGTAGTGAAACCTCCGAACAAACTGTTCAAATCTTTCTCCTGCACAAAAACTCCACTAAGATTCAAAAAATCAATTTCAAGCTAGCTGACTACTATTGGAAATCTGTCCTGTTTGTTATAAGAATCCTTATAATAGATACCTTTTTAATTATTAAAACTTGAGAGTACTACTTTAGATTCATTATTGCTGACTTAGTTTCTGTCTTGGAATCCACATTGGCCTCTGACTGGAGCTTAAACTCTTATAGGTGTCGTCTTCACCTGCTGTGACAGCAGACTGGTCCCAAATAGATAACATTTCTGAAAGGTTATGTGTTAGAATATGCAAGTATCACCACACAATATTGATGGCTTTTGACATTCACTTGGGACAGGAGGTTGTCATTGTTTTTAAAATCTAGTTGAAGATTGCTAATGGCAGAGCCATCTAGAGTGCGGTGGGGGTGGGGGGCTGCGGTGGATGGTGGTAGTATGCTATTCGCAGGTGTTTCAGCCAGATAGGTCCAATTGTATGTGAAACCTGAACTTCAGCTACTAGTTTCTCATGGCATAGGGTCTCTCTGGGGCAAGGACTTTTTGTGCCCTGGCACAAATGTATTCTGTAGCTTTTGGCTAAGTCAGCAATTTTTCCTGTTCTTTTGAAATGGAAGTGAACAGGATCTGTGCTCCATCTTCCATTTAAAAAAATTTTGCTACGGCTGCTGGTAAAGGTTCAGCATAGAGCTAGCAAAGCATTGCATCTTTTGTTTTAAAACTCAAAATTGCTAAGTTACAAAACTGGTTTTTTTACCCTTTTTTAATTAACATAATTCATAGATTATTGCCTAAGCCATGTGGTCTGATTTATTCTGCTGTTAACTGAAGATTGGGAGGACACAAAAGAGTTTGATGATTCTAGTTTGAAAATTAAGTTTCTATGGGTGCTCTGGATCTACGGTAACATTTTGGGTTGTCGGGGCTGAGGGTTGCCTTATGTGGTGGTCTTTAATGGTGAACATATGATATATCTGGTGAGAGCTGAAAATTGTAACACGTACTATTTTTTTTCCCCATTCTCCATCTTCTTTCCCTTTCTTCTCACCCCACCCCAAAAAAAGCTGGTCCCTATTTAAAACAAAAATCATGACCAGTTGAGACTCTACATAGGTAACTGCTTAGCTCCTTTTGTACATTTAAAAAAAAAGCTGGAATCCACATGTAAACTATGCCTGAAACTGATTTTCTTTTCATTTGATTTCTCCGCTAGATGATTATATAGACACCAGATCCTCTCCTGGGAAGAAGAAAGTTCATTTTGCAGGAGAAAGTAAAGAAAACATTCACTTCAAGGAAAGTGATGCAACAAAGCGACTTCTTAATAAACCAAAGAACTTGGATCTGAAGAAAAGATTGCAAGCTGCTAACCTCCGTGCCAGAGCATTATGTGAAATGGAAAAAAATTACCAACTAAAAAGCAGGCAACTTTTGGGCATGCGCTAATTTGTCTGTAATAGACATAGAATCTCTTTTTTTTTTAAATACTGTGAAAAGCTGTATCAGTGATCTATAGAATGGTGATCTATCATGAAGTTGACAATCCCTTTTCTTTTAAATCTAAACTGCACACCTGATATTTTGAATCTCTTATTAGTCTCAGCCTTCGCTTCCACGCACAGAAATGAAAAGAAACATCCTACCTTCAGCATCCAAAAGATTAGCCACTTGCTTTCTTATCAAGTGCCATGGTTCACCTTGTCTTGTGGCATGTTGCTGCTCCACTGTGGCTCTCTGCATGTGCGAATCACAGACCACCTTCCCTAGTGCACCAATTATTCTTCACATTTTTATGCTTTGCTACTGAACCTCTTGCAGCATATACCAGGTTGTTATGGCCTCTTGAAACACACCCATTTCTTGATCTTGCCACACTTATTTCTATTATGCCACACTTATTTCTATTATGCCTTGCACTGTACCAATGCTACCACTTTTTTTTGTATGAGGTCAGATTAGTTGTAAAATATTATTTTCAGAAAACTTTTAGTTTGGAGTAAATAGCTTTATTTTAAAATTTATATTGTTTGACAAGTTTATTTTCCATTCTATGTATAAACTGTTTTAATTTCTAGAAATGTACAGTGTGTGTTCCTATACTACTATATCTGTATCTATATAATCTATGGTGGTAACTCAACTTTGGTGGGGGCAGTAAACTAGCTGTATCAGATCGGCTGCCCACTATACACCCTGCCCAATATTTTCTTTTCCTTGGAAAAGAAAATTGGTGGGGTGTGTAACGGACAGCCAATTGGATACTGCCAGTTTTTTGCCCCACCAAAGTTGAAAGTTACCACCTATATTTTTTGGGTATGATGTAAAGCTGGTTGCTAGTTTTCCATTCTTTGATGCAGCGATTGTAGATGTAAAGATAAATTATTTGTGTAGGACCACAATTGATAAAATTCATTTTTTACCCATGCTCTTTGAAGCCAAATTTTGTACATGCAAGTGTATAAATTAACTTTAACTTTCAACTAGATTTCCACACTTAAATATCTTTATGTAACAGAATGGCACTTAAAGACAACACACTCATGTTCAAGCAAGACAAACAAGAAATAATAGCATATGTTTGCTGTTTTTTAGGCTGTTGTCTCATTGATGGATAAATCCAAGCTCCATTAGTATCAGCAAGCTGTAATGTGATCCTGTGCAAATTAATGGGGTAGATTTCTGAGGCTCCCTCGTACATACCCATGCGGCTCATACAGACAAAAGTTTGAATCCCTGATGAAAAGGGTGTATTTCGTTAGTTTTTCTTGTGTTGTTGGCTGCAATCTTGTTGTCCATACCCTAGAAAATGTTTGCTTTTTGACTTATTTTCTTTTTGTAAATCAATGCAGAGTTCAAGAAATATTTCAACTTTCTGAACACTATTTTCATTAGCTTGTGCTGGCTGTATCTCTCTTATTAGCCTAGGTATGGTGACTTTGGTGTGGTCAGCGCTTCGTTGCGTTCCAATTGGTGGTTATGAATCCTTCCTAGTGCTCATACCAACAACACTACATTTTTAAAAATCATAATTAGACTATGCCAAAGAAAATGAAAAAGACTTACTGTGACAATCTTGTTCAGGGTAAGGCTAGCCTGATGACAAAACCTATTTAAGCTTGATTACTCCAGAAGGGGAAATACTTTGGGATCTGCTTCTCTCAAGAAACAAGTTTGTAGTTCTGTCAAATAGGCAGGGAATGCTTCCAGAAAATTGTACTGCATTGGCACTGACTTGTATGGCTCATAAGCAAGTTTCATTATTCTCTAGGTTTCACACAACCTCCTCTAGCATTTACAACCCTGTTACCATGTAGTGGTGGTGTATGAAGATGAGTGATGCCTTAAAAGCCCCATTCCATTTACTCCACCAATTGCTCTGAGATGGAAATCTCTCTGCAAAGGCAGACCATAGGTTTGAGCCCAGTGTCTACATGGCAGATGTTTGAGCTTCCATAAAAGCTGCAAAATCTGTGAACATGCACTCCTGTTGTGAGGAGCCGGCTGCCACATCCTGAATGTGGCCACATTATGCAAGGTCGACTGCAGAGTGCTGATGCCATGTGAGATGAAACCACACTGGCTGGGAGTGGACTCCATATTTTCAGCCATGGTGCTGAACTTCATTGAGAGGTCGCACAACACCAGGTTATAGTCCAACAGTTTTATTTGAAATCACAAGCTTTCGGAGCTATCGATTTGCTCCTTCCTCAGGTGAAGTTCATGGCAGGCCTTCCAATACTTGATATAACTGCATGAGTGATGCAAGCAGTTTTCAACTCTGTCTTGCTCGGAGAGGACCTTGCCCTCCAGTGACCTATCTCCTGGGCTCTCCCTTCCACCAGTACCTGCTCCTGCTCTCTCATGCTGGGTACACCACCATGTGCAGAACCCACTAACTCACTCTAACCCACCCATGGTTCAATCTCTGCTGGTGCTTGGGTGTGATAAAGTGCTTAATGGTGCCTCCTGTGGACAAGAAAAAGGACAATAATTAGGATAGCACTGAGAGGCTGCACAGTAGCAGAAGACATGCATCATAATGCAAATTGATGTCAAGCTGGTTCATTGTGTTTTACCAGGGATGAGGGATTTCAGTTATGAGAAGAGGTTGGAAAAGTTAGGACTGTTCTCCTTGGAACAGAGAAGGTTAAGAGGTGACCTAATAGAGGTTTTCAAGATGATGAGAGGTTTTTATAGAGTAGATAGAGAAAATCGATTCCCTCTGGCGAGTGGATTAATAACCAGAGGTCATAGATTTAAAATCATTGGCAAAAGATCTAGAGGGGAGAGGAGAAATTTTTTCAGAGTTGTCGAGATCTGGAACGTTCTACCTGTAAAGGTTTTGGAAACTGATACCATAAAATAATTTTAAAAGGGAGTCCGACAGGTACTTGAGGATGAGAAACTTACAGGGTTATGGACATAAGGCAGACATGTGGGACTAAGCACGACTGCTCTTTCAAAGAGCCAGCACAGGCATGATGGGCCGAATGGCCTGTGCTGTAAGTTTCTATGATTCTATGAAGTGAGAAGAGAATACTGCTATTGGATGTTGTGAAGGAAGAGGTGTGTGTGTTTGGACTGAGAATAAGGGGTGGTATAGTATGTCCTTGTGCTGGGTGGTGAGGGAAGTGATAGAGGAGAGAAAATAGATCAAAGATACTGGAGAATGAGGTGTGGAGGACTTTGGGTAGGTGCTCCTGAGAGAAATTGAGAATGCAAAGCTATACTTACCCTTGCTACTTCAAGTGAGCTCACTGAACCTTTTCTGACATTGAATCCATGTCCTGGAGGTGAGACTCCTGGAGCTGACCACCTTTGCCACCTCACTCCAGACCTGCTGGATCCAATGCTTAGGCACCTCCTTCCAGTGCTGGGGTAAAGGACCTCCCTTTCCCTCCCCTCTTCCAGCAAGACCTCCAGCGTGGCTTCAGAGAAGCTGGGGCTTGTTGTCTTGACATCTCTTATGAGCCCCTTCTCTGTTAAGCAAAATTTACCTGAGCCAGAAGGCAATCCAACCTCGCTTTGAGGTATATTGCTGCTTTAAATAGGACTCTGGCTGACCTGCTGGAAATTGTGCTGCTAAAGCGGACGGGTTTCCTGTTGTCAATCTAGTGAGAAATTGGCCATGAGATTATAATGAGACCCAGGAGTTAAAATTGTGGCCCATTTTTTTTTTACTCACAAGTAAACTTGTCATGTTGCTCACAGTTTTTAAAAGAACAGGGGTATTATGCCAAGTAACGAGGTATTTGTTTATCAGTATTAAGAGCAGTCTAGGATCTGAAAGTACTTTAAGGGATTCCCAAGGCTTGGGAGCACTGAGGGGATCTGTGGTTCTGGGAACGCTGGGGTGGGATCTGGGCGCATGAGGGAGGCAAGTCCTTGCATTGGGGGCTGTCCTGTGACGATGAAGCACTGGGAATGCAGTTAGTGAGGGGGTTCCATGAACTGGGACCAGGTCGAAAAGTCCTTGGCAAGGGGACTTTCCAAGTCCTATGATCGAGGTGGACTGGGGAGAGGGTTTGTGAGGCTTTAGAGGCCCAGAGTCTGACACAATTGGAGGATTGCTGGGATCTGTTAATATTGGGGGACAGGATTTTGCTATCTTGTGGGGAAGAGGGCCAGAATATTGGGACCCAAAGAGCCCTGGTCCCCTTTAGACTACATCAGATCAAAATTCCCACTGCAGTCCCATCGATCAGCCTCCTCCTCCAACCCATCTGTAGACCCTTTAGTGCCATTAGGCACCCTACATACTGCTTTCCCCGTCCTCAGCTTGTTCCTTTCCAAACATTATCTTAAAGCAATTAGTGCACCATTCGTCTTCAAACAAATGTCCATAAAAACAAAAATCACCTCAAAGCACTCATTTATACAGTTTTTCAGAATTTAAAAAATCAATTAATGTCCCTCCTCCACAAAAATGTTTTAAACTGAATTTTCAACCTTTGTATTGAGAAAAAAATAAATCCTTTTTTGATTAAAAAAAAATCTTTGTTCACAAAAAGGAAAATAAAGAAATCACAGCTATGTTAATTACAGGCCTTGTATAACAGCACTTCTAAATAGAAACATAATATTTTAATATATTTGAAATAAATCTTCAGCGAATTCAATCTCCAGTTTGGTTCAAAGTCTATTGGAAAAAGCTAAGAAAATCTCAAATCCTCCTCACAAGTTGAAGGGACACACCCTTCTGTGTCAACTTCAAAGACTACTAATGTTGGGATAGTGTGGAGAAAGATTGTGGTGATATCGGAAGGTAAGAATTAGGATCTTGAAATTAATTTGTAGGAGCACAGGGAGCCAATGCAGTCAGGTGAGGATGGGGTAATTGAAATGTAGGGCTATTAACATCCTTTTGCTGTTCAGTAACTTCCACATACCATTCTATACACCAACTTTAATTCCTTCATCATCACACCACATTTATGCTAGTACTTCCCTTCCCAAACAGCATTCAACCAGTACAGAATTTCCAACTTTGATGCAACTCCTTCAATATCCATGACTAAAAAGACAACACTGATAGCATCTGAGTGATTCTGACATTCAGTGTCCAATTTGACAAGTTGAAGTTTTGACATATTTTGCGAGGTTAGGAGACAAAAAACTTTGGTTTTATATTAACATGACTTCTCTATAGTTACTTTCCCCTTTAACTACACCTCTTTTTCACATTTTTTCTGTGTTTTTCATTGGTTTACATATTGGTAGTGTCATTGTACAATTTGCTTGCATGATATCTGCAGGACACATTTTTACAACAAGCCCTCTAAATCTCTCGCAGAGCTTTACCCAAATACCCCAGAAATACATTGTTTTTCTTCTTCCTCCTCCCAAGTTCAGGAGCTCTCTTTCAGTGGTATCCATATAATTTCACAGAGTGATGAGATATTACTGTTGAAAGAATGTGGCTTGTGGTTCTCAAATGTAGATGGCTTTTATCTGCCAGAAGATAGTAATTGAACCACTACAGATTACAAAGTCAAAGGCTACGAGGCTCTATGAACCGTGTCATTTGTTAACTTAAACAAATATTTTGTACTTATGAATCAGAATGTACATTCTCTGATTGGCATATAGTACCATAGACAACATCTCTGGTACTTCACTAAAGTTATCATTATTCATGTGTAAGTTTTGATAATCAGTATTGGTAAACTGTTTAAGTGAGGGCATCACAATCAAGCTTCATCCTGTTTTTGCCCAATCCACACATACACAGTTCCAATAGGAAACATTGGATAGCAAGCAAGAGTGGGAATCCTAGCAACTTTTTCTATTCCTAACCTAAAGGTGCAGATGCTAATTATGGCAACCCTATCATTATTCCATATGCTGGGCTAACTCAGCAGAGACTAGGGATCAAACTTGAAATGCTCCTGGTCTGTATAGCACATCAGCCTGGAATTTGTGGTCAGCGGCGAAGCGATGGTGGTCGCCGTTGACCTCGATGGAAGCTGCCCACAAAGATCTAGCGATCTCTGTGGCGTGAATTTCAGCTCTCCCCACCTTAGTTTGAATCTAGCGCCACATCAAGTGAATGTCCAGCAACAGTGATGTCATCAAGGAGGCTGAGCAGCTAATCACATTGAAGAATTATGACAGACAGCAAACCAGGATGTAAAATGCACAGATTCTAATATAGAAACATAGAAAAATAGGAGCAGGAGTAGGCCCTTCAGCCATTCAATATGATCATGGCTGATCCTCTTATCTCAATACCATATTCCCGCTCTCTTCCCCATACCCCTTGATGCCTTTTGTGTCTAGAAATCTATATCTTCTTAAATATATTCAGTGACTTGGCCTCCACAGCTGTCTGTGGTAGAGAATTCTACAGGTTCACCACCCTCTGAGTGAAGAAATTTCTCCTCATCTCAGTCCTAAATGTCCTACCCTGTATCCTGAGACTGTGACCCCTCGTTCTAGACCCCCCAGCCAGGGGAAACATCCTCCCTGCATCCAGTCTGTCTAGCCCTGTCAGAATTTTATACGTTTCCACGAGATCCCCTCTCATTCTTCTAAACTCTAGTGAATACAGGCCTAGTCGACCCAATCTCTCCTCATACGACAGTCCTGCCATCCCAGGAATCAGTCTGGAAATTTACTTTTTATAAAATTCACAGAAAGCGAAATAAAGATTGGGACATACACATACAATAGGATTAAGGTAGAAGCTGAAATATCATAAACAAACTTAAAAAAAATATTTTAAAAACCATGTAATTCTTTATCATATTAATGGAAAAATTTGACATTCCACAAATATAAAATTAGTTTTTCAGGGCCAGAACAGGTGTTCAGCAGTCAATACTCTGTTAAAAACCCAGTTATACCTCTTTCAACAGGCTTAACTTTTTCTGTGGGGGGCGTTTAACAGCGATATTCCAGCGTAATAGGGGAAGTTTTCATCAGAAACTGTGATTTGAATTGATTGCCGGCTCTGGGGAGTTCCACAGCGCAACCAGTGGAGGAGTAGGAAATGACTGATCTCAACTTCTGGATTCCCAAATTTATCTGCGCATGCGCTAAATCCTGAAGTTGCTGTCAGTTTCAGAGGGGGAATGACAGTGAATGCTGACAGTTTCACTGTCATTACCACCACAAAATCTGGGCCGTTACGACTCACTGATTAAATTCACTGAGACATTTGGGGAGCACCCTCCCAACATCTTTAAGCTTCAGGAGAACTATTATAGTTATGATATCAAAAATTATGCCACCTTTTCAACAAAATGAATGCTTTTATCAGCTATTTTGCACATTCAGAGTAGGCTCCAATGCAACACCAATGCAGTAATCTAAACATTAGAAATGTGCCACAACACAAATAAAAATGTACTATACATAATTCCTTTTCTTGTCTGCAGTGAAGCTCTAAGAAATAATTAACTATTGCTAGATAATAATTTGGAAACTGAATTTTGTTGTTTAGATCACAATTCATTATAAGATCATTTATTATATGTAGAATATTATGGGGGAGTAAATTTCCACGGATTTTCCCAGTCATCTGCCATAACGTTAGTGGAAGAGCCACGGAAACACCAGAAAAACAGCATAAATTATATTTACACTGTTTTTCGGAGGTTTCTGCAGCTCTTCCACTGAAGCTATAGCAGACAACTGGGAAAATCCCCATGGAAATTCACCTCCATAGTGCTAACGTGTCTCAATACTATGCCATTTCTCAGCAGGTGGTACCTGTGGTGAAAATGCAAAGTGCCTAAAAGGTGTCCTTAAAATGGAGTCTTCAGTAATCCAGCTGAATTCTGGAAAACAAAAAGTTCATGTGAAAACAATGTGTCAGGCAGACCATCTCCAACAAGGGAGAGCATAAGCACCTCCTTGTCACTTAATGGCATTATCATCGCTGAGTCTTCCACCATCAATATCTGGAAGTCACCATTGACCAGAAACTGAGCTGGACCAGCCACATAAATGCCTTGGCTACTAGTGGCAGGCCAGAGGCTGGGTATTCCGTGGTGAGTGGCTCACCTCCTGACTCCCCAAAGCCTCGTTGTCACCTACTAGGCACAAGTCAGGAATGTGATGGAATGCTCTCCACTTGCCTGGGTGGGTCAGCTCCAACAACATTCAAGAAGCTTGATACCATCCAGGACAAAGCAGTTTGATTGGCACCTTATCCACTGGCATAAACATCCACTCCCTCTACCACTGGCGTACTGTGTCTGCAGGGTGTATTATCTACAGGATGCACTGCAGCACCTCCCAAACCTGTGACCTCTACCACCCAGAAGGACAAGGGCAGCAGGTGCATGGGAACTTCATCACACTCCAAGTTCCCCTCCAAGTCACACACCATCCTGACTTGGACATATATCGCCGTTCCTTTGTTGTCGCTGGGCCAAAATCCTGGAACTTCCTCCCTAACAGCATTGTGGGAGCACCTTCACCATACGGACTGCAGCCGTTCAAGAAAAGGACCTACCACCACCGTCTCAACTAGGGGAACTAGGCGTGGGCCATAAATGCTGGCCTCGCCAGTGACGCCCACATTCTGAGAATGAATAATAAAAAAAAGAATCATGGATGCTTATATGAAACAAAGAACTTTCCACAGAATTGGTAGAACTATGTTGAAAAGGTCACAACTTAGAAATAGCATGTTGGCAGAACAAAAAAATGCCACCTTTATCTGAAGTTGTTCAGTTCCTTTGTTATTGAAACCTGAGAAGTTATGGGAGCAAACCCACCACCTGACATGTCAGGGTATTTCCTTCATAGTTAACATTGGGTCATTACAATACTTTGACAGGTGTGACTGGTACTAAATCACACAGACCAGATAAGGTTTGAGAAAGAGGAAAAATCTTATATTTATATTACACCTTTCACATCCTCAGCACGCCCAAAATGTAGTCATTGCTGTTTTGCAGGAAAATGCAGCAGCCAATTTTCAAACATTAAGAATCCACAAACAACAATGAGATAAATGATTGGGTTTTTTTTTTGGGTGGTGTTAGTGAGGGACAAATGTTAGCCAGGCCACCAGGAGAACTCTCTTGATCTTCTTCAAATAGTACCCGGGAATCTTTTACATCCACCTGAAATCCAAAAGAAGGCAACTCCAACAATATAGTAGTTCCTCACCGCTGCACTGAAGTGTCAGCATAGGTTATGTACTCAAGTCCTGGAGTGAAGCTTGCATCCACAACCTTCTGACCAGAGCCAAGACTGATACTTAGCTTTGATCCTCATACATGCTAGATTTTCTGATTACAGCTAAGACAGTGCTTGTGGTCCTACTTTTGGTGTAAGGGTACCTTGCTTATGGAGGGGGAAAAAGTCAACTAAGGTTCTCAATCCAATCTCTAATCATTGACCCCTGCTGGAAATGTGCATGTATGGATTGCAAAATGGCTACAAAACAGAAAACAGAGGGTAGGAATTAAAGGAAGTTTCTCAGAATGGCAGAAAGTGGGAAGCAGTGTTCTGCAGGGATCCATGCTGGGACCACTATTGTTCACTACAGGAAACTTTCGTTTATCCGGCACCCTAATATCCGGAATTCTCGCTTAACCGGCAAAAATCAGGTAAGTTTTATTATCCAGACAAGACCCCGATTCTGACCTTTCGCCCCCACGAAAGGGGGGTCAACGTTCTTCCGACTCCGACCTGTCGCCGCCACGGAGGAAAAAGCCGGAGTCTCGTTTACCTTCCCTCTCCGGGTCCCAATTGTTCAGCCTGTGGCCGTGTACGGGGCTCTCGTACCTTGGTAAGTATACCTCTCTGTAATCCGGCACTTTCGATCAACCGGCACCACGCCGGTCCCGTCGGTGCCGGATAAACGAAAGTTTCCTGTATATACATAAATGATTTGGACTCAGAAATTTGCAGATGATACAAAAATTGGGGGGGGGGGCATAGCTAATAATGTGGAGAGCTGCATCAAAATACAGGAAAACGTAAACAGGCTTGCAGAGTAGGTGGATAAATTGGAAATTAAATTCAATGTAGCAAAGTGTGAGCTGGTTCATTTTTGGTAGGAGGAATAAGGAGGCCACTTATTTCTTGGAATGTAAGAAACTAAATGGGATAGAGATGTAAAGAGATCTGTGAATATAGATACATAAATCAGCATAGGTAGCAACACAAGTTGATAAGGCCATAAAGAGTGCAAACAAAGTACTGGGGTTCATTTCTAGAGGAATAGAATACAAAAGCAGGGAGCTAATGTTAAATTGATATAGAACCTTGGTTACACCATACTGTGTGCAGTTTGGACATGGGCATAGAGACCACAATATCTAAATTTACTGATGGCACAAAAGTAGGGGGTTAGTGAAGAGGACTGTAAAAGACTTGAGGAGGACACAGATAGATTAGTGGAATAGCAGATAGGTAAGATGCAATTTTATATGAAGCAGTGTGAGGTAATACATTTTTGGAGGAAAAACAAGAAATGGGAGTATACACTTAAAGGATACCAACTTGCATATATATAATGCCTTTAACGTAGCAAACCAGGGCTTAAAGGGTTAAATTATGAGTACAGGTTGCATAAACTTGGCTTGTATTCCCTTGAGTTTAGAGGTTGAGGGGTGATCTAATCAAAGTATTTAAAATAAGTAAGGGATTTAATGGGGTTGATACAGAGAAATTATTTCCTCTGGTGGGGGAATCCAGAATGACAGGGTATAATCTTAAAATTAGAGCTAGGCCACTTTGGAGTGAAAAAGGAAGCAACTTTTCACACAAAGCGTGTGGAAATCTGGAACTTACTCCCCCATAAGGCTGTGGACGCTGAGTCAACTGAAATTTTCCAAGACAGAGATCGATAGATTTTTGTTAGGTAAGGGTAAGGGATGGATAGGGAACAAAGGTGGGAAATGGAGTTGAGGTACACATCAGCCATGATCTAATCTAATTCAGGCTCGAGGGGCTGAATGGCCTACTCCTGTTCCTAAGTTCCTATGAAAGATGCTGAAGGGTGTGGTTGAACACAAAGATCCAAGAATTCAAATACAAAATTTGCTGAAAATGAGTGCAGGTAGATAAGGTCATAAAAGAATACCAATAGCATTTTAGATTTCATAAATAGGGGCATAGATTCAAGACTAAAGAGGTGATGATGAATTTGTATAGGGGAATGGTTAGGTCAAAATTAGAGTACTACATGCAGTTTTGGGCACCCTATTACATATAGGACATTAAAGACTAAGGGCTGGATTTTGAATGACCCATGGAGTCGGGTTTGGAGGCGTGTGGGGGGTTAAATTTGCGGGGTCGGGGTTTCCGACCCTATCCCGACTCCATCCCGCCTCCACGCAATTTTGACATAATCAGTCGCGGGGTTCCCGATTCCGTCCCGCCTCCAAGAGGCGGGAGAGGCCATTCAAGCCCTTAACAAGCTCTAAATTGGCTCTGTAATGCCATTTTGAAATGCTGTAGCTAGTTTAACCCTCTTCTGACGTGAAGCACGCCTGGTGTGAAACACTCCAGTGAAACCTGGCAGGAGCACAAGTGGATAGCTGACTATCGGCTGCAAGTGCACTGTTACAACGGAGATGTGATGAAGGTGGTAGTAGTAGTATTAGGTTTGAACATTGCCTCTGATGCTGCTGCATTGAATGTCTTAAGAGACTGCCTGGGAGGACATACTTGGCAAAAAAAAATTCTCTCTCTCTCTCTCTCCTCCCCTTTTTGCATCCAGGTCCACTCACATCAAAAGCCAGGCAAGTCCTCTCTCACCAACAGTCTCTGAGACTAGGCAGTCAGTAATGATGACATCATCAGAGGCGACTTTCAGACTGAAAACACTAATTAGTTCATGGGTTCCCACATGCTCCAACTCAATTGCCCAATTAAGTGAAAATTGCATCAGGCACCCACATTAATCTGGAGTCGGGGGGGAAACACGAAATGCGGATTACACTACCCCAAGACAAAATCCAGCCCATAGAGCACATACAGTGTAGATTCACCAGGATGGTGCCAAGAATGGCAACTATAGTTATGAAGAGAGACTTGAGATACTGGGACTATTTCCACTGGAGCAGAGAAGGCTAAAATGAGATTTAATTGAACTTTTTAAAATTAAGAAGGGATTGGATAGCTGAATAGAGAAAGACTATTTCCTTTAGTTGGAGAGGCAATGACCAGGGGTCATCAATTTCAAATTTTCACTGAGAGCGAGGAGAGAGATTAGAAATGTCTTTGCACAGAGGGTTGTTGGAGCATGGAATACTTTGCCACAGGGAGTGACTGAGGCAGAGATCATTATTTCTTCTAAGGAAAAAATGGATAAATATCTGAAGCAGAGAAAGATACAAGGCTATAAAGAGTAAGAGTGCGGTGGGATTAGTTTTAGATTGCTCCAGTAAAGAGCTGGCATAGACAAGATAGACTGAATTAACTCTTTCTGTGGTGTAAATTCTATAGCCCTGTGATAATTGATTTCATTATTTTACACAGGATAAAGGTAAGATTAATGGGTCTATAGTGCCCGTGTGTTTTGTCACCCTTTGTGAAAATGGGCACCGCATTAATCTGTTTCTACCAATGGATTATGCTGTTAGATTTGAGGGGTTTCTTTTTATATGTTGTGTACTTGAAGTGTTTCAGTGGTGGTGCACCACTTTAAATAAATTTTTGTTAATGTCATCATATGCAATATTATGCAAGAGTTTACATTGCACACGCAATGGCCACTAGATGGAATCAGTGTGCTAAATATTTAACATATATATATAAAAATTGCACTAAAAATGTTAAATTCAAATATAGTATGGAAACTTAGTTGAGTAGCTCATGGTGTATGGAAAATACGCCACTTGTGCCCCCTAGATTTGGATTACCCCGCCCCCGCCACAATAAAGGCCTTAAATATAAGATAGTCATGAATAAATCCAATAAGGAATTCAGGAGAAACGTCTTTACTCAGAGAGTGGTTAGAATGTGGAATTTGCTACCACATGGAGTAGTTGTGGCGAATAGCACAGATGCATTTACATAATAAATACATGAGGGAGAAAGGAATAGGTTATGCTGATAGGGTTAGATGAAGTAGGGTGGCCCATGTGGAGCATAAACACAAGCATAGAGCAGTTGAGCAGAATGGCTTACTTCTATGTTGTAAATTCTATATAATTCTTTGATAGTCAGAAATCTGAAGTCACTCAATGGTCTATTTTTATATATATACTTTATATATTCTTGACAGTGACATTCTACCCAACATTAAGTTATCAACAATTTAAAAAATGATACGTCTCTTATTCATTCTGGTGGAAGTTTCGTGAGGAGGTATTTTCCCTGGAGCAGATTATCACCAAATACTCATGATGGTAACTCAGTATTGCATCCCCTTCTCAAAAGCATCAAAGAGCCCACTTGCTAACACTATATGACTTAAGTCACTATAGCAGGTACAGTAGCAAAAAAGGTTACCTACTTCGTTTGTATATGTGAAGTTTTTTTTTTACAAACTATGGTTCTCACTGTGGGCTTTCCTGGAAACATAATCCAGCTCTGCAGTGGTTAATAAGCCTTACAATTTTTCACACTACCTGTTTTCAATGTTTGTAACCTTTCCAGTTTTTATTTTACCCTTTTTACTAATCCTCATCGTGTGGGTTGGTGCTAGTCTCAGGTCTTCTTTCTCACTGACCTTGCATGAACAGATCTGTTGACCATAATTAACAGTTTCATTAACCCTGGACTAATATGCCAAAGGCTAGGGTCAGTAGATGTGGATACGGACCACAGTTCATCAGGATGAACCTTGATCAGCAATTATAAGTGTTTCTCAATAGTGAACCTAGGATCATTAATAGGTAGATAATAGGTGATCTGTGCTGATTGGATTTTATTTACCTGTACTCCCTGTACCTCTTATTGTGTAATTATATGTTACACATCCTCACAAGTTGAAGAAAATAATCAGTAAACCTATAGAAAACACCTCCTCCAAAACAACCAAATTTGATTTTGCTAATACTGAGATAGCATTCCCTGATTGTTGGGTAATAGAATACACAGCTGATTCTTCTGTGTGGTTGCTGACTTGGAAGTGGCTATGTACTGTGTGAGATGGTCTTTTCCAGTGGCAAACTATATTAATAAGATATTTAACAGGATAGAGAAAGTAAACCCAGATATGTCAAGGCAGCAAGACAAGAGGGTAGGATTGTGAAGGGTAAATTTAGAACAAATGCCAGGAAATTATTCGGTACACAGCACCACTTATTACAACGGCAAGCCTTCTATTTTGTCGACAACTGAATGTGTGCAAATGGCATCAAAAGAACAGAAGGCACGGAGGAAGAAAAGGCTATACAGCATATTAATCCACTCATGTCATCTCCTGAGAGAAGGCTCTGCATGTTTTTCTCTGTGCCATCTTTCCACGCTGCCCCATCAAATAGATCCAGCAAAAATTCAGATACGTAGCTAACATTCCATCCTACTTTATATGTCTTGGCAGTGACACTATCATGCTGCCAGTGGTTCAGGAAGCATCAGCCTAGATTTTTCAATTTTTAAAAAATAATTGTTATTGGGATATAGGCAACATGGAAAGACTATTTATTGCCCATCCCTAGTTGCCTTGAGGGCATAGCATGGCACTGGAGTCGCATGTAAGCCTGACCAGCCAGGGGTGGCACGTTCCCTTCCCTGAAAGATATTAGCGAACCAGCTGTTTTTTTAAAATGACAATCCAGCAGCTTTCATGGTCATTTTATCCAGTGCCAGCCTATAAATTACCAGATTTATTGAATTCAATTTCACAACTTGCCATTGTATGATTTGAACTCACATTAACTGTTTAAAATAAATTGGTAATGTCAGCATTAAAATAATACCAATCAGAAAGTCTGGACTATCATGTTACAAACTGCATACAATCATTTCTATCTGTGCTTATACTTTTAGTCCCCAATCCAGTTCCTAATCAGATGTTAATCCAACACTTTTGTTTAAAGGTTAGGATGAAGAATGTGCTTTGATTTGCCCTTCTAGAACACCGACTCTGCTTGAGCTCCATTACCTAATCCTTTTTGTCTACCTGTCTACCTTTTTCTCAGTTTTCTCTTTTGTGCCAGGCTAATGCTCAGCAAAGCCTAATTTAATAAAGTGAATACCGCTCCAATATCTGGGGATTCTCTTATAGAACCTCCCTTACAATCCTGAAAAAGAAACAAAGCAAGCCTGTCAAATGAGAGATGATCCTTTCTCACCTATAGCCTCCTATCTCTTTCTATTTTCCCTTTGCAATAATTCACTCTTTTGTGTAATTTATCAATATGACTATGGTCCACTGAACACTGTTCTCTTGTTTTACTAAGCTCTGAATATTCCATTCCACACATTCATCTTCATTCCTGACTCCTGTGCTGAATTCAAAACTTATTGCACAATCGCTAAACTAACATAATGTTTCCTAGGACCTTTAAACTGTGGAACTCTTTACTTCGCTCAGTCTTCCCTCTTCCACAACAGGCTTGGCATTGCTTCAACATCAGTTCTTGATTTATCTTATCTTTTCTTTTGCTCTTTCTAACCTTGATAGTGTGCTGCACTATGGCTTTTTGAATGTGAATATGGCCAAAGTTGCATACAATTCACCTAGGCTTCTCAAACAAATCCCTTCAACATTTTGAAAATCTGTATTATACCCCCCCCGCCCCCTCCCCATAAATATAAGATAGCCACTACCAGATTAAATAAAGAATTTAGGAGAAAATTCTTTAAAAAGAGGGTGGTGAACTCGCTGTCACATCGAAACATATAGCATTGATGCATTTAAGGGCGGCTTGGTGCATACATCATGGAGAAGGGAATAGAGGAATGCAGGGATTGGTGGGAAGAGGTAATTAGAGTGGGAGGAGGCTCGCGCAGAGTATAAACACCAGCATAGACTAGATGGGTTGAATGGCCTGTTTCTATGCTGTAGATTCCATGTAATTCTATTTACTCTTTCCTCAATTGAATTAAAAGCTGAATTCTTTAAGTTTCTCTTCATAATTTGGAATTTTAAATGCTCATATTATCCTTGTCACTATTCTCTGAGTAATTTCCAAAGCAATAAAAATACCTTTCAAGGTAAGGTTCCTAAAATGACATATATTATTCCTGTGTGATCTCACCACTGATATGGTAGAATAAATTATTTTGACTTTACAGTCAAATACCCCTTGAGATATATCTTAATATATGACCAGCCTTGTTGATAACTTTGCGTTGACTGAATACCTTTAGTAAATTACATTATAAAATGATAATTTTGTACTAAAATTGTTCTGCAGGAAGTGGTATACATAAAATACCAGCAGTTTAATGCATATTGCATTGTTGGTAATAGAATCATGAATACTGTAATTTTACCACCAGCAGCCTGCCAATTAAGGACTTTGTGAAAGGTGCTTGGCAAAGCTCATCATTGTTTGCCAGGTGCTGTGATATGATATTCCAATTCGCACTAAATGAGTCATTGTGATAAAATTGTCACGCAGGTTTTCCAGCCATTGTCCTCCTCCAGTGATGAAGAAAATTCCTCTTTAACTAAATATAGGCTCTGAAGTTCCTCAGACTTTCTGCCGCCGCAACTTCATGGCGCAATGATAGAAAGTCCAAGGAAATATAATGGTCCATATTTTCCTGGGGCTGTGTACCATTGTAATGACGCATTTATGTCGTAGGAACCCTTGAGCGACTAGGGGTCAAATTAAAAAACAGAACCTCAAGGGTATTAATCTCTGGATTATTACCTGAGCCACGAGCGAATTTGGCTAGGACAAATAAAATTAGAGAGTTAAATGAGTGGCTCAAAGACTGGTGTGGGAGAAATGGGTTTTGCTTCCTGGCACACTGGCACCAGTACTGGGGCAGGAGGGAGCTGTTCCGTTGGGATGGGCTTCACTTGGCCAGTGCTGGGACTAGAGTCCTGGCGGATCATATAACTAGGGCTGTAGAGAGGGCTTTAAACTAACTAGTGGGGGGGAGGTTCCTAGAGAGCAAATAATAAAAATGACAACAGAGAAGGTCATAGACTTAGGTAGCAGTGGGGAAATTAAAAACCAGAGTGTGTCAGGAAGGGGCAGAAGGTATGGAGTAAAAGGTAAAGTAATAAAAAGGGCAAAAGCAGGAACTAAGTGTCACAAAACATATTTGAAAGTTCTCTATCTGAATGCACGTAGCATTCGTAACAAAATAGACGAGTTAATGGCACAAATAACTACATATGGGTATGATCATGTGGCCATTACAGAAACATGGCTGCAGGGTGACAATGCCTGGGAATTAAATATACCAGGTTATTTAACGATCAGGAAGGACAGGCAGGAAGGAAGGGGAGGTGGGGTGGCCATGTTAATAAAGGAAGGAATCACTGTAATACAGAGAAATGATATTGGGTCAAAAGATCAGGATAATGAAACAGTTTGGGTGGAGATAAGGAATAATAAGGGGAAAAAACCACTAGTGGGCGTAGTCTATAGGCCTCCGAACAGTTGCAACTCTGTTGGACGGAGTATCAATCAGGAAATAGTTGAGGCTTGTAATAAGGGAACATCTTTAATTATGGGGGATTTTAACTCATATTAATTGGACAAATCAAATTGGGCAGGGCTGCCTTGAGGATGAGTTCATTGAGTGTATTAGGGATGGGTTTCTTGAGCAGTATGCAACTGAACCGACCAGGGGGCAAGCAACCTTAGATCTGGTCCTGTGTAACGAGACAGGATTAATTAAAAATGTCCTAGTAAAGGATCCCCTTGGAATGAGTGACCATAACATGATTGAATTCCATATTCAATTAGAGGGTGAGAAGGTTGGATCTCAAACAAGCGTGCTAAGCTTGAATAAAGGAGACTATGAAGGTATGCGAGCGGAATTGAGTAGAGTGGATTGGGAAAATAGATTAAAGGGTAAGACGATACATGATCAGTGGTGTACATTTAAGGAGTTATTTTACAACTTCCAAAAAATATATATTCCACTGAGAAGAAAAGGGTGTAAAAGAAAAGACAGTCATCCGTGGCTAAGTAAAGAAATTAAGGATAGTATTCGACTAAAAACAAGGGCTTATAAGGTAGCCAAATCTAGTGGGAGGATAAAGGATTGGGAAAACTTTAAAAGACAGCAAAAAATAACAAAAAGATTGATTAAGAAAGGGAAGATAGATTATGAAAGTAAATTAGCAAAAAATGTAAAAACAGATACTAAGAGTTTTTATAGTTATATAAAAAGAAAAAGGGTGGCTAAAGTAAATGTTGGTCCCTTAGAGGATGAGACCGGGAAATTAATGGTGGAAAATATGGAGATGGCAAATACACTGAATGAATATTTTGTATCAGTCTTTACAGTAGAGGACACTAAGAATATCCCAACACTGGACAAACAGGGGGCTTTAGGGGGGGAGGAGCTAAACACGATCAAAATCACTAAGGAAGTGGTACTCGGTAAAATAATGGGACTCAAGGCGGATAAATCACCTGGACCTGATGGCTTACATCCTAGGGTCTTGAGGGAAGTGGCGGTCGGGATTGTGGATGCATTGGTAATAATTTTCCAAAACTCCCTGGACTCAGCAAAGATCCTGACAGACTGGAAAACTGCTAATGTAACACCCTTATTTAAAAAGGGCAGTAGGCAGAAGGCTGGAAACTATAGACCGGTTAGCCTAACATCTGTGGGAGGTAAAATTTTGGAGTCCATTATTAAGGAGACAGTAACGGGACATTTGGATAATCATAATTTAATAGGACAAAGTCAGCATGGTTTTATGAAGGGGAAGTCATGTTTGACAAATTTGCTGGAGTTCTTTGAGGAAGTAACATACAGGGTGGATAAAGGGGAACCAGTGGATGTGGTGTATTTAGACTTCCAAAAGGCATTTGACAAGGTGCCACACAAAAGATTATTGCTTAAGGTAAAAAATCACGGGATTGGGGGTAATATTCTGGCATGGATAGAGGATTGGCTATCTAACAGAAGGCAGAGAGTTGGGATAAATGGTTCATTCTCAGACTGGCAATCAGTAACTAGTGGTGTTCCGCAGGGGTCAGTGCTGGGTCCCCAACTCTTTACAATCTATATTAACGATTTGGAGGAGGGGACCGAGTGTAACATATCAAAGTTTGCAGATGATACTAAGATGGGAGGGAAAGTAGTGAGTGAGGAGGACATAAAAAATCTGCAAGGGGACATAGACAGGCTAAGTAAGTGGGCAGAGATTTGGCAGATGGAATACAATACTGGAAAGTGCGAGGTTATGCACTTTGGCAGGAAAAATAGTAGAGCAAGTTATTATCTTAATGGCAAGAAACTGGAAAGTACTGAAGTACAAAGGGATCTGGGGGTCCTGGTGCACGAAACTCAAAAGGTGAGTATGCAGGTGCAGCAAGTGATTAAGAAGGCCAATGGAATGTTGGCTTTCATTGCTAGGGGGATAGAATATAAAAATAGGGAGGTATTGCTTCAGTTGTACAGGGTATTGGTGAGACCACACCTGGAATACTGCATACAGTTTTGGTGTCCATACTTAAGAAAAGACATACTTGCTCTCGAGTCAGTACAAAGAAGGTTCACTCGGTTAATCCCAGGGATGAGGGGATAGACATATGAGGAGAGGTTGGGTAGACTGGGACTATACTCATTGGAGTTCAGAAGAATGGGAGGCGATCTTATTGAAACATATAAGATTGTGAAGGGGTTGGATCGGGTGGATGCAGGGAGGATGTTCCCGATGATGGGTGAAACTAGAACTAGGGGGCATAGTCTTAGAATAAGGGGCTGCTCTTTCAAAACTGAGATGAGAAGGAACTACTTCACTCAGAGGGTGGTAGGTCCATGGAATATGCTGCCCCAAAAAGCTGTAGAAGCTACATCATTACATAAATTTAAAACAGAAATAGACAGTTTCCTAGAAGTAAAGGGAATTAAGGGTTACGGGGAGCGGGCAGGAATTTGGACATGAGTCTAGGTTCGGATCGGTCATGGCCCTGTGGGTAGCGTAGCGGGCCCAGGGACCGTGTAGCCTGATCCTGCTCCTATTTCGTGTGTCCAATTCTGTTAGGTTCAGGAGATGGTTCTGTGATAGTAGATTGGCGGTTAGGATCAGATCAGCCATGATCTTATTGAATGGCGGAGCAGGCTCGAGGGGCCAATTGGCCTACTCCTGCTCCTATTTCTTATGTTCTTATGAACGATGCAAAAGAACGAGGAAATTATGGAGTAAGTGATTTACGCTATTATGTGAGTCCATAGTTTCCTTGGACTTTTGCGTTGCTCCGCCATTACCCTTGCTGATAACAGTTAGAAGGTAATTATCATAGCCCTACCCCCCATTAAAATCAATGGCAATCACGATTTTCCTGCATTCAAGCCAGTTTTCACACTGCTGAGTCTTAGACTTAAAAATAATGGAGCTAGTGACCTGGCAGTAGCATAATTTATTGTTCCAAGATCAGTCTTAGACCTTTAAACATGTATTCCAGTTGGCCTGAACTTGTTTGCTTAGCACCTGGTAACTGACAAAGAGATTGGTGAAATACACCGTGAATCTCCCCTTCTAGCGTGCCAATCTCGCCATTGATAACTTACTCCATATTTTCCAGCATTTCGAATTAGAATATGCTGCAGCAGGCAGCATATTCTAATGATTTATTTCAAAGTATCCATTTGACACAGGCTATAATGCTATAGTTCTATAGTGAAACCTTTATCGACCTAAAATTATATAACCAGTCCATGCAGTTTACTGAAGTGTTTGCAACTATCACGTCATTTGATGTCAGTGATCTGTCAGAATCACCCCGATGCCATCATCATCATTGGAGACTGAGCTCAGATGGGAATCAATGGCCCTGAAATTGCTGGGAAAATAACGGTGAGTTCACGGCGCACGCCATTATTAGTGCATAAAAAACCCAGCAATTTGTGGCAAGGAAGACATACACCATGAGTTGTGATTCGCCACAAAATGCTGGACGATTTGAGCTGATCAGCCTCACAAAAACGGGAACTCGCCATCAATCTCCCCATGAGTATCAAGAAATTGCTGGATTTGCGCCATAAATATTAATTCATTTCACCACAGCTATTTAGGGGTGCTATCTCATGTCATAAGGTTCCTGTTAATGACGTGATTTATAGTCGTGACATGCTACTTAACCTAGGAGGCCCAGAAAGGGAACAATTTCAGTGCACTGAGGGAGTGCTGCACTGTTGGAGGTGCCGTCTTTTGGATGAGACGTTAAACCGAGGCCCCGTCTGCGCTCTCAGGTGGACGTAAAAGATCCCATGGCACTATTTCGTAGAAGAGCAAGGCAGTTATCCCCGGTGTCCTGGCCAATACTTATCCTCAATCAACATAACAAAAACAGATTATCTGGTCATTATCACATTGCTGTTTGTGGGAGCTTGCTGAGCACTAATTGGTTGCCGCATTTCCTACATTACAACAGTGACTACACTTTAAAAAGGACTTCATTGGCTGTAAAGCGCTTTGGGACGTCCGGTGGTCGTGAAAGGCGCTATATAAAAGCAAGTCTTTGTCTTTAATTGAAACTGTGGAGTCCCCTGCAGGTAGTAAATTATTCCTAGAGGTTTTTTAAATTAAAAAAAATCTTACCTTTCCTTTCTGTCTTTTTTCTCTCTGTCTTAATCCAATTTTTTTCTCTCTTTATTTCTCTTTCTGTATCTAATTTGACTCTAATTCACCCTAGTTCCTTCTCCATCATTTGCTCTGTTTTTGTCTTTATCCTTAAATTTCATTGGTTAAGGAGATAGACCACTGAACCCGACGTGCAGGAGGTCCCAAATACCCCACTGACGTCGCTGCCCCATTATCAATTAACGGCCCGTAATTTGCGGTCAGCGGCAAAGCAAAGGCATTCTCCTTGTTAATTGCCCTGAAGTAAGCTTCCCACAAAGATCTCGCAATCTCTGTGGCGAGAAGTTCGGCTTTTCCGACGTTCAGTTGAAATCAGCGTAAGTTAATGGGGAACCCCTTACGCAAGCTGCTGTGACGTCTACAAGCTATCTAAACAGCCAATCACAATGCAGATTTCTCACAAACTGAGAACCAGGAAATGGGTAAGCTCCTAAAATTCTAACTTTTAAAAAATGTTACAGAGAGCAAAACAAAGTTTGGGGCTCTCACATGGGGAAAAGGTAAACCTTAAAAAAAATGAAACAATTTTTTTTAAAGTTTCTTAAAAATTGTAATTTTTATTAAAATAATACATTTGACACTCCACAAAATTAAAATTAGTTTTTCAGGGCCATAACTTTTAGCAGTCAATACACTGTTAAAATCGCAGCTACATATAATCCAAAAGGGTCTAACTTTTAATGGGGTATTTAACAGCGATATTCCCTGATTTCACAGATTACACTGATTGCCGACTGTGGCAGGTCGGGAGGGGGTTCGGGCCACAGCACAGCCAGTGTCGGAGCAGTAAATGACTGACCGCAACTTCAGGATTTCCGCGTTAGATTGCGCATGCTGAAGTTACGGTCCGTTTCAAAGGGGTAATAATGGCGAACGCTGTTCGTTTGCTGTTATTACTCACCGCAAATTCCGGGCCCATATTTCCAACAATTTGCGGCGCAAAAATAATACGATCTGAAGCGTGAGGAAAAGAAATCAACTTCACGCTGCTCACCGCAATTTCTGAGCCATGGAGTAATTCATCAATGGCGAGATCGGCGTGGTAGACGGGAAGCTTTGAGCTCGTCGTTGCAAGGAAATCTGGGCCAATTACTTGCAGAACTATTACGATAGCAAAATACTGCGGATGCTGGAAATCTGAAATAACAACAGAAAACGCTGGAAAAACTCAGCAGGCCAGGCAGCATCCGTGGAGAGAGAAAGAGAGTTAACGTTTCAGGTCGATGACCTTTCGTCAGAACTGTGAAGAGCCGGAAATCAAATAGATTTAAGGCCAGAGTAAAGCTGGGAAAAGGGGGAGGGGATAAAAGAACAAAGGGGGAGATGAAGAGACATTAAGAGACATTAAGAGATATGCAAGGCTAGAGGTGGTGTTAATGTGACAGATTAAGGCTGAAAGAAGTGTGAAATCCACTGGCAGAATGAAGGACAGCTGCCAGCTTCTAGGAGGAAAAAAAAGGTGGGGCGGGCAAATAAAAGGGTGGAAAAAATAAAATATAAATGTGATTGGAGCTGAGGTTATGATCTAAAATTGTTGAACTCGATATTGAGTCCAGAGGGCTGTAGCGTGCCTAAACGAAAGATGAGGTGCTGTTCCTCGAGCTTACGCTGCGCTTCCGTGGAACAGTGTAATAGGCCGAGGACGGTGAGGTCAGAGTGGGAGTGAAGCGGTGAATTAAAGTGACAGGCCACCGGGAGCTCTGGGTCCCCCTTACGGACTGAACGGAGGTGTTCCGCAAAGCGGTCACCCAATCTGCGTTTGGTCTCCCCAATGTAGAGGAGACCACATCGTGAGCAGCGAATACAGTATACTAAATTGCAGGAAGTACAAGTAAATCGCTGTTTCACCTGGAAGGGGTGTTTGGGGCCCCGGACAGTGGGAAGAGGGGAGGTGTAAGGGCATGTGTTGCATCTTTGCGCTGTGCACGGAACGGTGTAAGGGGCGAAGGGGACGGGGTGCTGGGGTGGTCGGGGAGTGGACTAGGAAAATGTATCCCCCCCAATCCCCCCCCCCCTTTTTTTTTTTTTCCCCCCTTTTCGCCGGAGATGATCCGTTGAATGTGAGTAGGCTGGTGGGGTGAACGGTGCGGACAATGGGAACCCCTATCGTGGTTCCGGAGGAGGGAGGGGCAGGGGAAGGAGTGAGGGAGTATCATCTCCGCCATTTCCGCCACTCCAGCGTAGATCCACACCAAAACACATTTCCCTCACCTCCCTTCAGCATTCGCAGGGACCGCTCCCTCGCGACCCCTTGTCCATCCTTCCTCCCCCAGCACCCAGCGATTTACTTTGTACTTCCTGCAATTAGTATACTGTATTCGCTGCTCACGATGTGGTCTCCTCTACATTGGGGAGACCAAACGCAGATTGGGTGACCGCTTTGCGGAACACCTCCGTTCAGTCCGTAAGGGGGACCCAGAGCTCCCGGTGGCCTGTCACTTTAATTCACCGCTTCACTCCCACTCTGACCTCACCGTCCTCGGCCTATTACACTGTTCCACGGAAGCGCAGCGTAAGCTCGAGGAACAGCACCTCATCTTTCGTTTAGGCACGCTACAGCCCTCTGGACTCAATATCGAGTTCAACAATTTTAGATCATAACCTCAGCTCCAATCACATTTATATTTTATTTTTTCCACCCTTTTATTTGCCCCCCCCCACCTTTTTTTTCCTCCTAGAAGCTGGCAGCTGTCCTTCATTCTGCCAGTGGATTTCACACTTCTTTCAGCCTTAATCTGTCACATTAACACCACCTCTAGCCTTGCATATCTCTTAATGTCTCTTAATGTCTCTTCATCTCCCCCTTTGTTCTTTTATCCCCTCCCCCTTTTCCCAGCTTTACTCTGGCCTTAAATCTATTTGATTTCCGGCTCTTCACAGTTCTGACGAAAGGTCATCGACCTGAAACGTTAACTCTCTTTCTCTCTCCACGGATGCTGCCTGGCCTGCTGAGTTTTTCCAGCGTTTTCTGTTGTTACTTGCAGAACTATGGTGACATTACTCACAATGAGTTGGAAGAGTTTGCTGGTGAAAGTGTGACATGAACTAAATGTGACATGTAATGGACTTGCATACTATGTGCAAGACCTTTTATAAGTAAATGTAGAGCTTTCTCCCCAGCTGTTCTTCTCTCTTCCAAGCTAGGCTGGACTATTAAAGTAATTTAAATTAAAAAGTAGAAATAAAACTTCGAAAGAATAATAGTACAACATGTACACATTTGAAATAACGTATACCGTTGCTTTAAGTGTTTTACTTTAAGCTATTGAAATATTACTACTTTCCTGTAATGCTGAGTCACACTAAATAAGGCATTCTGGACAGTAAACGGCAAGGATTTTTAGAGAAGTGTGAAAAGACTTAACAGGACGGTCTGCCAATCATTGACAGGGAACGACCCCCTTGACAAGAAAGACCAATCAGCACACCGCAAGGCGAGTACAGTGGTGACCTCACCCACCTGCCTTTGATTGACACAGCTGTCACCCAATTAAAAAGAAGAAAAGTTGAAGACAGCAGTCAATCAGCGCTAAGGTAAGGAGGAGGGGTGGGGAGAGCCGGCCAGAGCGGTCGCTGATTGATTTCGGGACAATGTGACAGCGTCACAATCGCTGGGGCCAGCGAAATAGATCAATGCGCATGATCAGCCGGACCTTTAAAAAGGAGCAGAGCGGCTGCGCAGAGTGAGGGCGGGTGAAAATGATTGACAGGGCAACTAACGAATAAGAATGATGGCTAAGTGCCATACCAACCAATCGGCCTCGGCTGGAGGCAGGGTTTGATGAGGAGGGAGGGAGGAAGGAAATGGGTCCGTGCTGAAAAAAAAACCGTGCGCAGAAAGAGAGAAAAAAAACTTGCCGGGTGCAAAAGTTTTTTTGTAACCGTCTGCATAGTTACGGGGCTGGGCGAAAGAATGAGAGGGCTGTTTCCACATTCTCTGGAACTTTCGACTTAGGATTTTTTTTTGTCGCCCACTTTTATTGTGTTTTAAATTGTGGCCGTTGTTTTTGAACGTTAAACGGCCCTTTGTTCTGCCTGGGAACGGTTCCTCGGGTTGCCTGCTCCGCGCTCGCCGTGCTGTGAAGCTGAAGGAAGATGGATTGCGAGCCGAACCGGGCGCGCCTGATGTGCATGCTGTGGCTGACCTTCGGCTTCTTCGTGGTGGAGGTGGTGGTGAGCCGGCTGACCAGCTCGCTGGCCATGCTCTCCGACTCCTTCCATATGCTGTCGGATGTCATCGCCCTGGTGGTGGCCCTGATCGCCGTGCGCTTCGCCGCCAAGACCCAGTCGACGGCCAAGAACACGTTCGGCTGGATCCGAGCCGAGGTGATGGGCGCGCTGGTCAACGCTGTCTTCCTGACGGCGCTCTGCTTCACCATCGTGCTGGAGGCCATCGAGCGCTTCAGCGAGCCGCAGGAGATCCAGAACGCGGTGGTGGTGATCGGGGTGGGAGCCGCCGGGCTGCTGGTCAACCTGCTGGGGCTCTGCATGTTCCACGGTAGCGGAGGGGGTGGAGGCGGGGCGGCGGCCCACGGCCACTCGCACGGCTCGGGCTCCCGTAGCGGCCACTGGCTCCGCAGGAAGAAGAGGAGCGACGCCGAAAAGCTGTCCGGCAACGGGACGAGCCTGCGCGACCAGGAGGAGATCAACATCTTGGTCAACAGCGGCAGCGCCATCAACGGCGTCAGCCCCGACAAGCAGGACGGGTTCGGTACCGGCGGCAGCGGAGATCCCCGGCTTGTGAACGGTAGATGTACTTTTATTATTATTTTGTATTGTTGTCTTGTGCAAATAGAAAACCCCCGGGGATGTGATGTGACCGTAACTGGAGAACAACTCCGGAGTCTGGGGCTCGGAATCATTGTGAACAAGAACCGCGATCTTGAAGAGCAATCCGAACAATACATGCTTTTTTTTAGTTCTTTGTGACATCCCAGGGAATGTTATATTTATTTTTATCGATTGGCTGTAATTTTCTAGTAGTAAAATGTCACGGCAGATTTGTATACACTGTGACCCTTCTGTACCTAATTCGACGCTGTGTCCACGGGGAAAATTCCAATGAAGAAAAACATATTCATTGTAGTAAGGGTTCGATCCCGAGCTTGATTCTGTAGCATTACCTGGCGATGTCTTGGTATAATTTGCTTCAGCCTGAGATAACTTTAAGCCAAGCCAATAACGTCCTGTCCTACAGTAGCAATGTGGGCAAAAAACAGAACAATGCAAACGTTTGGACCATTTAAACTAACATAAAGCTGTACTGAATTAGGGCCTAGGATAATGATTTTTTAATCAAAAAGATTTGTGTTGTATCTAGTTTGCAAACTAATATCCAGTATTATGCCCTTTTGTACTGCACCAAGAGGGCACAGTATTGGATGCCTAACGGTAGTAGTGAGGTATGCTATTCAGCCGCCTTGTATATTTTTGAATGGGGAGTCCGAACTCATTGACCGCATACTCCAAACACTTCCAATGCCAATTTGGCAGTCATGTTTCAGGACTTTCAACAGTGCACTTTTTTTTTGTTATTCCAATGCAAGACCTACTGTATAACTGGGGTGTTGATGTTTTATCAGTACCCTTTTTAAAAATCAAAAGAACTATGGTTGACATATTGTCTTAGTTTCCTGTAAACAGTGAGTCTAATATTGGATATAGTGCAAGGTACTGATCTGTGCTGACCTGATTTATCTAGTTTAAATGATGTCCAACAAACTGGCTTTGGTTGCAAAAGGAAATCTATTTGTGCAGATTGAATACTAAAAATGTATATTTTTGACAATTTTTTACCTGTGTGCTACATGCATTTATGGGGATTACTTTTGAGGATGCTGGGCAATAGTGGGAAAGAGGTAGCTGTTGTATAGAATTTTACAGCACACAGACCAGCCATTTGGCCCAACAGGTCTATGTCTGTAAATAACAACAGAAAACGCTGGAAAAACTCAGCAGGCCAGGCAGCATCCGTGGAGAGAGAAAGAGAGTTAACGTTTCAGGGTCGATGACCTTTCATCAGAACTGGGAAGAGCCGGAAATCAAATAGATTTAAGGCCAGGGTAAAGCTGGGAAAAGGGGGAGGGGATAAAGGAACAAAGGGGAAGATGAAGAGACATTAAGAGATATGCAAGGCTAGAGGTGGTGTAAATGTGACAGATTAAGGCTGAATGAAGTGTGAAATCCACTGGCAGAATGAAGGACAGCTGCCAGCTTCTAGGAGGAAAAAAAAAGGTGGGGGGGGGACAAATAAAAGGGTGGATAAAATAAAATATAAATGTGATTGGAGCTGAGGTTATGATCTAAAATTGTTGAACTCGATATTGAGTCCAGAGGGCTGTAGCGTGCCTAAACGAAAGATGAGGTGCTGTTCCTCGAGCTTACGCTGAGCTTCCGTGGAACAGTGTAATAGGCCGAGGTCTATGTCTGTGTTTATACTCCACACGAGTTTCTTCCCATCTTACTTCATCTCATCTCACCCTATCAACATATTCTTCTATCTAGCTTCCACTTAATTGCATCAATGCGATTTGCCTCAACCACTCCATGTAGTAGCGAATTCTACATTCTCACTACTCCTAAGAAGTTTCTCCTGAATTCCTTATTGGATTTATTAGTGACTATTTTAGATATATATGGCACCTAGTTTTGAACCCCTGCACCAGTAGAAACATCATATCTACATATACCCTACCTTTAATTTGTTGGTATGGACAGGCTTTGTAAATGGAAATCATGAATGCCTATGGTTGATATCTGGCTCTCTTACAGTGCCATGGTAACAAGGCCAGAAGCAAAGGGCATAACGGTGTGCCATGATTCCCATCTTCTCTGTACACACAAGACTGGCAGTATTTCTGGTGAAATATTGGCCCTGCTCCACAGTTTAGCTTTTTTTGAGTCAACTGAATTTTTGAAAAATATTCCATAATCCGAGAGGTTTACAAGCAATTTGTAAGGCATCCTGTTGGAACCCTGTCCAGACAAATTGGTGATGTTAGCTGTCAACTTGGCTCAGTTGGTAGCATATGTACATTTGAGTCAAGCCCCGCTGCACCATTGGAGTTGCCATCTTTCTGTTCAGGTCGATGTAAAACATTCCATAGCACCATTCCAAAAAAAGAGCAAGTAGTCTTGGTCAACATTCATCTCTCAACCAACACCAACAAAACAAATATATTAACTGGTAATTTTTTTTTCATTTGCTGTTTGTGGGACTTGCCATATACAGTTGGCTGCCACGTTTCTACATAACAATGATTACACGTCAAAATGATTAATTGATTTGTCACTTGCTTAGGGATGTCCTGAGGATGTTGTAAGGAGCAATGTAAATACAAATTCTTTCTTAAATATATTTGGTTTTGAGAGTGTGAGGTTTCTTCAGGTCACTTATTTTTCTGGATCATATCCACTATATGTGGAGAACACTGTTTTGAATAGCAGGGCTGCTGGTTTATGGCTTCATGTTCCCCATCAAACTGCAGCATTATTGGCATACGTTCTCTTGAGACTTTGGCCTATCTACCTATTCTTGCAGCTTCTTCTCCACATTTGACCATTTTACTGTTTATGACTCATGGAATGATACAGCACGAGTCCATTCGGCCCATCGTGCCTGTCCTGGCTCTTTGAAAGAGCTATCCAATTAATCTCATTTACCCGCTCTTTCCCCATAGCCCTGCAAATGTTTCCCTTTCAAGTATTTATCCAATTCCCTTTTGAAAGCTATTATTGAATCTGCTTCCACCACCCTTTCAGGCAGTGCATTCCAGATCATCATAACTTGCTGCGTTTATAAAAAAAAAAATTAATTCTCATCAAGCCTCTGCTTCTTTTGCCAGTCACCTTAAATGTGTGCCTCTGGTTACTGACCCTTCTGCCACTGGAAACAGTTTCTCCCTATCTACTCTTATCAAAACCCTTCATGATTTTGAACAGCTCTGTTAAATCTCCCCTTAACCTTCTCTGCTCTAAGGAGAACAACCCAAGCTTCTCTGGTCTTTCCACATAACTGAAGTCCCACATCCCTGGTATTCTAGTAAATCTCCTCTGCACTCTCTAAGGCCTTGACATTCTTCCTAAATTGTGGTGCCCAGAATTGGACACAGTACTCCAGCTGGGGCCTAACCAGTGATTTTATAAAGGTTTAGTGTAACTTCCTTGCTTTTGTACATCTGCATCTGTTTACAAAGCCAAGGATACCACATGCTTTTTTAACAGCCTTCTTAACTTGTCCTGCCACCGTCAACAATTTATGTACGTACACCCCCAGGCCTCTCTGTTCCTGCACCCCCTTTTAAAATTGTACCATTTAGTTTGTATTGCCTCTCTTCATTCTTCCTATCAAAATGCATCACTTCACACTTGTGTTAAATTGCATCTGCCATATGTCTGCCCATTTCACCAGTCTCGTGTCTGTCTTCCTGAAGTCTGTTACTATCCTCCTCACTGTTTACTACATTTCCAAGATTTGTGTCATCTGCAAACTTTGAAATTATGTCCTGTATACCCAAGTCATTTAATATATATCAGAAAGAGCAGTGGTCCTAATACTGACCTCTGGGGAACACCACTGTACACTTCCCTCCAGTCTAAAACAACCGTGCACCACTATTCTCTACTTTCTGTTCCTTAGCCAATTTTGTATCCATGCTGCCACTGTATCCCATGGGCTTTGATTTTGCTTACAAGTCTATGATGTGGTACTTGTCAAACACCTTTTGAAAGTCCATATACACGACATCAACTGCACTACCCTCCCCAAAGAACTCAATCAAGTTCCTGGTTTCGTGCTTCTCCCTGCTCTGACATCTTATCAGATTTCCCCATCTGTTCTATTTTCAGCCTCAGCACTGGGCAACTCTGTCTTCAGTGATTTAATTCTTCACCTGAACCCATCCTCCCATATCTCTGTTGCCTTCCTTGCCCTGCTCACCTCTCTCAACCTAACGTTCCAGGTCAGCTCCCCATCCACTTACATGAATGTACCCTCAATCTCATTAACTTGCGTGTATTTTGAGACGTTCAAGGTTTCTATCCTTGCTAGGACTCTCCTCGTCTCCATTCTCGTGCACCTCTCTGCCAATATTTTCCTGTATTGAATAGATTCCCATTGTATTGTGAAAGATGTTGCAACTTACTTAGGGAAGTCGCACACTGCCTACTGTTAATTAGATTTTATTTGAATTGTTACAGAAATTGCCTGTATTAGGAAATGTAATGCTTGATTTGTATGAGTTTTTTGGTTTGGTATTTTTTGGGAGTGGGGGGAGTATTTGGTAGGTTCCTAGAAATGTTGGTTGTGACATAAACAGCAATAGTATGGAAAACTGAAAAGTTTGTTTTGAGGTATTTATTTGGGCAAAAAATGTTCTAAAACTGGTTTGACTGCAGTGTCTTTAATTAAATGAAACCGAGACTAAATTAACTTCACTTAAACTCCCAGGATAGGTGGAAGCTGTTACCTTGGATTGTAGTAGAGATTGTATATGCGATTGGGACTGAACAGCATCTTTTTAAACTAATGGAATCATCGGATACGTCAATGGGAGTCTAAGGCTAATCACACATTTTCTCTCAAGTTTATTTCACTAACATGAGCTGCTAAGTATTGTGGCCCATATCTCGCTATCCAACCACTAATGAATATGCCCGACTCCCAACTACAGCATATTGACATTGTTTTTTTAAGCTGTGCAATATATTATTAACTATTGGCCAAACAAGTAATTTTGGTTTGTCTAAACTATTGCATTCTTCTACTGAAGAACATAATCCAGCATCTGAGTTGACTTCTTCAGATCAAGTGTAGCATAAAGCATTTAGGCTGTTCAAACTTATTCTTTATTTCACATCAGAAGTTTATTTCTAGAAGGAAGACGAAATGCATGACAGCCAAATTTCCATAAGGAAATAGCACAATGTTGACTTCGACCAGTATTGGCGTGAAGATTACGTGTTTTTAGAAACTTGCACTCATCACGGGTAAAAAAGGATACAATAGGAAAAACAACGTGATTCGTACAATAGAAGCACTTTGTAACTAAATTGCTTACAGCTGAAAACCCATTACAACAGAGTAATGCAAAAGTACAAAGTTTTCTATTTTATTATTGGGGAAATCTCATCATAAAATAAAAAACATCTTAATGAACGAAACAAACTGCTGCCTCTAACCTCAATTCTGATGCTACTGCATTGCCGCTGGGATAGCCTGATGCTGTTCTTCTAACCATCTGCTTGTATCACTGCTTTCTGGAGGAAACAACCAGCTGGTAGAGTAACCAGAGTGTTTGCAAGACCATCAGATTTCTTGTTTTAGTTGACTAGCATATTATTTCTGTTCAACATTAATTAAAAAAAAAAGTTTTCTGAAATTATATTGTTGTCCTCTGGGTTGCTGATTCTAACTTGTCGAAGGTAAGAAAGAGGCTTCCCTGAGTGTGTCAGTGTTTGCAAGGGTTCCCTCATTCAAAGAAATTTTAAAATCATTGTCCTGAAATGTGCTCCTCTTCTATTCTGGAGAATCTGAGAAAAGTTGAGAAGACATTGTACTGTTGTGTGTACTAATAACCTAAAGTATGCCCCTGAACACACTATCCATGCCTTGAATCATGGGTGCACGATGGTTGTACTATGTACAAGATGCACAGCAGCAACTCAAGGCTACTTCAACAGCACTCCCCTCCCCTGGGACCGCTACCATCGTGAAGTTCAAAAGCAGCAACGTTGTGGGCACACCCTCACCTTCACATTCCCTTCCAAGTCACACACCATCCTGATTTGAACATATATTGCTGTTCCTTCATTATTGCTGGGTCCTTGTGGAATTTCCTACCTAACACCACTGTGGAGCGCCATCATCCCAAGTACTGCAGTGGTCCAAGAAGGTGGCTTGTTACTATTACCTCAGGCCAGCTTGGGATGGGCAATAAATGCAGCCTTGCATGCCACAAATATATATATATATATTTTTTTTTTTTTTTAAAGCTGCTTAGAGCAGCAGCTTAAGTAAGCACAGAATAGTGTACAGGAAAGGTGAGCTCGTGAGCTTGGTCTCTGGATTAAAACCTAGTTGGTGGTTTGAGCTATTGTCAGAGTATATGTGTCCAAAATTAACCAGCTTGCTAAAAGTGATTAATAAATGTGCGCTCGACCCTCAGCCTGACCAGTCGTTCGTTTCTGTGCAGGCTGTGATTAAGTTTGGGAATTCCAACGCCACATATTGACTGTTTTAACATTTTAAGAACCAATCTAATCTTTCCACAGAATTTGTGGTATATCAAACTTTATTCTAGATGTGTGAACGGTAAATATAGCTTAACCAAGGTGTAATCATACTGGTGATTTGTTCATTTTGCATTAAATTACATTACCGTTCAAATACAATAGGGACACACAGTATCTCAATTGGCACCTTCTATGTGTGCTCTATTTGGTTTCTCAGTGACCAATCCTATTTGCAAAATGTTCATTTGAATGCAGGCCTAGAATTGGATGGAATAATTTTTACTTTTAAAAAAAAAAAGCTATACTTCATATATCTATCCAAAGTTAAGAAGTCGCACAACACCAGGTTATAGTCCAACAGATTTATTTAAAATTACAAGCTTTCGGAGCTGTCGCCCCTTCCTCAGGTAAAGTTACAATGAGTGAATCTACAATATTTCACAGTATATAAACACAGAAACTGCAGAGATACAGTCTTTCAGGGAAGGTGTCCTTACATCAAAGACACACCAAGAGCACAGCCAAGACAATGAGATGTGTCACAGGGGGTCCAACGTGTCAAATCCTGCTGTCTGCAGTTTTTTTTTGTGTTTGTTTTTTTGTGTTTTTTTTTAACTGGAAAGACAGACTACGATGTCGAGTCACGTTCTGTAGCATGACATGAACCCGATATCCCTATTGAGGCCGTCCTCATGGGTGCGGAACTTGGCTATCAGTTTCTGCTCGATGATTTTGCATTGCCGTGTGTCTCGAAGGCCGCCTTGGAGAACGCTAACCCGCAGATCCGAGGCTGAATGTCCTTGACTGCTGAAGTGTTCCCCGACTGGGAGGTGACAATCCTGCCTGGCGATTGTTGCGTGGTGTCCGTTCATACGTTGTCTCAGTGTCTGCATGGTCTCGCCGATGTACCATGCTCTGGGGCATCCTTTCCTGCAACGTATCAGGTAGACAATGTTGGCCGAGTCACATGAGTATGTACCTGGTGGGTAGTGTCCTCACGGAGAAACTACGCCATGTTCTTCGCAGCCTTCAACATGTCATCGATGACGACGAACACCTTGCTAAGGCCATCCCCACGCCTCCACTACTCGCCTTCAAGCAGCCGCCTAACCTCAAAAGTACCATCGTTCGCAGCAAATTACCCAGCTGTCAGGAGAACAGCGACCACGACACCACACAACCCTGCCACGGCAACCTCTGCAAGACATGCCAGATCATGAACACAGATACCGTCATCACACGTGAGGACACTACCCACCAGGTACATGGTACATACTCATGTGACTCGGCCAACGTTGTCTACCTGATACGTTGCAGGAAAGGATGCCCCAGAGCATGGTACATCGGCGAGACCATGCAGACACTGAGACAACGTATGAATGGACACCGCGCAACAATCGCCAGGCAGGATTGTCACCTCCCAGTCAGGGAACACTTCAGCAGTCAAGGACATTCAGCCTCGGATCTGCGGGTTAGCGTTCTCCAAGGTGGCCTTCGAGACACACGACAACGCAAAATCATCGAGCAGAAACTGATAGCCAAGTTCCGCACCCATGAGGACGGCCTCAATAGGGATATCGGGTTCATGTCACGCTACAGAACGTGACTCGACATCGTTGTCTGTCTTTCCAGTTTTTAAGAAAAAACACACAAAACCCCCCAAAAAACAAACTGCAGACAGCAGGATTTGACACGTTGGACCCCCTGTGACACATCTCATTGTCTTGGCTGTGCTCTTGGTGTGTCTTTGATGTAAAGACACCTTCCCTGAAAGATTGTATCTCTGCAGTTTCTGTGTTTATATACTGTGAAATATTGTAGATTCACTCATTGTAACTTTACCTGAGGAAGGGGCGACCGCTCCGAAAGCTTGTAATTTTAAATAAATCTGTTGGACTATAACCTGGTGTTGTGCGACTTCTCATTTTTGTCCACCCCAGTCCAACGCCGGCATCTCCGCATCATATCCAAAGTTAGTCCTCTTCCCACCTGGAATTGGCCGAATAGAGGTGAGATTCCTTAAAGAGGGAAAAACTTATTTTGCTGAATGTATATTAATAGTTTGAAGTTTTTAAAGCCTGGAATGATGCATGTGGTCTTAGTATTAAATGTGCATTGTATTACAGTGAAATTTAAAGGAAGCCGAGTTTATAGAACCATAGAAATGTGCTGGCTCTTTGCTAGAGCAATCCAAAACTTCTCACTCTCCTCATAGCTTATAACTTCCCCTGCTTCGAATATTTATCCAATTTTCTCTTAAAAGATGCATACGTCTGTCTTGCCACTCCGTGGCAAAGCATTCCATGCTCCAATAACCAAGAAAAGTCTCTCAACTTCTCTCCTCACTCTTAGTGAAAATTTTAAATTGATGACCCCTTGTCACTACATGAATTGTGGTTGGTTGCATTGTAAGCAACTAGCAAGATGTCTGAACTCAAAAAATGCTCTGCACAGAGGTGGTGTTGTTTAAATTTTAAAGAGGGGAATAGTGAACTCATTCTGCATTGTGCCAATTATGTGAACTCTGATTGAGAAGTATGTACAGTGTATGAAAGGGGTTTTTGTTTCTTACTCTGGTTGTGGGATGAGTCATAGCTTAAAGATAAAAGCAACTTTCAACTTCCTTGTAGATAATTGATTGAAGTTGGTAAATGATCTTTGTAAAATCGTGCCAAACAACAAAACTATAATCAAATAGTTTGAGTTTATACAGCTTGCTTAGCTGTATCTTGTTTGTTGCCACAAACTCTTGAGAAACCAACGTATGTAGCACAGTTCTTCAGTTCTTAACAGTATATTAGACAAGTTAAAATTACTAGCTTTACCCTGCAACTCAATGCACTGTTGTAGCCCACTTAATCAAATGAGAGATTGCAGCTTTCACCCTTATAGCTGTAGTATTGTAAGTAGGGTATTGAACATTTTAGCTGCTTTTAGCACAACTATTATTTTCGGGAAAGAGGTTGCAGCTAGAAAGATGTTCGTAACTCACTAATGATACAGCATACAATTTTAGTCACAAAGATAAAAATAATACTAAAACGCATCAAAATAGTGGCCAGAACTTGAGATTGTGCTGAATTTCATTTAATCTTCACTAGTCCTCCTAACTTAACTTGATTGAATGGTTTGATTTGGATTTGAATACTTAATCAGAAATCAAGAACCAAAAATTAATCTGTACTGGATGTTTTGTAAGAAAAGATTTTTTGGCAATGCTAGAATGTTAAAGGCATAGGGCTGAGCTGATTTTTTTTAAAGAAAAATAATGATGTAAGTATACACTATACAGGCCTTATTGACAATTATCAATGATAGATTGGAATGTATTTTTGAAATCTTAGTTTGAAAACTAACCTATACTTTGTTTGGATAACATACCCTGAATGACCTGGTCTGTGTTCATTGTCACCAAATCATTACCAGAACCTGTTGCTAACAGTTGCATTTTGTCTAGGCCAGGTTAGTTTTGTAGCTAAGTGACTTAATAAGATTGCAGTCATTTTATTTATGCTGTCCTCTTTTCTCCCCAGGCTGGAGCATATGCTTTGCTATTTAAAAGAAAAACTTTATGACTTGAGGCTATTTGTATGCCAATATTGTCATCCAGTTATTTAAAGAATATCATTATAACAAAAATAATTTTTTATTTGACAAATTATCAGATAAAACCCCAGAGTGAAAGACTGATGGCTGTGAAAATTGCAGAATATAGTTCGAGAACAAGTCCTGTAGGTGTACAAAGCAAATTTACAGAGCGGTACAAAAACAAAAAGTGGACTTCATTATAGCAATACAGCAGGTGCTTCACACACACTTTTTATAGTGTCGTTTGATCAAGTTGAGTAATTTAAAACAGGGGGACAAGAAGATTTTAAAAGATCTCACCGTCACAAAAAGGTGGACTCTACTTGTATCAGAAGACCTATATAACCAGCATGATTTGTAAAAGTTGCAGATATAATGTTTTTACATTTCCTGACCTGTATATGCTGTAACATATGCTACTCCATTGCCTCTTTTTAAAATCATGCATGAAAGTACAGTTATACAGAAGATCCATAATGATTTGAATATGAGGGCAGGGGAATGGGACTAATTAGATAGCTCTTTCAAAGAGTCGACACAGGTACATGGGGCCGAATGGCCTACTTCTGTGCTGTATCGTTCTGATTCTATAAGAAGCTTCCTGCATGTGATAACTCATCACAGTGAGCATACATTGGTATTGGAATGGATTTTTTTTCTCCTCCTGTCTTGAAGATGTCAACTTCTTATGGCATACTTTGGGACTAGCAATTAAACAACTAACTGGAGGAGCATGCCAGTGTAAAAGACAAGGCTGAAGCGTTTGCAGCCAGAAGTGCCGAATGGATAATCCATATCGGCCTCCTCCTGAGGTCTCCACCATCACAGAAGCCAGTCTTCAGCCAATTCGATTCACTCTACGTGACATCAAGAAATGACTGAGCGCACTGGATGCAGCAAAGACTATGGGCCCCGACAACATCCCGGCTGTCATGCTGAAGACTTGGGCACCAGAACTAGCCATGCCTCTAGCCAAGCTGGTCCAGTACAGCTACAACACTGGCATCTATCCGACAATGTGGAAAACTGTCTAGGTATGTCCACAAAAGCAGGACAACTCCAATCTAGCCAATTACCACCCCATCAGTCTACTCTCAATCATCAGCAAAGTGATGGCAGGTGTCATCGACAGTGCTATCAAGCGGCACTTATTCACCAATAACCTGCTCACTGATGCTCTGTTTGAGTTCCGCCTGGACCGCTTGGCTCCAGATCTCATTACAGCCTTGGTCCAAACATGGACAAAAGAGCTGAATTCCAGAGGTGAGGTGAGAGTGACTACTGCCCTTGACATCAAGACAGCATTTGACCGAGTGTAGCATCAAGGAACCCTAGTTGAATTGAAGTCAATGGGAATCGGGGAAAATTCTCCACTGGCTGGAGTCATACCCAGCACAAAGGAAGATGGTTGTATCATCTTGGCCCCAGACATTGCTGCAGGAGTTCCTAAAGGCAGTGTCCTAGGCCCAACCATCTTCAGCTGCTTCATCAATGACCTTCCCTCCAACAAAAGGTCAGAAAAGGGGATGTTCGCTGATGATTGCACAGTGTTCAATTCCATTCGCAACGCCTCAGAAAATGAAGCAGTCCATGCCTGCATGCAGCAAGACCTGGATGACTATTCAGGCTTGGGCTGATGTGTGGCACGAGTGCCAGGCAATGACTATCTCAACAAGTGAGAGTCTAACCACCTCCCCATGACATTCAACACCATTACCATTGCCGACTCTCCCACCATCACCATTGACCAGAAACTTAACTGCACCAGCCACATAAATACTGTGGCAAAAAGAGCAGGTCAGAGGCTGGATATTCTGTGGCAAGTGTCTCACCTTCTGACTCTCCAAAGCCTTTCCACCATCTACAAGGCACCAGTAAGGAATGTGATGGAATACTCTCCACTTGCCTGGATGAGTGCAGCTCCAACAACACTCAAGAAGCTCGACACCATCCAGGACAAAGCAGCCTGCTTGATTGGCACCCCATCCACCACCTTAAACATTCACTCCCTGCACCACCGGCGCACCGTGGCTGCAGTGTGGACCATCTAGAAGATGCACTGCAGCAACTTGCCAAGGCTTCTTCGACAGTACCTCCCAAACGGAGGGAAACAAAGCTGGAAGTGCAAGTTAGAAAAGTAGTCAGCAAAACTAGTAGGGAGCAGAAACAAAGGCCAACAGTAAAAAGGGTCAAAGTGCAGAAAAATATTAAACAGGCAAAGTTGAAGGCACTTTATCTAAATGCACATAGCATTTGCAACAAGGTGGATGAATTAATGGCACTAATAGAAGTAAATGGGTATGATGTAATTGCCATTACAGAGACATCATTGCAGGGTAACCAAAGCTGGGAACTGAGTGTTCCAGGGTACTCAACATTTAGGAAGGACAGACAAAAAGGAAAAGGAGGTGGTGTAGCACTGTTAATAAGGGATGAGATCGGTATGGTAGAGACAAAAGATCTTGGCTTGGCAGATCGTGATGTAGAACTGGAATCAGTTTGGGTGGAGCTAAGAAACAGCAAAGGACAGAAAACATTGGTGGGAGTTGTGTATAGGCCGCCAAACAGTAATGGTAATGTAGGGCACAGTATCAATCAAGAGATTAGAAGTGCATGTAACCAGGGCAATACTGTAATCATGGCAGTGTCAGTTGCGAAGAGGATGTGAAGAGGCTGGGCAAATCAAATTACCACTAATGGTGTGGAGGACAAATTCTTGGAATGCATGCGAGATGGTTTCCTGGATCAGTATGTGGCGGAACCAACCAGGGAACAGGCTATTCTGGATCTGGTACTGTGTAATGAGAAAGGGCTAATCAATAATCTTGTGGTAAAGGGGCCTTTAGGGACAAGTGACCATAATATGATTGAATTTTACATTAAGTTTGGGAGTGATGTAGTCCAACTTGAAACTAAGGTCTTCAATCTAAACAGGAAACTACAAGGGTATGAGGGACAAGTTGGCCATTGTAGATTGGGAGACTACACTAAAAGGTATGAAGGTGGACATACAATGGCTAACATTCAAGGAAATAATGCATAATTTGCAACAAACGTATATTCCTCTAGGGCATAAAACCCCAAAAGGAAAAGTGATCCAACCATGGCTAACAAAAGAAATTAAATCTAGTATTAAGTCAAAGGAGGAAGCTTATAAAGTTGCCAGAAAAGCGGTCAGCCTGAGGATTGGGATCTTTTTAGAAATCAGCAAAGGGGGACCAAGAAATTGATAAAGAAAGGGAAAATGGAATATGAGCACAAACTAGCGCAAAATATAAAAACGGATTGTAAAAGCTTCTGTAGGTATTTGAAAAGGAAAAGACTGGCGAAGGTAAATGTAGGTCCTTTACAGTCAGAGACGGGAGAAGTTATAATGGGGAATGAGGAAATGGCAGAGAAATTAAATACTTTGTTTGTCTTCACGGAGGAAGACACAAAAAACCTCACAGAAATACGAGAAAACCAAGGGTGTGACGAGAATGAGGAACTTAAAGAAATTATTATTAGTAAAAAAACAGTACTAGCAAAATAAATGGGACTAAAAGTCGACAAATCCCAAGGACCGGATGACCTACATCCTAGAGTTTTGAAAGAGGTGGCCATTGGGATAGTGGACGCATTGGTTGTCATCTTCCAAAATTCTATAGATTCTGGAACGGTTCCTGCAGATTGGAGGATAGCAAATGTAACCCCGCTATTTAAGAAAGGAGGGAGAAAGAAAACGGGGAACTACAGACCTGTTAGCCTCACATCAGTAGTTGGGAAAATGCTGGAATCTATTAAAAAGGATGCAATAACTGGGCACTTAGAAACTCATAGTAAGATTGGGCAGAGTCAACATGGATTTATGAAAGGGAAATCCTGTTTGACAAACCTATTGGAGTTCTTTGAGGATGTAACTAGTGGAGTAGACAAAGGGGAACCGGTAGATGTGGTGTATCTGGATTGTCAGAAGGTCTTCGATAAGGTCCCACACAAGAGGCTGGTGAACAAAATTAGGGCACATGGAATTGGGGGTAATATACTAGCATGGATTGAGAATTGGTTAACCGACAGAAAACAAAGAATAGGGATAAACGGATCTTTTTCAAGATGGCAGGCTGTGACTAGTGGGGTACCGCAAGGATCGGTGCTTGGGTCCCAGGTATTCACAATCTATATCAATGATTTGGATGAAGGGACTAAATGTAACATTTCCAAGTTTGCCGATGATACAAAGCTAGGTGGCAGTGTCAGTTGCGAAGAGGATGTGAAGAGGCTTCAAGGGGATCTCGACAGGCTCAGTGAGTGGGCGAGAACATGGCAGATGGAATATAATGTGGATAAATGTGAAGTTATCCACTTTGGTAGAAAAAACAGAAAGGCAGAGTATTTCCTAGATGGTGAAAGATTGGGGAATGCAGATGCTCAAAGGGACCTGGGTGTCCTTGTACATGAGTCACTGAAAGTGAATGTGCAGGTGCAGCAAGCCATTAGGAAGGCAAATGGTATGCTGGCCTTCATTACAAGAGGATTTGAGTACAGGAGTAAAGAAGTCTTACTCCAATTATATAGGGCCTTGGTGAGACCACACCTGAAGTACTGTGTACAATTTTGGTCTCCTTACCTAAGGAAGGATATACTTGCCATAGAGGGAGTGCAACGAAGGTTCACGAGATTGATTTCTGGGATGGCGGGACTGTCGTATGAGAAGAGATTGAGTAAACTAGGCCTGTATTCTCTTGAATTCAGAAGAATGAGAGGGGATCTCATTGAAGCATACAAAATTATTACAGGGCTTGATAGGATGGATGCTGGGAGAATGTTTCCCTTAGCTGGGGAGTCTAGAACCAGGGGCCACAGCCTCAAGATAAAGGGTAGGCCATTCAGGACTGAGATGAGAAGAAATTTCTTCACACAGAGGGTGGGGAATCTTTGGAATTCTCTACCCCAGAGGGCTGTGCAGGCTCAGTCATTGGGTATATTCAAAACAGAAGTCGCTAGATTTCTGACTAGTAAGGGCATCAAGGGATATGGCGATAGGGCCGGTGAATGGAGTTGAGGCAGAAGATCAGCCATCATCTCATCGAATGGCGGAGCAGACTCGAAGGGCTGAATGGCCTACTCCTGCTCCTATTTCTTATGTTCTTAAACCCGCGACCTCTACCACCTAGAAGGACAAGGACAGCAGGTGCATGGGAACACTACCACCTCCAAGTTGCACACCATCCTGACTTGGAAGTAAATTGCCGATCCTTCGTCGTCGCTGGGTCAAAATCCTGGAACTCCCTCCCTAGCAGCACTGGGTGTACCTTCACCGCACGGACTGCAGCGGTTCAAGAAGGCGGCTCACCACCACCTTCAAGGACAATTAGGGATGGGCAATAAATGCTTGCCTGCGATGCCCACATCCTGGAACTAATAAAAAAAAAGTAATCTTTTATGCCCACTGCAGCAGAGGACCTAGAATCATAGAAGTTTGTAGTGCAGAAGAAGGCCATTCTGCTCTTTGCTAGCGCTGTCCAAAACTAATGTAGCTGCCCTACGCTCTCCTCAGAACCGTGCATCTTCATCCACTGTCCAATAGTAAAATAAACTATGTTGGTATGTGAGGAGCTGATGACTCAAAACTATAATCCAGAGAATGTGAATTCAAATCCCAATAATGCAGTTTGAGAATTTCAATTCTGTTTATATTTAGAAAAAAATGCTTTGTATCAATCAAAGTGACCATGTAGCTGTCTGATTGTTGTAAAAACCAAACTGGTTCACTAGCGTCACTTCCTTCCTTTAGGGAAGGAAACCTGCCACCCTTACCACCTTATTCCTATGTGACTCCAGTCCCACACCAACATGATTGAATCTTAACTAGTTGTATGAAACCAGGGAGGGGATGCAATGCAAATGCCAGCCTTGCCAATGACACCCACTTCCTGGGAATGGATTTATTAAAAAAAACCTTAAGAGCTATCAAAAGTGTAAGTGGAACTGCTTTGTCTAATTTGACAGATGGATACACCAACTGTGTATATCTACAAAGGATGTAAATATTTTGCATATGTTTCTTGAATGCATTGTATGTTGTAATGTGTAGCATCTAACCACCTCCCCATGACATTCAATGGCATTATCATGGCTAAATTCCTCACCATCAATATCCTGGGTGTCACCAGTGACCAGAAACTGAACTGGACAAACCACATAAATGCTGTGGCTACTAGAGCAAGTCAGAGGCTGGGACAGGAATTGGTTGGACCTGCACCTAATTGTGATCTCAAACCAAATGGAAGACCAAATTTTAGAGCGGTTAATTCTGCATACTTTTTATAATTCGTCTTTATGAAATTCTGTCGGATACCTTTAAAATTTGCTTCTATTTGGAATAAAAGGCAACATTGAAAATACATAGTAGGCCAGTCAAAAGATGGATTAACATTCTGGATGTAGACCCTTTGTCAGACAATTCTACATCTGAAGCACACTTTTTTCCCCTCTTCTCGTGCTAACAGACTTGCTGTATATAATTTAGCTTTTAGATTTCTATCATCTGTTTTCTTTTTAAAAATATTTCTGTTTTTGAGATCTGTGGCTTTTAATAATGTTCATATTTAAGGCAGCAATATGAAAAGTTTGTATTCCTCAGGAATAAATAGATGAGTTTCCGACCACACATCCGTGCCATCATGAAGACCGACTATTTCCACTTCCGTAGCGTCACCTGACTCTGCCCCTGCCTCACTCATCTGCTTTAAACCCTCATCCATGCGATTGTTATTTCTAGACTTGACTATTCCAACGCACTCCTGGCAGGCCGTACACGTTCTACCCTCCGTAAACTTGGTCATCCAAAACTCTGCTGCCCGTGTCCTAACTCGCATCAAGTCCTGTTCACCCATCACCCCTGTGCTCGCTGACCTACATTGGCTCCCGGATAAGCAATGCTTCGATTTTAAAATTCTCATCCTTGTTTTCAAATCCCTCCATGGCCTCGCCCCTCCCTCTCTCTCTAATCTCCTCCACCCTTACTACCCGCCGAGAAATCTGTGCTCCTCCAATTCTACCCTCTTGAGTATCTGCGATTTTAATCGCTCCATCATTGACGGCCGTGCCTTCAGCTGCCTAGGCCCCAAGCTCTGGAATTCCCTCCCTAAACCTCTCCGCCTCTCTTTTCTCTTAAGACCCTCCTTAAAACCTCCCTCTTTGACCAAGCTGTTGGTCATCTGCCCTAATTTCTCCATATGAGGCTCGGTGTCAGATTTTGTTTGATAACGCTCTTGTGAAGTACCTTGGGACGTTTTACTACATTAAAGGCGCTATAAAATACAAGTAGTTGTTGTTCTGACAGTATGTTCAAAATTGGAAAACTTGTATTTTGTTTTTGGTTGGCACATCAACATTTTATATTTCGAATGTGCAAGTATACGATGTCTGTCAAGAAGAGCCTTTAGAATGATAACATAAATGAGGAGAGTTACTACATTCTGCATATAGGAATGTAAGGAAAGAACTGCGAGAAAAGACAGTTAAGCTCTTGGTGCTCAGCTTGACTGTTGGATGGTGGAACCTTGTGGAAAACTCTCCCCAGACTCCAGTACTAACTCCCTGAACAAGGCAAAAAGCTCAGATTATACTGAGCAGGTTCATTACTGAGCAGGTTCATATTCAGGGAATTAAGGTAATCTGTAATATGAATGGGTTTTGTTTTTGCATTTAAAAAAAAAAGTATCGTACGAGGGACAATCCTGTGGCAGATCACACTCTACATTCAGTGCCTGGCTCAAACATACTATTGACAGCGGGCTTTACAGCAGATTGTCTGCCTGTTGTCCTAGGAATGGTGTTTTATATGGGAAATCAAAGGGAGTAGTAAATTTAAAAATTGGAGTTTGAAAAGGTGGTGAGAGGGAGAAAGATTCTTTAAACGTTTCTGTTGTGTCTAATAATGTTTTTGTTTTAAACAGATCTACTGAGGGAGAATAGTATGGAGGGCCTGCAACTGAATGGAATTTCTATTCTTGATGACCATCGTGATGAATTTGGAGACATAGAAGACTCCGCATCGCAACTGAACATGCGTGGTGTCTTTCTCCATGTGTTAGGAGATGCCCTGGGCTCTGTCATAGTGGTGGTAAATGCACTGATATTTTACTTTGTTTGGAACCCATGTCCTGAAAATGGCCCATGTATTAATCTGTGTCTACATGATCATTGTGTTGATCGAGCACATCTAAATGGCACACAGTCAAACATGTCTGAAAATGGTGAAACCATTCCAGAAGCTGGACCCTGCTGGGTGCTGTTCTTGGATCCCACTTTATGCTGTATTATGGTATGTATCTTGCTGTACACAACCTATCCTCTTCTGAAGGAATCTGCTCTTATTCTGTTACAAACAGTCCCTAAACAAATAGATATGGAGTTATTAAATGAGAAGCTGCGCAACTTGGAAGGTGTCCTTGCTGTACATGAGCTGCATGTCTGGCAGTTAGCTGGTAGTAGAATCATTGCAACGGCCCACATTAAATGCCGTGACCCAACTGCTTACATGGATGTAGCGAAACGCATCAAAGACTTTTTCCATGATGAAGGTATCCATGCCACAACCATCCAACCAGAATTTGCTTCAGTAAACTCTGAATCGCGTATTTCCCTTTGTGAACTGCCATGCAAAACTCAATGTGCCTTAAAGCAGTGCTGTGGCAATGGAGAGAAGTCCTCGAGCGATTCAAAGTTGGAAACTCCATCTACTCATTCTCTTGAGGTCATCAGGGAATCTCCTGAACACCCCAATGCAAGGACTGAAATAAATGAGACTGGCAACGATGCAGTAAAAAACAAAGACACACAATATGAATCCGCTGTGTAAATTTAGCCAACCTAACTTTAAAAAGTGATGTGGTACTTTGACTTCAAATTTTGGGGTTGTCAACTGGAATTGATTGGCACTGAGCTAAAATAACAGTGGTAGATAACACAACTGTTATGAACTTATTCTACAGCTCCTTGATTTATGTATGCAACATTCCAAAGCAAACTTGTGGACAGCTGACTAGAAACTACTTGAATCTGTTATCACAGCTTTGTGACGAGCAATGTGGATAGTGCATCACTGACTGTGTCAGCAGAAAAATGTATTTAATTATTATTAAAGGCTATTGCATTTTGGGAAATTACTTGGGTTTTTATATAAGCAGTTTTATATAGATTGATGTAACAGCTTTACATCAACTTGCAAAACCCTTTGTCCTCAGCAATGTGAGTTGCTGCTATATAAAACTGGGGGTGGAGGTGGGTGAGTTGTGGTGTGGAAAATAGCCCATTGAAGCCAGAGTGTTAAACCTAATGATTGGTATTACGCATGGGTAATTTGCTTTTGTGGTTAAAATGTTTAGTGACCTTTTTTCCTCTTGAGCTCCAAGAGTGCAGTTATTGTATTTCTCTAAATTATTAGATAGCAGAAATGTTTTTGATAAGTAATGCTTTAACACTCTGACATGCATTTGTACCACAGGTAATAACTGTTTATCTCTTGAGGAGGTGTGCAATAGCTTTCCTCTGGACCAACAGCTTGTTTAAATATACTGAAATATGCAAGAACAAGTGGTGTGAGCTCATTTCAGAATAAAAGTCAACTAAATCTGTAAGATGCAGGTTTCTGAACTTGTACATTGGAGGTTGAGTGCATAGTAAACAAGTGAGGGACTGCAACAATGTACTGCTTAGTGATTTGTTAACTTGCTTAGTTTCATTTTTGGAATTACCAGAAATTCTGAGATTGGCAAGATACACTATTTTCTTCCAAGCACAACAAGATGTTTGGGCTGCATTCTCCCATTTTCAGTGGACAGTGTACAGCAGCAGGCATATGTGCTTCAGCTATTCAGGTAGATTTTTGTAACTTCTACTGCCAGTGCTAATGCCAGGGGATACAAGATCTGCATGGATTTTTGTCTTTAATTTCTCTCTTTCGATGAGGGCACTTTACAGATGAGATAGTACTCAACGAGCAGTACTTGCCATGCAGTAATGAAGTACAAAAGACTCTGTCAAAACCTGGAGGAAAGGCATACTGTAACATTTTATCCAATAACCTCCACTGCTGTTTTGATAGCCCTTACTTTAAAATGTTAAGACAGTAGTTTTGTAGCCAAACAAAAACACACGCAAGTCTGAGATTAGTCTAAATGGAGGTGTCCGGCAGCTGCAAAAACTATAAATCGGTTAACTTTTGTGAAACATGGATTCTGTGTAATGGTTAGAGTGAGAATTTTGAGGAAACTAATGGCACCCTGTTAGCATTTTGTATGGTGCATTTTATAAATCTCAAAGCAATCTCCACTGAAATTCTGATAAAAGCATACTTGTAAAAATTGGATCAGGTTTCAGCTTCCATATTTTCATTGTGGTTTTTAAACCCATCCTTTTTGTAGAAGTACTTTTGGATTTTAATGCAGCACCACCTGCAGAAATTAAGTAATGTTTTACATTGGGAAGCTTGATGAACTTAGTCCACTATGAAAATATTAAACTTACAGCCAAAAAGTTGACTTTTACAGCTGAACCGTAAGTACAATGCCGCCTCCCAGGACTATTGAAAACATTTCTACCATCAAAATGTTTAAATTTAAACCATCAAACAATGCTTTGATGCTAGATTGAAGGGATATACATGTGTTTTCACTAGGATTTCAGTAAAGCCTAATGGGTGTATGCAAGTTTCATACTAATTCCATTAAAACTGAAAAATACCCCACTGTACAATTAGTTTATCATTCCAAATGTGTTCTGCCTGGCGAGACTATTTTAAACTAGCATTGAGGTGTAGTATTGGTAATTACAAGTCTGTTACTGATTGTGATAGTGGTGGGAGTGATTTGAGATGATGGATGAAGTGTATTGACTGAACATTGAAACACATTGGCTTGAATATAATTTTTCCTGATATTCTAAAGAAGCCCAGTGGCAATGCTATTCAGTGCATTTTAGAATTTGGGGGAAAAAGAAAATGGGAGATCAGGCTTGTGTTTTTGCGTTTTGAATAGATCAGTTGCAGAGTGCAAGTCTTTTGGGTCCAGAATTCTTCATTATAGGTTCTAAGTAATGTTTTAAATGATGGTAATAGTCAATTTAAAAAAAAAATAAAGAAACCAAAAATATAAATGTAATCTAAGGTCCAAATTTAATAGGGAGGGGAAAATAGCTGACAAATTTCACAATGGATGTGGCATGTACTTTGAGAAAACATAGTGTATACCTTGAGAACAAACCATCTTTAGTTATTGGAAGCTTCAAACGTTTTACCCAATGGTTTACAAGAAAATAAGTGCTGAAATTACTCTTATTTTTTGCATTCATTAAATCTATTACAATACTTTGTCCCTCAATTTGTTTTGCTTTGATATTCCTCCATCTACATTTCAAACACACCTAGATATATCTTCTGAACATGCATGACTCCTACAACCAGTTTTGTGGATGATTTGGATCGAACCAACACAAATCTTTACAGTTGGGTATTATATATTTGTGGTGTCAAATAGACCCCACATTTTTGCTGTGAAAATCTTCAATTGATCTATTCATAACACAGCATTGAGTGGATTCTACTCTGGAGCAAAAAGTTTCATACAAAGTCTCAAACTTTGGATAAATAAAGTAAATTTTGAAAATGATTTAATTCTGAAGTTATCTCCTGATTTATAGTGACAAGTATGTAGTTACAGGTTGAGCCTCCCAAATCTGGAACGATTGGTGGCAGGGTCATCCAGAATCCGTAAAATGTTCCGGAATCCGGACACCCTGAGGGAGGCTTACCAAAAACCGGAAATATCGCAACCTGGGCCCAGGCATTTCTGGACTTGGAACGTGTTTCTGATGTCCGAAGTCCGGAAATATCGCAACCTGGGCTCGGGCGTTTCCGGACTTCAGAAACACGTTCCGAAGTCCGGAAAAACACGAAAACCGGCTTGGCCTCGGTCCCGAGGTTGCCGGATTCGGGACGCTCAACCTGTACTAGAAATGCAATCTCGTGGACACCGTATACAGGTTTTGGGGCGTGGGATGATGTGACATTGTTCTAGTTGCTTTGTAACAGTACTTTGGGCCTAAGCATTGATGATGTGAGAAAAGACATCACATAGTTATACATTGGTAAACAGGACTTTATTTACATTTTCAAAATGATTGTTGGATTTTTTTGGAGGGGTGATATGAAGCCAAAGTGTAATTCTCACTTACTAAGCATAAGCATTCCAGTGATGTCTTTAATGAGCATTCGTTAGACCAAAATTAAAGCTTAAAATTCCTATTTAGAGGAAAGTGAGAATTTCATGTGTATTGCATAGTTTCGTTACACTTTTTATAGACTTTGAGGTGACCTGGAGGAAATGTAACAAATTGCTTGATCTCCGTGTATCAGCAGTTTGATCTTGCCTATTCAAAATTATAGGAGGGTTTTTCTATCTAAATAGGGACGGTCGTTTAAAGACTGCAGTAGCTTTCAGTTGGCAGTAAATCTCTCCCAGGTTAACTAGAACTGATTAATTTCTGATGTTACTTGGAGATCAGACTAGGTGCCATTTCAAGCCTTATTTGTTCAAATCACATGCAATGAGATGATTTGACATTCATTACTGATCACGGATCATTACATTTATTAGGAGACTTGCACTATTGACTATGGAACTGGTTTGTCAGAAAAAAGATATTTTTTGGCAGTACGATTGAAGTACTGCTACATGATCTTTTTTGTGGAACTTGGTGTGGTTTAGCATCGTTAGAAAGAGAATGCTTAATGAAGTGTATGTCCTTTTGAAGAAACTGTCTCCAGCTGAGGGCTATGATCATCAGGGTAGGTGGGGATAAACCGAATGATTTTCTTTTTAATCTAATTGTATACTGTAATGTGATGCCCAAATTGGTGATATGGTTACTCTTCTGTTGATTGACATCTCACTGTCCACAGCAGGAATTTTTTAAAATTTCCTGTAGTTGCTTAATTCCATAAATACATGTAAAGACCATGTATTTGCTGAAAGTTCATACTGTGTATAGCCAGGGCGGTGCTGCTGTGTTCATATTATTTATAATCAAATGAGCAAAACCTTGCTGGGATGCGTTCTTTTGCATATGATTAGAGTAAGTGATTTCTACCCTTGCGGTGTATGAGAATTGCTGCTGAAATACTGTGGATTTGCACAAAACGTCCCAGAGTACTGAAAATTCCAATTTCTTAGAGCTAACTATTCACTTTCTGTATGTATGTACTTAAGTTTGGTTTGAATTTATTTTGAGAGGTGATATGACAAGATCTAGTGACAACTTGTCCCTAGTGGCTAAACCTTTTTTATTAAAAACATTTTTTGGGGGGGGGGAGGAAGAGGGGATATTCCTTAGGTTGTACAAATGATTATGTATAATACAAAAATGGTTTTTATTTAATGGTTGTAACTAAAATCAGTGGGGAATTGAATTTGTTTTTTTCCCACTTAAACTTGTAATGTTTCAAAATACATGAGTCTAATAGATCAGGCTTACAAACAATATTACAAGTTCCACCTTCATGTGCCCTGTGTGTCCCATTAATCTTCAAGTACTAATATTCGTACTTTGCTTGCAGAGACTGATGATGTGGCTCAGGTAATGAAAATTGTGGGTGTTGGTTGGAGGATAGTATTTCAGGGGTTTTAGTCATGAATATAAATATGTTGATAGTGCAGTAAGTGAGCCAAGTGTGAACGTAATCCGATGATGTAAATGTTAATCATCTAGAAATGAATCTTGGTGTCTCATTTCCTTTTTAAAAATAATACGTGGTATTTGAATAAGAAATCTCTCTTTTTGAGCACTAACACATTTTGCTTTTTGAGTATTTGATTGTATAGATTTGTGTGTGTGTGTGTAATTTTTCTGTTTACTTTAGTACTGTTGCCAGCCTAATTCTGGCAGTGATTCTGGTGCAGTTCTATGCACCTTTTTTGTCTGCAAATACAGCTACACTCCTCAACTCTGGAATTTCATTGCTATTGTATTTGTTGCATTTTGTAATTTTCCCAAAGTTATTCCAACCTCATAGTGACTATTTGAAATATTTCAATGTATTGATACATTATAAACTTGCTCTTGACAAAAAATGGTTTGTGTGTCCTTTTTAGAAACTGCTGGTTCAAGTTAAATTTTTGGAATGTTTGCCCAGGGTGTTGCACCCCAATTAGATTAGCAGAAGGGCTGCTTTTTCAGGATCCCAAGTTTCCACTTTGATAACTTGATGTTTAGAAAGATGCTAAATTTTGGTGAGTATGGAGCATGAAATGAGAATTAGAAGAAAATCATTGCGAGTGAGTTCATGGCCTGACAAGTTGAAAAATCCCAAACTTTAGATGATGGGATTGGTTGGCTGTTTCAGGTATTTAAAATGATAGTGTGGTCCTGGCAATGCCCAATGTTTGTTTAGAACTTGAGGGTCACCTGGAAAACATCCTCCAATCCATTAACAAAATACTACTAATGTTGCTAAAATATTAAAATAATCACAAATTTGACAAGTGACTGGAGTGATCCTAGTGTTTAGGTTGTCTAAGATGGGTGTCCAAGTCTTTGTTATCTTGTGCCGCTTGGGTGCATACTACAGAGCCTTGGGGTCTCATCTTGAGTTTAAATCCATGGTCCTGTTAATTTTCATATCTCAAGATGCTTATACTAATGAATCTTGGTGTTCTGACTTGAAGCAACAGTGCTAGAAATGGTGCATTTTACACCTCTAGATCCATAAAATGTAAACAGTAAAAATAACCAAGTTCCCAAGTGTTGAATGGCCTGGTTCGACAGGACTCTGGGTTACATTTGGCCCTATAATTTTGTACTTTTGTAGACCATTTCATATGTAATTTGCTTATTTAGTGTTTTCTGATTTATGTGTTTAATGGTGATGACACCTACCATTTGATCCTTGCCCCCGCTCAATTTATTGGAGTAAAAGTTTGATTCAGGTGGCATGGAGCGTGAGTGCTACAGCCTTAAGCACATAGACTATTAATTATTTGAGTGGCATCTGCCTAAACTGGCTTGTGATAAATGCAATGTCTGAGCAGCAGAGTTGGGTCCCCCCTAGCTGAGAAGACAGGAGTGCTAACAGGTGAGGGAGAAGCCGGAAACTGGGGAGCCATTATTCCACAAAAGTGTAATGAGTTTAGTGAAAGACAACATTAAATTTGGTGCAAACAAAAAAATGTAAATGCTGGAAACCTGCAATTGGTGAACAAATAAAATGAAGTCAGGACTTCCAACTTTTAGTTGGATAAACCCTAAATTGGAATGTTACAATTTTAATTTCTGAGGTACAACTCTGAAGAAAGAAACATATTTATGAATGTTCACTTATGATTACCCTTTTTCATAAGTAAGCATAGATAATAAGAGCACAATTCATTTTCAACCAATCCATGTTTCTGCGTGGGGAAAGAAAATAATATGGGAGTGGGGCTACATAAATAAGTGTTTGGTAAACAAGTTCAAAGCATTAAAAGGAATATATATTTTTTAAGTATAAGTAAAGGAGTGTTGCAGTGGGAGTAATGAACTTTGTATGTGCTTCAATGTCACATTTTGTTCTGCATGTATGACTAGTGTTGAAACTTCTTCAAGAGGAAGGAAAGAATTGTAGGGAGTCATTGAATTTATGTCCACCTTTTTAGTGCTTTGAGAAATTCAGTGTTAATTTTCAATTGTATTTGATATAGGGACATTCAGTCTATTGTAATGTGGCAGAATATTGCATTATTCAACTTTACAGCATGATTGATGGGTAGATTTCACCCAGCACATGGAGAACACAAGGTGAAAGCTTAGTTGGCATGGAGCAAACATACTAATGGTGCAAAAGCCATAAACTGTTGAGCAATAGCTAAGTAAACCAGAACATTTAGTATTCTGCAATATTAATTCCTCATTTTGGAGTTTAGCAAATAAGTATAGAAAAGTGACAAGTTCAAATTCGATTGCTGTATTGCATACAGAAAGTTACCATTCGGGTCCAATTTCCAAATATGCATTTATTTTTTGGATCAAACAGCAGTAACGGAAATGCAAAATCTATGCATTTTAGGACATATTACTTACTCCTAAATGGACTTGACTGCATATACAAAGCATAAGAGGGAGTACTCTGGCTTCCCTGATGGCTCTGCTGGTTAAGGTGGTGAGTAACTGAGTTGAACAGACAAAGAAGATCCCAAGTTTGATTCCCTGGCTTGTACTGAGTTAGCTGATCTCGCTGCCAGGGTAGCAGTAGGGCCATTAGATTTGGGAGGGAAACCTGGCCAAGGTTCCTGCCCCTAGCTGCTAACCAGCAACTCTCCTCTCCCTGCTTGAATTACATTGGTGAGAACAGGATCTAGCTTGGCTGTGATAAACCCTGCAGTTGAATAGCCTCCTGAAGCTCCCTCATGGCTGATACATGAGCAGTGACTTGAATGAGGTACTGGAAGGCAACTAGTATCAGTGGAACTGTAGCTCAGTCAGAAGTCACTTTCAGGAGAAAGGAAGGAGACCATTTTGTGGGGAGGAAAAGGTGGTGCTGAGACATGCCATTTTGGAGCTATATACTATTTGAATGATAGACCTACATTATTTATGTAGCTACTGGAGGGGAGGGGGGGGAAAAGAGAGAGAGAGAGAGAGAGAGACTCATCCACCACCAATAAGGTGTCTCTTTTTCAATTCCTCCAATATGTCGGGTGCATAATTCAACCTATGTATTTGATACAGGTGCAAGAGTTGAGCTGAGATGTACGTGAACCATGAAACTGGTATTTCAGCTAAAACCTTTAACAAAGGCATTAAAATAAATACATTTATCTATTAAACTATTTGATCATGTTTGTTTTACCAAAGTTGCTAACTTCTTTAAAATATTCATGCCAACCTAAAAAAATCTAGCATGAGCTGACCGATGGCTTAAAAAAAATGCCCACTCAAATAGCTCTGAATATAGACCTGGGACGTTTAAAGATGAGGATTTTGAATGAGAGTGCAGTGGAGAAGAGTTTGTCATAAGCTAAGCTGTATGTATACCGAAGCTAGATAAGCACATGAGGGAGAAAGGAATAGAAGGATATGCTGATGGGGTTTGATGAAGAGGGGTGAAAGGAGGCTCATGTGGAGCATAAATGCCGCCATAGACCAGTTAGGCCAAATGGCCTTTTTCTGTGCTGTAGACTCTTGTGTAATTCTATGTAATTACATTGCTTATTGCAGCAAACAAAAACAGAGCTAGCAGCAGTGGTGCTTTAGAAATTACACAATGGGGATGTGAGTGTTGAAGGCATAAGAATTAATTTTTGTACATCTGATTTGATACATTTATTGGTGATTTGGAGCCTACTGTAATTCTGAATGTATATCTCCTTTATAATTTTTTAATTAAGTAAAATTTATTGGTACTTCAACCCCATTCTCATTTCTAAATTGTAGCAATCCTACAAGTAAAATAAAGCAATTTAATACATTTGAAACCAGGGAACAAAAAAATGGAGGCAACAAGTATTAAAGAAAAGAAACCTTCACACAAAACAGCCAGGCATATCCCAGAATGTTCCTTTTGAGGAAAATGAAAAGATGTTACAAACTGCATTTTAACATTTATTTATTTTATGTTTGCCCCAGTGGCATTGTCTATAAACACCTGTAATGGAGCCTCTCCCAAAACAACAGTTCATTAAGGTTTTTCTGCCTCAAATTTACGTGCAACAATTAATGGAAGAATGATGATTCTAGTCCTGCTCCAACCTATCTGGTTCTGATAGGCTCCAGGCCTACGTTCCAAATGTTCTGACATCCTTCAGTACCAGTGAAAAGACAGATTTTTCTTGTAAAATGCTGCTATATGCATTAAAACACAGCCTGCTAAAAATCTTGACAGTTGGCATATACAGAGAATGGAGGAATTTCTATAGTGTTGAATACAATCAACTACCCACCCACAAGTAAGGAGGTTTGTGCAAAAACCTGCTGGGGCAATAAGATATAGATAGAGAAGTAAAGTTTGTTTCTGCATTCACAGCAGATTATATCATTTACAAATCTAGTACAGGAAACTTTCGTTTATCCGGCACCCAAATATCCGGAATTCTCGCTTAACCGGCAAAAATCATCCTCCGAAAACTCCTCTCAAATAACCGGCAATGTTGCCGAGTCGCAGTCGAGTCTCCGCGAACGCCGAGTGCTCCGAAAAATCCTCTCAAATAACCGGCAATGTTGCCGATCCCGAGTCCGAGTCAGAGTCCGCGAAAGCCGATTTAGTCAGTAAGGGTACTTTTCAAAAGTGCCACTATTCGGCCTCCTGGCGCTGTTGCAAGTCCAAAACATTGCAGTAGCATGAGTAGATTCTCCCGTGCTGCTTGGAGTCTCTTTGTTAAAAATAGCCTCGGTAGATATAACTCTCTGTTATCCGGTACTTTCGATAAACCGGCACCACGCCGGTCCCGTCGATGCCGGATAAACGAAAGTTTCCTGTATTTGACTTTATAGCCAATTAAAGCGTGGTATTGGTTCTGTTGGTATCAGATGCCTAGGTGGCGGGTTCTGGAATTTAATTCCCAGCCATAACTGACGCTAAACTCAGCTATCGTCCGAGTGCAAATCTTGTGGCTGCTGGTTTTGGTTGTTAGAACACCTAACGGTAGAACAATGTTTTATTTTGGAGGGCAAGTGGGGAAGAAAGTTAGTGAGGAGCTATTGTACTCTTCAAAGTATGCCTCCATTAGGTCAGAACATCACCTGTCTCCCAATGAGGGGGGGTGGGGTGGGGGTCAACACTGAGAATCACAACAATGACAATGTTACAGCTTAGACTTTTTCCTGTTGCCTTTCTCCCATGAGCACAATGAAAATGTAGTTTCCATAAGTAGTGAGTCTTCTATGAACCGACCCCTATCACTGTGATTAGTTGCATGGTCTTCTCTGTCCTTCTGCGCAAAATAAACCTTTCCTATACGGGGGTGGGACCTAAACACCGGCCCGGCCCGGCCCCGCCCCACCAGAATCGCGCACAGACGTCGTGGCTGCGCACGCACGCCAGAGGGCCCTTGTCAGCCCATCACGCGCGATCTGTGGGGCAGGCCCTGAGCAGTAAGCCGTGGCCTCGGGGTGGGAGTCTGGGCAGGGAGACCAGACTCTGGCTCTGCAGCCGCCGGCCGGGCCGGGCCGAAGTTTCGGACTGTTTGTGCTACATGTGTTTGGGGAGAAGGTCAGGAGATGAAGGAGGGTCAGTTGGTTTGGGGAAACCGGAGGGTGGCCGGTTTCCCAGCAACAGGCGGCAGCTTCGGGAGATTAGGAATAAATATTTAAACCCAAACCCAGCGGAAATCTGGGCCAGGCCCCGATGTTAAAAGACCCGCTCACCCGATCGAGCTTGCCCATCTTGCGTCCTCGGCGAGTGTGTGAGGATCACGGGGTTTGGTGGTGTTGGCTCAGGGCTCTGCCGCGCCTCGTGCTCTCCGGCGCGGGCTTCACGTGCGGCTCCTGGGAACTGCCATTACCAAACACGTGTTCGCGAGCGCACCTGCTCAGCGCTCCGGCCGTGCAGCACTTGGCCCCCACACAAGGTTCCGGCCTGAACCTGCAGTCCAATCTGCAACAATCCAGAGCTACAAACTCCAGGGAAACCTTAGGAACAGCATTTAGGAGCAAAATACCTGCACACATGGTCCCTTCATTCAGAATTAAAGAATTTTCATCACTTCCAGAAGGAAAATAAAATCATAAAACTCCAAATAATTAACTAACCCACTAATTAGAATATAAAGGGCTGGATTTTGTCTTGGGGTCGTGTAATCCGCGTTTCGTGTTCCCCCCCCCCCCCCCCCCGACTCCAGATTAATGTGGATGCCTGATGCAATTTTCACTTAATTGGGCAATTGAGTTGCAGCATGTGGGAACCCATGAACTAATTAGTGGTTTCAGTCTGGAACCCGCCTTTGATGATGTCATCATTGCTGACTGCCTGCTCTCAGAGATTGTCTGGCTACTGGTGAGAGAGGACCTGTCTGCATTGCTTCTGATGTGAGTGGACCTGGATGCAAATATGAGAGAGAGAGAGAATTTTTTTGCATCCAAGTCCTCTTACACCAAATGCCATGACATTGAATGTAGCAGTATCAGAGGCGACTTTCACACCTAATACTACTACTACCTTCATCACATCTCTGTTGTAATAGTGGACTTGCAGCCGATAGTCAGCTATCCATTTGTGCTCCCGCCAGGTTTCACTGGAGTGTTTCACACCAGGCGTGCTTCACGTCAGAAAAGGGTTAAACTAGCTACAACGTTTCAAAATAGCATTACAGACCCAATTTAGGGCTTGTTAAGTGTTTTAATGGCCTCTCCCGCCTCTTGGAGGCGGGACGGAGTCGGGAACCCCGCGACTGATTTTGTCAAAATTGCGTGGAGGCGGGATGGGGTCGGAAACCCCGACCCCGCAAATTTAACCCCCCACACGCCTCCAAACCCGACTCCATGGGTCATTCAAAATCCAGCCCAAAGTCTTTTATCTTACCAGCCAAGGACAACACGGTGGCATAGTGGTTAGCACTGTTGCCTCACAGCGCCAGGGACCCGGGTTTGAATCCGGCCTCGGGTGACTGTCTGGGTGGAGTTTGCACATTCTCCCCGTGTCTGCGTGGGTTTCCTCCAGGTGCTCCGGTTTCCTCCCACAGTCCAAAGATGTGCGGGTTAGGTTGATTTGGCTATGATAAATTGACCCTTAGTGTTAGGGGGATTAAATACGTGGGGTTACGGGGATAGGGTGGGATATGTGTCGGTGCAGGCTCGATGGGCCGAAATGGCCTCTATCTGCATTGTGGGGATTCTGTGATTCTGTGACAACTATAATTACAATTGCAGAATACTATTAACAGAGGATCTTCACAAAGCTAACTAGACTTCCACTTTCTGTAGTCTTGCAAGACTGGATCAATTTACACATTGCAGGGTTGTCTCCAGCAGGCAGGATCAAATTACACATTCCAGACAAACTGTTGGGTGAGTCTTGTCCTCCAAGGGGACCAATCAGAAATCTGGTGTTGCAAATAGATGCAACCAAAAATTATGCCCTGTGAGTGGGATAATGTGACACAGTAATTATGGTATAATGACCAGGGAGCACATTCTTGTGTCTTCATTCAAAGGCACTAACTACCACACGGTTAGACCATTGCGTTCAGGCTAAAGCAAATAGATTTACGTACACCATATAATGCACAGAACCAATAAAACACAGCAAGAAGCAATGCAATACTTAAAACAATAGAGATAGAATTAGGCCACAAGGGGTTAATATATCCTCTTTAGAATGCATTTCTTGCACAACCTGACAGTCTGCAAGACTTTTAGATGAAATAGTCTTTTGAAGACTTCCTAATGCAATGTAAATTCTGAGTGAAACAATTCCTATAGCCTTAAACTTCAAGTGAACTAAATTTAACTAAAGATATTGGGGTAGATTTTGACTTTAGCGCGATAGTTTAAAATGGGTGACAGCGACTCGGCAGCCCGTTTTATTGACTTCAATGGAAATAAAAATTGGGATAGATCACACACAGTCAAAATCTACCTCATTGAGAGAAGTCTCTAGTATACATTCTAGAGCCAAAGGCTGCTGAATAGAGAGCTGTCAATCAAGTTCAAAGCAGATGTTTGCATTCCACGTCATCTAGGTCTTTCTTAACTGTTGATGCTTTAACTGTAATTTAGTTAGTATGTAAGTACTAGCCTCTTTACTAATTTATAGATCAAACAATTTGGTTTGTGTCTTCCAAAGAGCTGGGCTCTTGCTTCCATTTTGATATTTGGTGGCAAAAGACAGTTTCAATTTTAACTCATTACAGTATTTCAAAATGGTATGCCATAAAATACAGAAATTTTCCCTAATTGACCCGGGACAAAAGCTCTGCTTTGTCACATGGATAACATTTCATATATACATTTAAGAAAATGTATGCATATTGATTTAGGTATTAAACAACAACAGAGGCACAGATACAAAAGCAAAATACTGCGGATGCTGGAAATCTGAAATAAAAACAGAAAATGCTGGAAATACTCAGCAGGTCAGGCAGCATCTGTAGAGAGAGAAACAGAGTTAACATTTTCAGGTCGATAACCCTTCGTCAGAACAGAGGCACGGATATTGCATTGTGTTCTATCTTGAAGACTGATATTCAGGTTCATAAATGAAACAAATCCAAGAAATTTTGATATCTGAATGATTCAAATAATGTGATTGTTGAGTGACATCCAGGAACAATCCCCATGGATGAGCAATCCTATGCAACAGTGTTTGGTGAGATAGTGTATAGAGTTTGTGTGATCTCTACTGTTACTCTCAAGGTTGAATAGACATAGTGCCAAATAAGTAACTGAGAGTTAAAGGCTGATTGTCTTTCGGAACAAGAGATGGCTGGCAAGTCTGTAGAAATGAGAAAACTGCCAACCTCGGCAGCATCCCAGTCAATCTGGGTGTGAAAAGTTTTATTGCGTTGTCAGGAATTGACACGGGTCATGTTACAGCTTTACTTCAGATTATTAAGACAATTCCAATGAAAAGAACGCTTCTATTTTTTAATTGTCTATTATATTTCATGATTAGGTAGCTCAAGTTAGTTGAGTACCAGACTCGGGGTCAGAAGGTGCTTTGTTTGCATTTCTGACAGCATCACTCTCATCCTTCCTTTTTAAGGTGAATAAAATGAGTGCCCTATGATATAAGAAAATAAGAGCCCGTGACACTGCTTGTTACATTGTTATAATATGTGTCCTCAGACACTCCTTCTGGCAGTTCAGCAATGGAAACGGGGATCCGTTTAGACCCTAGTAACTAATGGTGACTGACTTCTGTGGCTGCTTTTCACTGTCTTGTTATATTTGCCAATAATTTATCGAATGGAATTTGTGGAAGTTCTGTTAGATATTCAGGTATTTCCCTCCTGCCCTGTGTCAAAGGCCACTGCTGTAAGTAAGCCCTCACTCCCTATAAACCAGAATGTGACACTTGACTCAATATCTTATGATATAGGATTGCCCAGTGGTTGTACAGAAATGCCTGTCACTGAATTGATACAAGTCTTTGGATAGTGGAAAATAAACACTATGGATACATGCAATTTAGGCTATGAACTACAAACTAGGCTTATTTAAAGTAAAAATATAGGCAGTAGTAGAAATTCCAATTGATTACAGAATATTTAATTCAAACCTCCTCTGATATACAAAAATAATTATTGAGAACACTTCCCTAAGTCTCTTAGTAATACTAAACCTAGATCAGTGTATGAGGCTTCATCCTGCAACACGGAATCTCTGGCTTTTATCTCAATGGACCTTGAGCTGGGAGCATGGTGTCTGAGGTACACCTGTCATACCCTTTGATGTTCAACCTGGGGCACAGGAAATCAAAAGGTATTTTCCAAAGTTGAACAAAGCTTATTGTTTGCTGAACCCTATCTAGATGGTAAGCACTTCTGTTTGCCTGTGTTACTGAGCCCTTTACCTTAAATTGAATGTTTCAGAACAAAGCAAGAAGTCTGTGTTCAGTGGTTTTTACTTGTCTTTTAGTCAAAATATATTTGCAAACAAAAAATGCAGTGCATCTGTGAACAATTCTTCCAGAATGGCAATTTCCAGCCACCCATTCTACTCCCAAATGAAAGAAACTAAGCCTGAGGTAAAACAAATTTAAAGTGATCAACCTTATCTCATAAATAGATACTTAAAATACCTTTATAATTTGGAATACAGTGGGATTTCCTATTTATCATAAGTCCGCAGTGTCCCAGTGAAATTCAGTACTTAGAGGGTTAACTGCTATAACTGGTTGTTGTTTGCTTTGGCTGTAGCCTGGAAAGCATGTCAACCTAACCCAGTACAGTCTGTGTTATATGTGCTTGGCTCCAATGTTCCCATTATTTTTTTTGTACTGAGCGGGCCACAAACTCCTTTGAGTGTGACCTTTTTGGCCATGGGCATATATACAGTAATGCCACTGTGCCACCTCACCATCTCAAATCATGAGACCATCAGACAAACTCTTAAAAATCATGAAATCAGTTGCTCTTTTTTAGTTTATAAACCTCATTAGTGGCTTTATTTAATCTCTAACAGGTCACAGCTCTTACAAAAACTATATTATACATGTCTCGTGTTAGAATTTTCTCTGTCAGGTGTCCCATTAAAGTTAATCCTAACATCTCGGGGTCATTGTCCGATTCGGATATGCTAATATTGGAGATTAGGAGGGTTGATGAAGGTAGTGTAGTAGATGTATATATGGACTTTCAAAAGGCATTTGATGAAGTACCACATAACAGACTTATTTCAAAAATAGAAGCACATGGTATTAAAGGGACGGTGGTAACTTGGGTACATTGTCCCTTTATTGGGATAATGGAGGAGCAGGAAGAAGCAGATATGTCGGCAACAACCCATGTGAGGTGTTAATAGCAGATTGGCCAGAACAATGGAGGCACCGAAGCTAACACATAGCAACTATTAGCAAGGTCACATTAACTACCTGGATTGGCCAGGTCATCTCTTGTTCCTTTGTAAATTCAGACAGGAAACATCAGGTTAAATTGATTAGCAGTTAAATCATCAAGATGGCCATTATGTCAAGGTCTGGAGGTTTGGTGAGAAGGAACCTCACTTCAATATACATTCTGGACAAAGTCTCACACATCCCGTGCTACCTCTACTCTCCCACATCCCATTCTACCTCTACTCTCCCACATCCCATTCTACCTCTACTCTCCCACATCCCATTCTACCTCTACTCTCCCACATCCCATTCTACCTCTTCTCACACATCCCATTCATAGAATTAAAAAAAAAATTATGGCACAGAAGGAGGCCATCATGTCTGTGCCGGCTGAAAAAGAGCTATCCAGCCTAATCCCACTTTCCAGCTCTTGGTCCGTAACCTTGTAGGCTATGACACTTCAAGTGCATATCCAAGTACTTTTTAAATATGATGAGCGTTTCTGCCTCTACCACCCTTTCAGGCAGTGAGTTCCAGACCCCCACCACCCTCTGGGTGAAAAAAGTTCTCAACTCCCCTCTAATCCTCTATCCATTACTTTAAATCTATGCCCCCTAGTTATTGACCTCTCTGCTAAGAGAAAAAGGTCCTTCTTATCCACTCTATCTAGGCCACTCATAATTTTCTACACCTCAATCAAGTCTCCCCTCAGCCTTGTCTGTTCCAAAGAAAACCACCCCAACCTATCAAATCTTTCCTCATAGCTAAAATTCTCCAGTCCTGGCAACATCCTCATAAATCTCCTCTGTACCCTCTCTAGTGCAATCACATTTTTCCTGTAATGTGGTGACAAGAACTGTATGCAGGACTCTAACTGTGGCCTAACTAGTGTTTTATACAGTTCAAGCATAACCTCCCTGCTCTTATATTCTATGCCTCGGCTAATAAAGGAAAGTATCCCATATGCCTTCTTAACCACCTTATCTACCTGTCCTGCTACCTACAGGGATCTGTTGACATGCACTCCAAGGTCCCTCTGTTCTTCTACACTTCTCAGTATCCTACCATTTATTGTGTATTCCTTGCCTTGTTAGCTCTCCCCAAATGCATTACCTCACACTACTCCAGATTGAATTCCATTTGCCACTTTTCTGCCCACCTGACTAGTCCATAGCTTTCTTCCTCACTATCAACCACACGGCCAATTTTTGATCTGCAAACTTCTTAATCATGTCCCCTGCATTGAATGCTAAATCATTGATGTATACCACAAAAATCAAGAGACCTAGTATTGAGCCCTGCGAAATCCCACTGGAAACAGCTTTCCAATCACAAAAACATCCATCGACCATTACCCTTTGCTTCCTGCCACAGAGCCATTTTTGGATCCAACTTGCCACTTTCCCTTGGATCCCATGGGCTTTTACTTTTCTGACCAGTCTGCCATGTGGGACCTTGTTAAAAAGCCTTGCAAAAACCCATGTAGATTACATCAAACACATTACCCTTATCAACCCTCCTTGTTACCTCCTCAAAACATTCAATCAAGTTAGTCTGTTATGTGGTACTTCATCAAATGCCTTTTGAAAGTCCATATATACATCTACTACATTACCTTCATCAACCCTCTCTGTTACTTCATCAAATAACTCAATCAAGTTAGTCAGACACGATTTGCCTTTAACAAATCCGTGCTGGCTGTCCCTTATTAATCCATCTGAACCACAGGAGCAGATTTAATGTCTCATCCCAAAAACAAATAGACTGGATATTGTTGGTGGAAGGAAAACACTTGATGAACCAGACTTGTTCTGTTAAGTTTTCTTATTATTACACCAGACATTAGCAATAACTTCGTTTCCAACATTTGGTGGGAGGTGGTGAGAAACTAAAGCTGGAGTTAACGTGTACTCAGTGCAAACATAAACCCGTACGACACTTATGCCTCACGCCTTTAGTAGCCTCAATTATCTCTAAGGTTATACCACCACTTTTTCATTGAAGTGCACCCAAAACCACTTTCCATGGGAGCAAAAGTGCTTGTAGAACTGCGGCCTAATTTAAGATTAAAAAGTGCTTCCCTCCCATCCCACCTTGGTATTGTTCAGTTTTAATCAGACACTCATTCACATCAACATTTCCAGTTCAGGACTGTCTTCTTGGTTACAAATCCACTGCTCACCTTTGTCTGCATTACACAGCATGAATTGAAATGTGAAATATAAAAAAAAACTTTGCCTGAAGAGGTTCACCAAGACACTCACTGTGTCGAGATTGGGATAATTTATTTAAAAAAAAAGTTAACCTAAAAATAAATATATTCCAAATATAAGATAATAAAAATATAACTATATTCACTTTCCAGCCTGCCGTGCACAGAGGGCTCGGAACGGTTCGGTGAAACGACTTCTATGGGTCTATTTAAGAATGGTCCTGGTATAAATTTTTAACTGCCCAGATACAACCATTTAACAATAATGATGCGGGTACAAACATTCACAAATGAAAGGTCTGGTAATTTAATGAACAGAGTACGTAAAAGCACTTAACAAATAGTATAAATAATTAACGGTCCAGCTAGAAAATATTTTTGAATTCGAAGCTTTTTTTAAAAACAAAGAATAGAAAAATTGTGCATTGATTTTAGGTTAGTCTTGGTGTAAATTCTCACACCGATACAGTCCTGGTGTAACGTCAACCCGAGACATGCCATAATAACTCTGCAAATAGACCAGAACGAAGGGGATTAAAACATTCTTCTCTCATAACTGCAGCAGATGGGCAGCCATGAAGACTAGTCAAATACAGACTATTCTCGCAGGCCTGGGACCTCCTGTGGGTTAGTAGTTTGATTTGAATTTCTTGGCCATTTAACCATATTATCAAGGTACCTGGCTCCATAGCAGCTATTTGTAGCCACGACACCTGTGGACCCAATGCCTGTTGTGTAGACGCCAGCAGGGGCTCATTTCTTGAGCTGAACCCGGTTTTAACCCCAAGAAACCATCGTAAGAGGAACAAACCCCAAAATGCAACACCTGTCAACTGTTACTGTGGAAGTCTTTTCCTCAACTTTCTCCGATCAATAACCAGCTCCTGCAGAATGTTGTTCCAAAGTGCTGCCGCCGCTCAGTCCCCTGAAGCCGCTTGCACACATCTCCATGGAAAAAGTACCGACAGAATCCCGAGACAACACTTGTTGGGTTCCAAGGCTATGTATCTTAGCAAATGCCGTTCCAATTTGGATCGGCTCTGTGAGGTCACGAGCGACTATCCCTGTGAGGATTCCCGGGCCATTCTCTCATCTCTGACTTTTTTCCGCTTGCGCTTTGCCATTGGGTATTGGACCCCTCCCCCCACTCCAGCTCTTCAGCTCACTGTGAATTTAAGTGCATGGGATCTTACAGATCGCTAAGCGGCTGTGCATTCATGCACCTTACAGGGAACATTGCCCCTCATCCCTGATCGCCCCTCACCCCAAAACCTGGAGATACCCCCTCACCCTGATACTCAGAGTCACCCCCAGGGTCTGGAGCGGGCCGGGCCCGGTAGGTGTGGGAGTCCCGAGTGGAGCTGCGCTAATGTGGAGGACGGTTGACAGGAACTGAGCTGACACTAAGCCCGCAGCCTGGTACCGGGCTTCCTCCTTACGGTGCTGGGCTGCTCGGGCTCCTGCAGGCCCCCGGTTGGGCTGCTCCCTTCGCTGCTCACTCCCATGGTAACCGGACCCCCTAGCTGCTGCCCTCCGGACTCTCAACTCCCGCTGGAACTCACCAGGCATCACTTCCAGGAAGGGAACTGCAATGGCATCAACCACCCGATGGAAAAGGCCCTGCAACCATCTTTGTGCGAAGTGCCAGAGCCACTTTTGCTGTCCAGATCGTGAGTGCCGCCATATTTAGGTGGGGCGGGGGTCCTGCTGCTTTGATCATTGAGCAATGCCACCACCTTTGTCTAGGGCACGGGTGTCGCCATCTTAGTGTGGGCGGGAGTTCTGCTTTATGCGGTACGTAGGGCCGCCATCTTTGTCTAGGGCACTGGTGCCACCATTCTCTCATCTCTATGACTTTTTCCCGCTCGCGCTTTATGTTGGGTATTGGGCCCCCTTCCCCCGCTCCAGCTCACTGCGCGGCCTGTGAATTTAAGTGCGCGGGACCTTACAGATCGCTGTGCGGCCGCGCACCCGTGCACCTTACAGGGAACATTGCTTGGCTCCTGACTCATTCTGATTTCTTTCCAGCTACTGCTGCACAACAGTGTAAATCCTGGTAAAGATAAGAATCTGTTCCTTCTTAATTTAAATCAAATTCATTTGGTTTGAATTTATCACTATCGGAAAATGAGTGTCATTTGAGGATTTGTCATTAATGGCTCGTGAAGCTTTGTCAATGACTTATAATCAGGGTCACTGCTGTGATTTAAGAAAAATGCAGGGCTCTGATCTATCAAATGAGAATTTCTCTCCTTTCTTTTCCATACGTTACATTACCAAGATCAGCAGTTGTACAAGCTTAATACAAGGTGCTAAAATGGGAGTAAATTATGAAAACATTTCAGACAATCCTCATGCAGTATTTGAACTGCACCACATTTTACCAGATACATTTCAGTTTTTTCCCCGAAACACTAGACTCAGTAATTATGCTAGCCACATAAAAATAAACCTCTGTGAAATTAGATCATGACTTAAAAAAAAAAGTGATTATTTTAATTTTTCAGTATCTTTTGTAGGGCGTTTGATTAATTATTCATAACCTCAAGCCAACATTTTTCACAGATTTTGCTTTTCACGCTTACTTGTTCCAAGTATAGTATCTGTCAGGGTGTGAAAAATGAATGCTTTCACTGACACGAAGTAATTTACCAGCAACATATGGACTATCCAGCTGTGTACCTTTCATGGTCGATGTTTTTGATTTCCCCCGTTTTCTCTGCAGTTTCAATATTTTCCCTTTTTATGACTTTTTGGATATTTTACACCCTCACAGTTTCAGACCAGTACTGTATAAACCAGTCAAATTGTGCAGAAAAATGTTTAATTTTGCATGGCAACTTGCATTTAAAAAAACAATCTAACTGATATCAATAATCACAGATTGGTGTGTACAGATCTGGTACAACCTTATTATAATGTCACTACTTGGGAGTCAGTCAAGAATGGATATTGTAGCTGAGAGAGAACTGTAATGAAGTGGCATTATAACGTGGGATATTACAAGTCCCATTTATACTCAAGATTTCCCAACATATGTCTCTGCGGCAGCTAGAGCAATGCAGAAGATTCTGTTCCAGGTCCTGCTCTTCCTTCTACTCAACACATTCTATTATGATACATTCAAGGTGCAGACACTGAGATGAGATATTTTCAATCTGAATCCTGTAGACATTCAGCTTTGGATTCACAATTAAAATTTGGCTTTAGTGAAATTTGAGTGGTTAAAGCTGATTTGGAACCAAACCTTGGGTTTTCATGATTGCTTTGGCTCTCCAGCTCATTGAACCCAGAGATTATGGCTCATCCAAGACTGGATATCGGACAAGCAGTTGGACAACATAGAGGCAGTGGATGGGTTGAGAGGGGAATTCAAACTTCCATGTAAAGCTACACATTCAACAATGTGCTGTGGGTGTAGCACAGGCTGGATGCAAAGCAGAGCTTTCTTCCCACACTGCACCTCCAGAAGAACACCCCTTACTACATCAGGGAGTCATTTTTTTTACAACCAGGGGTCTAGACAGAGTAGATAGAGAGAAACTGTTCCCATTGGTGGAAGGGTCGAGAACCAGAGGATACAGATTTAAGGTGATTAGCAGAAGAACCAAAGGCGACATGAGGAAAAACTTTTTTACGCAGCGAGTGGTTAGGATCTGAATTCACTGCCTGAAAGGGTGGTGGAGGCAGACTCAATTGTGGCTTCAAAAGGGAATTGGATAAGTATCTGAAGGAAAAAAATTTGCAGTGCTACGGGGAAAGGGCGGGGGAGTGGGACTAGATGAAGTGCTCTTGCAGAGAGCCAGCACGGGCTCGATGGACCAAATGGCCTCCTTCTGTGCTGTAACCATTCTATGATTCTACAGAAACCATCTTTATTGGCCCTCTAAGTTTCAATTCATGAAAATACAATCCTGAATTATACAGATTTTCATGTCATGAGCCTAGAAATTGTTATTCATGGATTAGCTGAGTGTTGCTTAAGCATTTTTAAGTATGCTAATTAATCTGCAATTTTACTGATTCAGAACTTGTAATAAAACATGTTATAACACCCGCACAGCAGGATACCAAATGGAATGGTAGCACCTATTAAGTAGCATTTTTAGTCTTGCAATGGCACATAGGAGCCCAATGCAGCTATCTACAGTTTTCCTGTGGAACGGAGGCTGAAAGATGGTAAATGTTGATTTGATGATCAGGCACTGGAAGCACTTCTTCAGGGAGTGAGAGGAATAGAATATATAACAGAGATGACTAATCCCCTTAGTTCCATCCAGCAGTGTCTGGTGTAACAAGTATGGGAGGAAATAGCTGAAAGAATAAATGCTGTCTCCTGAACCTGTAAAACCTGGAAGATTTAAGGAAGAACACGTGAGATCTGAAGAAATCTGTTAAGGTAATCCAACATGTTATGCATAACAAGCATCTGCCTCATGTAGGGGTACAGAAATACACATATATAGAATGCAAGAAGGTAGGCTCTGTCAAATTTTTAATCCTTTCCTGCTGGAAGATGCTAACAGTAAGAGGAGGTACTGACATGAGAGAAACAGGGCAATGAATGCTTGGCCTGAATGGGGATACTTATATATGGAAGGTACATAGACCAACCTGTGTGCAGAGCAACAATTCCAAACAGGGGTTCACACAAGGAATGCTGGTAAATGAGCCTAGCAGGATGATAGGATGATGTATGTTCAACTTGAAGTATGCAAAATGCAAGTGAAGCTGTGCAGCCAATTGATATTGTCAGTGCTCTGTGTACTTTCATTACCTAAATACTATCCTTTTGTTTGTAGACAATGTGGCCTTTGACTGGCAGGAATAGTGCCGTATTGTTTGGAATCCCATGCAGTACAAGCCCCTGATCCCACTTGAGAATTTTGAAAGTGTTTGAAGTAGTGATTACTTGAGGCAGTATTTTGTTCTGTATTTTTCTTCAGGCATGGAGGAACAGTGAGGTCATAGCCAATGTCAACGATCAAGCACCCTGTTACAATCAGCGCCTCTATCAAGCCCAGCACAGCTACTAACATCATGAGTGATGTAAATAATGAGGTTGCGTTGGCAGCCCAGGATGAGTTACAGTGCTTGAGTGAGAAGGAACAGGTGGTTTTCTCCGTTCAAAGCTAAGCACCTGCTGTGTGACACTTTTAATGGGCTTTAAAGTAGCCATGGCTAGTGTTGGGGTCCTTTCAGGTTAGCTCTGGTGACAGCTAGGGTGCCCACAGATTTAGCCTGCTGAACCATGAGTAGAGCAAAGAAAACTAATACATCAGGCAGTAATGCCTTCCAATGAGTGTCTTCCTTGGATCTGCAATCAACATCTGCAAAATAACCAGGTAACCTTCTCCACACCACCTCCTTATGACTAATTTAGGGAGGTTTTCATCCCATCAATTTCAGCTGGATTCAGATCTCATATTACTTTAGTTAACCAGCTTAATCAATGACTTTAAGAACACATGGAGTGCAGCACATGAAGGCGTAGCTTCTCATCTTTACTGCCTGGGCATTCATCATTGCTTGGAGCAGAGTGCAGTAAAGAAAATCTGGCGGGGAGGATCAGATGCTGGGCACACAACCAGCCTGATATTTCTTCCGTGGAACGAATGGAAAGAAAATCCAGTGGGATTTGTATGGGCTGCAAGAACCTCCCCACCAGAGTTTCCATTCTGCACTCGGCCCAGGCGATGCTTAATGCCCAGGTAGTTCAGACAAAAATCTTTACTCCTGTTAAGTTATACTGGTCCCAGGACTTGCTCACACACACACACACACACACACACACACACACATATTAATTTCTCAGTTCATAGAGAGATTATGAGCCATCCCCCTCCCCTCATGCTTCTTTTCTTTAACTGCCAGCTAGTACTACAAACAGCAAAATGGTTTTCTCCTTTCTATGGTCTGGTTGTGCAGGGATTAGTTGTTTGTTTATAACATCTGAAACCACATGAATTTCAGTTGAAAGCGTTGTTCCACCATTTCCTCTCTCTGACTGTAACTGCTGATTGGACCATTAAAATCCCTGAAGCATGATATGAGCCTATTTATACTAAAACACTGGCTATATGGCAATAAATAATAAAAAAAATTAAGGCAGCAACCAATTTATTGCCTTCTCTGATTTCATATTTTGGAAAAATAATATGATTCCTTATTCTATCTTCCAAGTACAGACAGTTGCACACAATAAAGCTTTTTAGTCGCTTAAATTATTCAAAGCATTTGTCAGAAAATAAGTAATATTTTAGTCCATGCCTTTTTTTTTTAAAGAAAAGAAACAAATTTTAATTTTACAATAAAAAAGACCATGAGAACTGAAAACTTGAAAACAGAATATGCTGGAAATACATGGGTCAGTAAGCAGTTGAAAAGAGAAAGATAGGTTAACATTATAGTGCGACTCTTCATCAAAACCGTCCTCATCAGGCTGGCGAAGGCATTTTAAAATCTCTATGCTATTACACCCGTCAGCTGTTTCTTTGTGGAAAGTGGTCAGCATATCTGCACTCCTGACCTCTATCCTGTTCTCCCCATTCCTCTTTATTTCTGTCAGTTCTACAATGGGGTGTCTAGACCCTAAGCTCTGGAATTCCCTCTCTAAACCTCTCCACCTCTCCTTCCTAAAGCCTTTGACCAAGCTTTTGATCACCTGTCCTAATGTCTCCTTTGGTGTCAATTTGTTTTGTCTGATTACGCTCCTGTGAAGCTCCTTGGAATGTTTTACTGTGTTAAAGGTGCTATATAAATGCAAGTTTTTGTTGTTGATTGTAGCAGTTCTGGTTAAGAGTCACACCCAAATCTGCTGTATATTTTCCCCATTACCTATTTTTAATATAATCTCCTGATGGTTATTCCACTGCCATGATATTGAGCATTGCAAAGTCTTGAGCTTTGGGAATTCTTGTTTCTCCAGACACCCAGCTAACTTCAGTCTTAAATGTGAAACATGTAAAAAGCAGAAGATTACCATTTGACTTTCTCCAGATTAATTCTCTTTTTCACTGGTGAAGAAGCACTCAAAATATTTCGTAGCTTTTACAAGAAAAGTAATTTTTGCCCACTTTGTAGGGCTATATGATTTCATTGAAGGATTTGTTTCAGATATTTTTGAGTTCACTCAGTAAGTGCTGAGATTTCCTTCACTTCCAGCAGGGATGGCACAGCAGGTTGGCATATTATTTTTTCATCTCTAGAAGCTAGGGGAAAAAATCTCCTTTCTCCATTGGCTGCAAGAGTCCTACAAAACATGAATTAGGGTAGTCTGAACCCAGTTCCTACTTGGTACACAATATGGCACTAAATTGGGAATTTCACTCAGCCAGGCCGCAAGATGGCTGTGGGAATTGGAAAAATTCACACTATTGCTCTTCTAAGCCTGAGGTTTAGACACAATGGGTCAGAGTAAATAGAGCTTTAATCTCTGTCTAGTTTTGCTGTGTTTGACCTGTTAATGTTCAGTTTTGTACTAAGGTTCTAAAGACAAGATAAAAATAGTAAAGTGAACAAGGAGAATTTCTATCGAATACTTCTAAGATACAGTGGGGTTGAAATAATGCTTCCTGTTGTCTCCAAGGCCCTGAGTTCCATATACAATTGATTTTGGAAACTATTCTCTAAATTTGAATTTTGGAAGTGTGTATTTAAGTATATGCATTCTACACCCATGACACAGCTATTTCTGGCATCTTACTATTCCTGCAAACTAAAATTAAATTGACAGATGTACACATATTTTCGGTTGATATTCAACCCCTTACAAGCTGCACCTGTTCCATGTGTATTAAGAAAAATAGAATCTTTAACAGACTGTCTGCTCTTCTGGAATATGATAGACTGAAGACTGTGGGATCTCCCTCCAGTCTGTCACAGCTTTCTCCTAATATTGGTCACTTGATCCATGTCCTTACACTTCAGGTCCTTCCTCCTGGTCTATATCACAAGCACTGAGCTGATTTGTAATGGTTGTCGTGACACACTAGTGGGCCAGATTGTATGGCAGTACCTCACTATGGTTTCCTACATTACAACAATGACTACACTTCAAAGCACTTCATTGGCTGTAAAGCGCATTGGGACAACCTGAGGTCATGAAAGACACTACAGAAATGAAAGGCTTTCTTTATAATCCTTTCCGGGCCACTCCAATTTACTTATGTCAGACATTTTGTTTGTATGATATTCTGAGTGTTAATTTTGCCTCTTGCCATTCATATACATGCATTTTCATTTGATTATTCTGATGCACTTGATTGACTGCTGTACTCTGATATCAGCACTGTGAGCTATGACATAGAATCATTGAATGTTGCAGCACAGAAACAGGCCACTTAACTGTCAGGTCTATGCTGGTGTTTTTCTCTGCATGAGCCACCTAGTCTAATCCTACCATCCTGCTTACTTCCCATACCCTTTTCTATTCTTCCTTTTTAAGCAACTATTTAATTTTGGAAAATTATAGTCAGAGGCACTGTTATTTCTTCCCAGCCTCCCTCAGGTTCCTTAGATATAAATTATCAGATCTTGGTGATTTGTCTAACCTATTCTTTTACTTCTTTGCTAGTATTTTTCTTTGACTATTAACGTGCATTAGCTGCTATATACTCGCCTCCTGGTGGTTCTACAATTCCAATATGCACCTTCTTTGTGAAAACTAAGGCAAAGTACTTATGTAATATCTTTGCCACTCCCTCGCTCTCCCCAACAAGCTTACCTCCTTCATTTCTGTTCAGCTCTTTTTATTGTCCTTTATGCCTTTTGATAATTTCCTCTCAAAGTCCTTTACAGCCGTTTTAATCTGCTTTTTTGTAGTTTCCCTATTTTTTAATATTTGTCCTGGTTTTCTTTGTTTTTTTAATTATTTGCCCTGTAAGTATTAACTGCTTTCTTTAGTTTCATATTTGATCTAATCTCCCTATTCAGAATTGGAACTCCAATCTTCAATATTGGAGTACACTTACGTTTAAATTTCACTTTTTGAATCACCTGTTTGAATATTTCCTATTGCTGATCTACAGTTTGACTTACAACAACAACAACAACTTTTATTTATATAGCGCCTTTAATGCAGTAAAATATCCCAAGGCGCTTCACAGGAGTGTTATAAGACAAAAATTTGACACCGAGCCACATAAGAAGAAATTAGGGCAGATGACCAAAAGCTTGGTCAAAGAGGTAGGTTTTAAGGAGCGTCTTAAAGGAGGAAAGAGAGGTAGAGAGGCGGAGAGGTTTAGGGAGGGAATTCCAGCACTTAGGGCCTAGGCAGCTGAAGGCACAGCCACCGATGGTTGAGCGATTATAATCAGGGATGCTCAAGAGGCCAGAATTAGAGGAGCGCAGATATCTCTGAGGGTTGTGGGGCTGAAGGAGATTAAAGAGATAGGAAGGGGCGAGGCCATGGAGGGATTTGAAAACAAGGATGAGAATTTTGAAATCGAGGCGTTGCTTAACTGGGAGCCAATGGAGGTCAGCGAGCACAGGGGTGATGGGTGAACGGGACTTGGTGCGAGTTAGGACATGGGCAGCTGAGTTTTGGATGACCTCACGTTTACGTAGGGTAGAATGTGGGAGGCCAGCCAGGAGTGCATTGGAATAGTCAAGTCTAGAGGTAACAAAGGCATGGATGAGGGTTTCAGCAGCAGATGAACTGAGGCAGGGGCGGAGATGGGCGATGTTACGGAGGTGGAAACAGACAGTCTTACTTATGCTGTGGATATGTGGTCGGAAGCTCATTTCATGGTCAAGTATGACACCAAGGTTACGAACAGTCTGGTTCAGTCTCAGACAGATGCTAGGGAGAGGGATGGAGTCGGTGGCTAGGGAATAGAGTTTGTGGCGGGGAGTGAAGACAATGGCTTTAGTCTTCCCAATATTTAATTGGAGAAAATTTCTGCTTATCCAGTACTGGATGTCGGACAAGCAGTCTGACAATTTAGAGACCATGGAGGGGTCGAGAGAAGTGGTAGTGAGGTAGAGCTGGGTGTCGTCAGCGTACATGTGGAAACTGATGCTGTGTTTTCGGATGATGTCGCCAAGGGGCAGCATGTAGATGAGAAATAGGAGGGGGCCAAGGATAGATACTTGGAGGACCCCATCTTACCTATTTTTCCTTCCATTTGATCGAGGTAAAGCCCCTTTTATCTCAGTATCATTTGCTTTTTTCCACTTGGGTACCCTTGTCCTCAACTATTCTGTTTCCATTTTTACTCTTACACTGAACCTAATTAAATTGTGATCACTGGTTCCCAAATGTTTCCCTACTTTCAGATCACCTACTTGCTCCCTTTCATTAGCCAGAACCAGGTCAAATAGTAATTCTTTCCTGTTGGGGCAGCACTATATTGACTAAAAAAACATTCCAGACACACTGAAAAAAAAAAATTCTCATTGCAAACATTTCCTCTATCTCAGTCTATTTTTAGATAATTAAATTCTACAATTTTGACTGTTGCTATTACATGCCTTTCTAACTTATCTAGAAATGTCATCTTCCGTTGTGTTTCTACTATTTGATGGGCTAAAAATTTGGTCCCATCACTTGCTATTCCTCGGCTTAATTCAAAGGAATTCTGTTTGGACCAATTCTCTATTTAAATCCTTATGCTCTTGCTCTATGATATTGTCTCTAATTTATACCATTACTCCTCCTCCCTTTCTTCCTTCCAGCATGAAAGTTTCATAACCTGGAATATTTAATTGCCAATTCTGATCCAGCTATAGCCATGGAATCATAGAATCATACAGCACAGAAGGAGGCCATTTGGCCCAATGTGCCTGTGCCCATGTTTCAGTTACCGCTGCTATTATAATTTTCAATTTTAATCAATGATTCTAGTTTGCCAGTTTTGTTTTTTATATTCTGTGTATTAATGTATACATACATTTTGTTTTGGATTCTCTTGGTTTGGCAAATTTTCCTTTTCTTGCCTTCCCAGATCCTGATCTTTGCTTTTTTTATCGTCTTGTCCTGTTAAACTTCTTTCAATCTTTCTGCCTCCTATTCCCTATACACCCAAAGCGTACTTTCCCTTCCAAGCTGTGTATTTTACTTCCTCGCTTTTTCCTCCTGCCATATTAGTTTAATCTTTCCCCACACTTCATTCAACCTCCCAATGGGGTTATTGAGCAAACCCCAGGAATTTTGGAGCCAGTGAATCTAACCATAAACAATGCTGTGGATTACACCAATTTAAAGCAAGCTCCGTCCACAGTCTCTCCCTCTGTTTTTACTGCTTTACTGCACTTTGTACAAATAGAGAGTAGAAACTCACACAATTAGATAACACACTATTGCAAAATACCTTGCACTTACCAGTCGTGGTCCTATAGCTTCAGGCCAAACATCCCTTCAGTGCTTCACTTCTTCCCTTTAGGTCTCATACCTTTCTACTTTACTAAAATTTTAAAAAGGGAGCTTTTTTTATTAGTGGGTGGTGGGGGAAGAGTGGGAAAACCAATCCAGAAATGGATTGTTGGGGCTTCAGTGAAAAGGTCACTTACCAACCATCAACTTCTAATCCACTCTTAACTCCTCTTTAATTCCTGGATAACATATTTAACAAAGTTCATAAATCTGTGTAATGGACCTACATCACCATATAAAATTTACCTCAATCTATGAAAATATAGGAATATTTTGAAAGCTGGAATGGTCGTTTATTATCCAAAGGGTTCAAATGAAATCCTTGTTCAATTTGAGCAAAAATATTTGAATAAATCTTGTACTTTGCGTACATAAGAATTCTTAGGAGTAAAAAAAAACCATTAGACCCAACAAGCTCCTCTTTCTGATAGATTGATCCCATCTACTCTCCTCAGCACATCCCCACATTTATTGTCTTTCCAAAACCATATCCAACTGCTTGCTTAACCAACTTATACAGTTTGCTTAAATAATTTTCCTGCTAATTAGTCCACTATATTACTCTTCTCATGGGAACTCTACCCAATTGTCATGACTCTATTCTACCTCAACTCTCTAATTTTATATTTTTTATTCCAGAAAGGAGAAATTAAATTTTAGAAAAATAACTCACCACTCAAATATAGACTAAGGCAATGCCAAGGATAAGTGGTTTTAATTATAAGAGACCATACAAACTGGGGTTCTTTTCATTCGAACAAAGAAGGTTAAGAGGAAATCTGATACTGCTGTTCAAATTATGAAGGTCTTTGATAAGGTTATTTTCAATGGTTGGTGAGTTGGTAACTAGAGGGCATAAATTTAAGATCATCATCAAAAAAATAAAGGGAGAAGTTAGGACAACTTTTTTTTACATAGGCTTTTATGTCATGATAACAATGAAAAGGAGCAGTGGAATTGGTACAGAACATTGTTAGGACATGATACCAACTAAAAACAGCAGTGGAATTGGTAAAGGCAGCTCAGAAATTACAGACTGAGGACAAGATATGTAAGTGGGCAAAACAATGGCAGAAGAAGTTTAATACAGACAATTTTAAAGTGAGACATATAGGAAGAAAACATAGATGACAGAGTGTACCAGGACAGGTTAAATGGCCTGGCATGAACATAGAGCAAGATGGGTGAGTTAGTAAAGGGAATCCATTAACCAAACTCAGCTAGACATGTACACATAACTGCTTTTTCCTGACACAATGTAGATCGGAAACATACTCTTGAGCCAACCAGTTAGAAAAGGAAGATAAGACTAAGAAAGCAGAAGTGGAAGCAGACATGACAATCTATGATTAAGCACAATGTAAACTAAATTTAAAATGAACAATGGAGAGACTCAATTAAGTTAACAAAACATGATTGTAATAAACTAACAACAACAACTCACATTTATATAATGCCTTTAACGTAGTAAAACATCCCAAGGTGCTTCACAGGAGTGATTATCGACCTAAGGAGAATGGAAAATTACTAAGAGAAAAGGGATGAGCTCAGCCTAACAATGTAAGGAATGTATCCTTGAGAAGTACAGATAAGAATTGGGGCTCTTAGTTCCCATGGTTTCATGCCAAAACCAATCTTGTGACATCTACTGAGTCAGTATGAGTGACAGCTGCAGACAAAGAAACTACAAGTAGGTGTGTTTCAAGAAACGTATCAATATGTAAAACCCTCTGTCAGGTGAACTGAGCGGTAGGAACAACCTCGACTGGTGATGCTCCTAGCCTTCAATGAGTCTCTGCTGGTGAGTGTATAGACACATCGCTTGCTTGTATTAATCATTTGCACTGTCCGAAACATGGAATGAGGAAATGGCAGAGAAATTAAATAAATACTTTGTTTCTGTCTTCACGGAGGAAGACACAAAAAACTTCCTAGAAATACGAGAAAACCAAGGGTGTGACGAGAATGAGGAACTTAAAGAAATTATTATTAGTAAAAAAACAGTACTAGCAAAATTAATGGGACTAAAAGTCGACAAATCCCAAGGACCGGATGACCTACATCCTAGAGTTTTGAAAGAGGTGGCCATTGGGATAGTGGACGCATTGGTTGTCATCTTCCAAAATTCTATAGATTCTGGAACGGTTCCTGCAGATTGGAGGATAGCAAATGTAACCCCACTATTTAAGAAAGGAGGGAGAGAGAAAACGGGGAACTACAGACCTGTTAGCCTCACATCAGTAGTTGGGAAAATGCTGGAATCTATTATAAAGGATGCAATAACTGGGCACTTAGAAACTAATAGTAAGATTGGGCAGAGTCAACATAGATTTATGAAAGGGAAATCCTGTTTGACAAACCTATTGGAGTTCTTTGAGGATGTAACTAGTGGAGTAGACAAAGGGGAACCGGTAGATGTGGTGTATCTGGATTTTCAGAAGGTCTTCGATAAGGTCCCACGCAAGAGGTTGGTGAACAAAATTAGGGCACATGGAATTGGGGGTAATATACTAGCATGGATTGAGAATTGGTTAACAGACAGAAAACAAAGAATAGGGATAAACGGGTCTTTTTCAGAATGGCAGGCTGTGACTAGTGGGGTACCGCAAGGATCGGTGCTTGGGCCCCAGCTATGGAATATAATGTGGATAAATGTGAAGTTATCCACTTTGGTAGAAAAAACAGAAAGGCAGAGTATTTCCTAGATGGTGAAAGATTAGGGAATGCAAATGCTCAAAGGGACCTGGGTGTCCTTGTACATGAGTCACTGAAAGTGAATGTGCAGGTGCAGCAAGCCATTAGGAAGGCAAATGGTATGCTGGCCTTCATTACAAGAGGATTTGAGTACAGGAGTAAAGAAGTCTTACTCCAATTATATAGGGCCTTGGTGAGACCACACCTGAAGTACTGTGTACAATTTTGGTCTCCTTACCTAAAGAAGGATATACTTGACGTAGAGGGAGTGCAACAAAGGTTCACAAGATTGATTCCTGGGATGGCGGGACTGTCGTATGAGAAGAGATTGAGTAAACTAGGCCTGTATTCTCTTGAATTCAGAAGAATGAGAGGGATCTCATTGAAGCATACAAAATTATTACAGGGCTTGATAGGATGGATGCTGGGAGAATGTTTCCCTTAGCTGGGGAGTCTAGAACCAGGGGCCACAGCCTCAAGATAAAGGGTAGGCCATTCAGGACTGAGATGAGAAGAAATTTCTTCACACAGAGGGTGGTGAATCTTTGGAATTCTCTACCCCAGAGGGTTGTGGAGGCTCAGTCATTGGATATATTCAAAACCGAAGTCGCTAGATTTCTGACTAGGAAGGGCATCAAGGGGTATGGCGATAGGGCCGGTGAATGGAGTTGAGGCAGAAGATCAGCCATGATCTCATTGAATGGCAGAGCAGGCTCGAAGGGCCGCATGGCCTACTCCTGCTCCTATTTCTTATGTTCTTATCTCTGTCAAATTGATCTGACTCATGGGTCTCGAGCCTTTATTCACGGAGATCACTCTGACTACGACAGATATACTCCATGATTGGTGTTAAAATAGCTAAGGATGAAGCTTAAAGAGACCTAGGAATTCTAGTAGATTCAACGCTAAACATATCGAACCTATGCAGAGCAGAAATCAATAGTCAATGGGATGTTGAACTACATAGCCAATGTAAGTCAAAGCAGCTTATGATCAAACTTTACAGTGCTCTAGTCAGAGCACACTTTTAATAATGCATCCAGTTCTGGTCACCAAGAAACAAGAGAGACATTCAAGCACTAGAGGCAGTGCAGAAAAAAGCCATGAGGCTAATCCTGAGTGTATGTGGTCTGAGTTATGAGGAAAGACTGGAGAAATGGGCTTTTCAGTCTGGAATAGATACATCGGAGTGATAATCTTATCAAGGTATACAAGATTTTTAAGGGTATAGAAAATGTTAATCCATAATATTACTTTAAATTAAACTGTGGAAATAGAACGAGGGGACATAGGTTCAAACTAATAAAGGTAATTTTAGGACTGATATAGGGATATTCTTCTTCACACAAAGAGTGATGAACCTGTGGAATGGGCTCCAAGATAAAGTAGTGGAGGCAAATACCCTGGAATCATTTAAGAAACAATTGGATGTTACAAGGGAAAATAATAGGATCTCTCTGGATGGGCCAAATTACCTTCCTTATGATAATTATCATTTACTCTTGTGACATGGAAATCCCGACCAGAAACAGTGATGGAAGCAGAATTCATAGTTGCTTTTAAAAGGGAAGTGGATAAATATTTGAAAATAATTAAAAGGGCAGGGACTGGGACTAAGTGAGTTCGCTCTATTGAGAGTTTGCACAGGCACAATATGCTTAATGGTTTTCTTCTCTTCTGTAGTATTCTATGATTAGTGAGTTTAAACAGTTAAATCTGGGAATGAAAGCTGCTTGGTGTAGCATTCAGTGAAAAACCACAGAATGACTGTCAACAAGTAGGATTGTATTAACTGATGCTAGGGGTTACATTTGGACTTCCAGCAATTTAATGCAATTTAGATAATGTATTGAATTTTATCTCGCTGAACATTTGACCCGAGGGAAGACATGGTTCAAAAGTTCATCAGTCTTCTGTATTGGGTCAATAACCCCCTCCTCCAAAATCAAAAATACTTATTACATTGCAAACAGTAATTATGTTCTTTGACCAAAAGGCAAGATACAATTTGTTGCACCCTTATACATATGTACATGTACTTCTTTTTTGAAAGTCTATGAAAATGATTGTGATTTTTACTGGCAAGTATGCCTTGTACTGCAAGGTAAATGATTTATAAATCTTTATGAGCTAGAGTAGGTGATCAGAATTCAGATCTACACGATAAAGTGACCTAGAAGGGTAGATTGACTTAGTACTAAACAAGACTTCAATGTACAAAATGTTTCTGAAAAATTCATGGAAATTGTTTTTATTTCAAAGAAAATCATAGTGGATTTTCTGCTTTTATTAATTAGCATCTGTGAATTCAAATGTCTAAAATATGTATTAACATCCAATGAACAATGATTAATACAAAAGTAACCCAGATAGATTCTCCTTTCCGCCTCCTGATTGCAAGGTTTCGGAGTGTGTTCAGGATATACCAGATGCCTGAAAATTCTTAATATCTGTATTTCACATGCATTTTGAATATGGTAAATCACATCACTGAGACAGGGTAAAATGATTGTTAGCAGTTCTGGCTCTGTGCTACAAGGCAGACAAAATTGAACTTTTAAAATTGAGATGTAAAGTAAGTTATGATATCAGCTGTTGCATTTTTACCAGGTCTTGATTGTGTTATGCGTTGTTCCCACCAGCAATGTAGGTGGACAACTGATGTAGAAACTGGCAGGAAATAGAACAGGCCTTTAGTGATGATTTAGTAATTAACTTGCAAACCACCCATTGCAGAGCAGAGAGCTACTTTACAGTAAAGATGACTGAATCTAATAATTGTTAGGGTGATTAAGTTCAATTACAGTTTGTTTCTGCAGTACCAGAAATTAAATGTCAGTTGAATAAATAGTAAATTAATATAGTCATCTTGAATAGTCCTTGTATGCACAAAATAATTGATTGCAATTGTCATACATTCAAAGCTGTTTAATAGGAAGAGTTGAATAAAGGTTGTTTGCCATGTGGTTTTCTCTGCAAAGATGCTTCTATTATCTGATATATTCTTAGGATTCTGTGGAAGGTATAATAATGACAAATAATAGCTTGATGTGCTGGTGTACTGAGTTACTCACCATGGAGCACTAGTATATGCTCTTAATTCTCCCCATGCTACGAGGGATCTAAGCCAACCTACTGATAGGAAAAACACTTCCTAAGAGAGGAAATCATAAATTGAGTCAAGATGTCCACTTTGCCTTACAGAATTGCTGTTGATGGCAACAGTACTTTCAAAAGCAACCTTGAGGTATAAATTACCTGACACCAGTACCATCAGAGGCACTAAGGGCTCGATTTTTATTTCCGATGCGGGTTGGAGTCGGGTTGCGTGGTGGGCGGGTTCTGGAGCCGCTTCCGGCGGGATCAGCTGCTGATGTCCGATTTTGATTTAATCAGCTTGTTGATTTCAATGGGGCGCGCTGGCCGGTCCAATGAGTGCGATCGGGTCGGCTGGCCGCCTCTGATGACGTCATCATAGCAGCTGGTTTTAAAGCTACTGTTAGATTCGAATTTGGAGAAACTCTAGACGGAGACGGAATTGAGGACAAGTTCAGAATTTATTAAAATAAACAAAAGACTTGTGCACAAGGGAGAGCCACTCAGCTTCCTCAAGCTAGGGGCGCACTCTCTGAGGAACAAGTAACGGTTCATTCAAGTTATACATTTCTATAAGCACCGCCCACTTACTACAGAATGGGGCGTACGCGTACAAACAGTGTCACTACAGTTACTCTCTATTGGTTATATGGTTAGTCACTCAACTGTCGGGCCCTTCACCTTGAACCCTGACCATGCCAGTCACAGATGTTGGTTGCCTCATCCTACTCCCCAAATTCTTGCTGTTATCTCTTCCTTTGCGGGCATAGTTTATAGTTTGAGAAAACATATTTTATCCCTGGCTGTCGGACAGAGCGGGGTGGCTCAAGGCTGTAATGGCTTGGATGCTCAGTGACTGGAACCGTGTTGGTCATTAATTGCTCCCTTATCTCTTGGGAGACCAGCTTCGAATAGTAGATGTACCCCCGTGCCTGGAACTGTGTTGGTTGTTAATTGCTCCCTTATCTCTTGGGAGGCCAGGCTGTGCTTTGACAATGGCTCTACTGAGGTTGTGAATACATATATCCCAAGGTTTGATAAGGGGAGGGAGGCACCTTCCAGTCTACAAATATGCCTTAATTAGCTAAACCTACTATCCGAAATAAGTAGAGGGTAATGTAGTCAAGTATCCCAGCATTCTTTGGGAACAAGCAGGATCCTTCAGTAGTAGTCAAGTATCCCAGAGTTCTTTGGGAACAAGCTGGATCCTTCACTGCCATTCAGCCTAAGCCTTTCTCTTCTGCATTCTGATACTCAGTGAGATTGCTCCATCCACAATGACTTCTTCCAGAGGCAAGGCAGCTCCTCGATTTAATGATGAGTCCCTCCATGTTCTTGTGGATGCTGTAAGAGGGCGCAGGGAGATTCTCTTCCCTCCTGATGGCCGGAGGAAGTCTCCTCAGCAGACCAAGGCAGCCTGGCTGCGCATTACTGAGGAGGTCAGCGCAAGGTCCATTTGTTCACGCTCCTGGATCCAGTGCCGAAAAAGATTTAATGATCTTGTGCGAACATCAAAAGTGAGTATCCCATCACACTTACCTTCAATCTGCTTCCCTTCTCTTCTCATCACCAGCACTTTGCGTTGTAAGCCTGCTCCTCCACATACCACCTTACCCTTACTTCCCTTGCACCCTTACCTATCCATCTGTGTCTCTGCACTGAATCACTTCAGCATCCTGCCTATGCACCCCTTAGACTCACTCTCACTGTCATGCAGTGACAACAACTAACAACGCACAGGGAGCTAGCTTCCTCTTGGCACCTTACCCCATCTTCGTCTCACTCAAAGCTTCTATGGTAGGGATTCTTCACACTCACTCCATCACTGTGGCTGAAACACCGCTTGTGTCCCTCCTTGCAGGAAAAGATAGCCCAGAATAAGAGGGAGAGAGCAATGACTGGAGGAGGAACACCTACCCTAGCAACATTGACAAGTGCTGAGAAGGCTGCATATGAAATTGTTGGAGGTGGCGAGGACCTGGAAGTGGGCGATGGAGAGACGGGCACACTAGAGGAAGCTGGTGACATAATAGAGTTTCATCCCTCTCATTGACATTTAGTGATTGACTGCAATGGCATATGATGTTCATAGAGAATTGTGTTGTATCATCTGCTCAAAAGATTGTGTCTGCTACATCAATATCAGATGTCTAAATCATGCCTTTACTCTCCCACAGGACCATCGAGCGCCCCCCTCCCCACGGTCCAGGACGAAGAGCCGGACATCTCCTCAGAGGAACCTGAAGCCTCTGAGGGAGCAGCGTCACCAAGACTCAGTGCACCCAGCACCAGCGCAGCAATGCACACCTCGGTGGGGCCATCGCGAGTTAGAGTAGTGTTGCTACCTGGTCTATCACAGCGCAAAAGTGAGCATCAGCAGATGGTGGAGACAGCGACAGCAGTGGAGAGTCCTTGGCGGAGGTCGCAGGACTTTTCTAGCTCTGCTGAGCTGCAGGCAGACACTGTGCCTCTGGGGCCATCCAGAAAAAGAGCGTCTTGGGAAATACAGGAACAAGTGCAGGAGTCTCTGGAAGGGTTTGCCTCCAGGGTTATTGCGAGTGTGGATAGAATGGAGGAGTCCATCTCTAACATCAGCACTGCCGTGGTGGAGGCAATGGCGCATGAACGCACCACCATGGATAGGATGGCAACCTCCATGGATAGGATGGCAACCTCCATGGAAAGACTGGCTACCTCAGTGGAAAGGATGGCTACGGCCATGGAGGAAATATGTCGCCAGAGTCAGGGAAACCTGGTGACTGTTCAAAATAGAATGTCATCTCTGGAGGAGCGATGGGCAGCTATTGAGCAGAGAGACCAGAGCTTCATGGACGGCCTTTTGATGAGGACTGCCAGTGCAGATACGGGTCCTCATGGTCCCCCTGATGTGCAGCAAGGTGCTCTCCAGCCACTTGCCAGTACTGAGGTGCGGCTGACCCATGAGAGGGATGTTGTTGGCAGGACACAAGGAAGTGTGGGCTCCTCTCAAAGTGCTCACATGACCATGCCACTGCAGAGCCCTCAGTCAGAGACCCACTTTGCGGAGACAACTGAAATGGCCGTTTCAGCCCCTGCACAGCCGCAGGAAGAGCAGATTGTTGAAGAGCCCTCCCAGGCTCCCAAACCCAGAGGACACCCGCCAAAGGCATCTAAGCAGGTGCAGCATCCTAGTCAGCAAGGTGCCTCTACATCTGCTGAAGCCACAGGGGAAGCACCACGTAGAAGCACGCGTAAGAGAAAGATTAAGTCTAGAGAAACATATAGTAACAAGGGGACTCTCGTGGGTGTTTTGTCTTTTTTTTCTGACTGTTCTTGCTTTATGATCCTTTTGTTATGTGTTAAAGAAAAATTATGGCAAACAGTTGTTTGTGTGGCCTAAGTGTTCTGGGAAATGGCAAAAGCGCATTGAGGGCTCAGGGCGACTTGCTTTTGTAATACTGATGGTGAAAGTGATAGGAAATAACTGGGTATAGCAGAGATGATGTATGACGTTGGACAAATGTCGCCTACAATTACAGAGCCATATGGTAGCCACCTATGGTTAAAGAGTAAGCTTATGCGAATGTGGCATGGCAGTGTGCATACCCTGCTTGACGGGCAGCAGTGAGCTTGAGGGATGCTGCATTGGTCACAACAGGGCATGCAAGGTGCCCCTCGTCCTCCTCCTACTCCTCTTCCCAGAAAGATCTGCGCTGAGCCACGCAGCTGCTGCTCCTCCGATTATGAGGACCAGGATGAGAGGACATAAATTTTTCCCATCCCCTTGCTTATGATTTCATTTGAGGCAAGAAGCTTGCAAGCGCACAGTCGAAGTGGCCAGAAATTATTCCATTCATGTCACACTGCAGATGGGTGTCAGCTTGAACAGTCACAAGGTCAGTAGATGTGCAAAATCTTATCCAGACCTACAACAGCAAAGTTGTTGCATTTGAATGTCAGCCATGTTTCAGGGGCGCTTTTAAAGTGCTCCACCAATGACTACAAATCATGTCCTCCAGCAACTCGTCTCCTTGAACCTGGCCTGTTTCTGACAAGACGGGAAACAGGAGCCAGAAGCACGAAAATGGGAAACCACTATCAAAATAGGATTAGCAAGGCAGTTAACAGGCTCTTAACTGCCTTAACTACCTGTTCCACCGGTTCCAGTGGGGTCAGTTTGGGAGCAGCTGAACAGACACTCATGAAAATCGGGTGGGGGCGGGATGGAGGCGGGTTGGGTGTATCAAGCCATTTTTTCTGATTTTCGCTACAGTCCCGCTTCCAAACCCACCTCCTCAGGGCTATTAAAATCGAGCCCTTAGGGGGAGAAATTCAGTATCGCCCCATTTGGGGTGCAATTATCGGCCGGGCGCAAAGATTAGCGCCTGGCACTAATTATCGCCACCGACTGCAAACTTGACTTTTATCGCCCCTGGAGGTGATTGGAGCGCTAAATCAGGCGCTTCACACCTGTCTTAAGGCGCAAAGGCCGAGGAGCGAGGCGCTACCTCAGAGCGCTGGCGAAGCTCATGTAATGTCAGTCAGCAATGGAACACACACACAATGGCACGGGCCAGTTCTTAAAGGGGATGGTTAATCTCACTTTCCATCCACATCCTACTCATTGCAGCCTTGAATCTTGGTCTGGAGAGACCTGCACATCAAATCTGCTGGAAAGAACAATGGAGAGTACCAGGCAAAGAGCTCAGAGTGCAGCCCCCACAATCTCTTCTAAATCGATACAAGGAATGGCAAATCAAAATGAACCTGCAAAGTGCTGCTCAGTACCCAAAACTCCTTCACACAACGTTGAAACTCTCCAGAAGTCTCTCTCTCTCTCAGAATGCGTAGTTCAAAAATGGCACCAACAATAATAGGCAGGAAGTGGTCACCTTTAAATAGCGCTCCCCCTTTCCCTTCATGACTGCAGAACGCTCCACTCAAACTGTCGTTGCTAGCGTCAGGCGGTAAGGCAGGGGGCGCCACTCAATATCCGCTCCGGGGCGATACCGGGGCGTTGCGCACTCGACTGACGTCACGATCTGCCGGCGCAGGAGAGTGTTTAGCGCCGCCGCAAAATGTCTAGTTAATTTCGCGAGCGGCGCAAACTTCGCCGCGCCTGGGCGCTAGATGCTTTGCGCCCCATTAGCGCCCTCTTAAGGCGCTAACGGGAGGCGCAACCAACTGAATATTTCCCCCTTAGTCTCTCCGCTGTGAAGAGTCTTGAGATGTTTTCTGTGTTGAAAATACTATATAAATGGAAGTAGTTGTTCTTGACTCTCTTCCATTGTTTTATAGTAGTCGATGTAATGTCATTGGGAGAGATGTGTGTTGCTTAGACTGGAGGAGGAATGAAAATAGTGTGCCCTAGCGGTCAGTGAGGGGTCCACTCTTGTTCTTGTTGGCCCAGATTTTGTATGGAGAATAACGGTGAGGCTATCAGCGTTCACTGATATTACGGAGAAAATCGGAAAGCAACTTCTGACATCTTCACATGCACATTTAAAGGCGGAAATCCGGAAGTTGCTGTCAGAGATACCCTGCTTCTTTACAGGGTGCGCTGTAACAGTCCTCGGATATAGACACAGCATTGAAAGACATGCAATGGTTGAACTTGGGGTACTTGCCCACTAGTTCCCCGCTAAAGATGCAATAAAAAGTTAGGGCTGGTGCATTCAGGAGTAAGTGATAAGTGATAATTACTGCCAAATAACCTCTCTGGCCCTGAAAATGTAATTCTATAAGTGTGGAGTCTCATTCCTTCAGAAGTTAATTAGTGTTGGAGATTAAAAAAAATTAAAAAATTTTTTTTTACTGTTTCTGTCTGTCTCTTTTATCTCTCTTTCTTAATCCCATCTGTCCTTTGCAATCTTTATTCTGCTTTATACTTCATGGTTTAGACTCTGGATTTTGCTGGATCCCACCCGCACGGTCCGAGGGGACCCGGGAGACAGCGGGAAACCCAGAAGGTCGGGTTTCCCGGCATGCTGTGGAGTTCTCCACAGTGTGTGTGTGACGTCAGGGGCAGGTTCCCTGCCCAAAGTCGACCTGATTGACAGGCTGGCTTCCAGTCATGCGGGGAGCTCGGAGAAGGAGGCCGCAGCAACAGGTAAGTGCTGGGCCCAGGATGGTGGGGGGGTCCGATCTAAAGCCCGCGAAAACTTTGTGGGCAACTGTCAGCAAGGTGAACGGCAAGAGCCGTTCGTTCGCTGTTGACCGCAAAATCCGGGCCGTTATATACAGTTAATTTGGACTAAGGAATAGAGAACACAATCTTGAAATTTGGTGATGATACAAAGGAGCTTTGACAAACAGCAAGGAGTGTTTGTTACCAGTCATTTTCTATTGGGGCAGAAATTAGGCTCGCCACGGGTGAGTACGCACTATGTACTCACCTGTGGACGGAACGAAAGTGCCGGTTTCTTGCATGCACTGTGCATGCGCGGGAAACCGGCACTTCCGTTCCCCTGAAGGAAGGGGTTCAGAGGTCAAACGCGCACGCCGGAGGGCCAGCGCGTTCACCTCGCACTTCGTTTTTTTCTTACAGGTTCCTCCGTGAGGGTAAGCACGGAGAAGATGCACATTGAAAAAGGAGGCGCAAGGCCTTCTTTTAACAAGGTAAGTGTTGATTTTATTAAAATTTTAACATTTTTTTCACAGATTTATCTTTTTTAATTACTTTAAAGAAAGGTAAGTTTAGTTTTAGCCCCGTTAAAAAGTGTAATTAATTTTTTCAAACATTTAAATTTTTGTTTAAAATAGTTAATTAATGTAATTTATAGTTATTTTAAAAATGTGATGTTTAAAAAAAAAATTATTTGTAGTTTTAGGGATGTTTTGGTCTGTCAAATCTATGAATGAAAGATGGTCTGCTGCCATTGGCTCTCCATGGCCCACGTGATCCCAGGGGACACATTGCACTAACTACGCCCCTGGGATACGCAAGCACTGCGCGCCGGCAGTTGGAGGAGGCCCAGGACCGGAATCCCCCGCGGGCCCAGGGGTCAACGGCAGGCGCGGTAGGTAGGTGCGCACGCGATCCTTGCACCCGCGGGAAGCCAGGGAGCCGAATATCTGGCCCATTATGTTCATTTGAACAAATCACCCAAAGGTCCATTAAACACAAAGGTTTCCCACAAGTACTTATGCTGCCTTTGACATGACATTAACTTTCAAAGTCTGTATATAAGTGCAAAGAAGAATGCAAGTTTTATTCTAAACTCTTTGCTATGCAGTGTTCACATGTTGGGGAATTAGCTCAAGCAGCTTAGTGGTACAGTTTTTTAGAGGGGATTGCAGTTGAGGCAATATCTTCCATTTTCACGCAGTGCATAAAGCAGGAGTTTCGCTTTACTTTAACGTTCTTGGATTCTCTATTAAACTCAATGACTTTTGTTATTATTACAACTCAATCACACGCTAAAAAATAATGTCATTAATGATTAAACCATTAACTCCTATTTAATCAAACACCAAATTTTAATACAACAAAATTCAGATTGCAAGTGTTAGCATCAAACACAGAAAAAGTAACTCTGGAGAGCATAGACCGTGTTCTGACAAGTTATCTTTGCTGCAACTGCTAAGAACTAGCAGAATTTTATTTAGAATTTAAAAGAATATCAATTACCTGTTCTTTGCTTTTAAATTGTTTCAGTTGTTTTTGGGGATCACTTTCTTGGTATTTTCCTACCTTTGGTCTCCATGTCTGATTCTGCCTGTGTTTCTTACATTTGAATACCCAAAGAAAGGTGCTGGTACTTTGGCTGTTGACATGAAAAGGACATTCTTGAGTTTCCCCATTGGCTTAATTGGTAGGTGCACTGCCCAATGTCAAACTGAACGATGTGGACCAGAAAGATCACAGACTCAGTACCCAGCCTGTGCTGCATTAGGTGATATTAGCTTTGGAGATAGTAGGAGCACAATAATTGGATTCAGCACCTCTGGTTAGGGAAGTCAACCAGGGTTCCATGTCCTGAGCACTGTTTAGGCTCCCCTGCTGGAAAGTGTACACGTGGATACCGAGTGAGGACTGGGTCAGGGTCGGCTGCGATGGACCTCATTCTTGGATAGCCTCATGCACTTCCTGTCTAAACTCACACGTGAGAAATGGTCACTTTGGTGAGTAACCAGAGGGTAATTGCTGCCTGTAGAATTGTATACCAATGTTAGTCATTGCCTTAGGAATAAAAGGAGGGAGAAAACAAACAAAAAAGAAAAGCTGCCTCTTTATATGTCCCATATGTTTGAAAAATACTTATACATCCCTTTGCAATAAATGTTTTAGGAAACCATAATAGTGACAAGTCCTTTATGGAGTTGCTGCCAATTGGCTAATCTCTACTGATTAATTTATTGCCTAACAAATCTTCCTGATGGTTCAGCAAGTTTATCCAGTAATTAAGTGAGCCATGCAGGTTCAATCTCCAGTCTGTGCTGAGTTAGCTAGACTCAGGTGAGGTAACCTCATCCTGAAACTTCCTGCCTCTTTCCCACTGATGGGCCGTGATTTTTCCGACGCTCAGAGGGCGGGTTCGGAGGCGGGTCAGCTATTAAAATCGGAATGATTGACAACGGGTTGGGAACCCGCCGCGAACCCGCCTCCATGTAAGTTTCCAACGTGTCGGGTCTGCGATTTCAGAACAGACCCGACACTAAGCGGCGGGGGAGGCATTTAAGATCGTTAACTGCTTGTTAAGTGCTTGTTAACTACTAGTTTGCCAGCCTTTTTCTATTTTCCCACATTTTCAATGGGGTTCACGACATTCGGAGATCACGTCAGGTAAGCATGTCGGGAGTTCCAACGAGCTGAATAATTCACAGCTGCAACTGCAGTATAAAAGCTAACCTTTCACATCTGTTCAGTTTGCAATGTCAGAAGTTGCTGATTTCAGAATTTGGAAGACACATTTGATCTGTATTGAGGCTGTAAGTGTGTGTTGTAAACTTTATATGCACTGTCACCTCCTTGGAATAACCTCTCTTCCCATTGACAGATTGCTTCCAACATCTCATCCTCAACTGCCATATATAACAGCAGAATGGGAACGATTTATACTCTCTCACCCTGGACCTCAGAATCTGAAGAGTATCAGCCGCATCAGCAGCAGAACCAGGCACAGCAGCAGCACCAACAACAAGAGCGTCAACCTTCTCCTGAGCCACCTGATGCTGCACAGGGCAGAGGCCGTCAGCGCAGGGCTGCACCGCACCGCAGGAGATACCCCCAACACAGGGTTTACTGGCAGAGGATGAGCTTCCTCAACATGACTGAGCAGCAGTGCCAAAGGAGGCTGATACTTTCGCGACAGGTAGTCGCAGACATTTGCACAATGCTGCACCAACACCTGCAGCCCAGAGGACCTGGTGGACACTCCTAACCAGTGGCTGTCAAAGTCACCACCGCCCTCAACTTCTTTGCGTCAGGCTCCTTCCAGGGATCAGCAGTAGACATCAGCGGCATCTCCCAGTCGGCCGCACACAGATGCAGGTTACTGATGCCCTCTTTGCCAAGTCCGCCAATTACATCCACTTGTCCACTGATGAAACCAGTGTTACCGAGCGGGCGCTAGGCTTTGCCACTCTAGCTGGCTTCCCACGGGTGCAGGGCGTCATTGACTGCACACATGTGGCCCTTAGGGCACCCCATCAGAACCCAGCAGTATTTATCAACTGCAAGGGCTTCCACTCCCTTAACGTGCAGCTGGTGTGCAACCATAGGAAGAGCATCATGCATGTGTGTGCCAAGTTCCCTGGCAGCTGCCATGACTCTTACATCCTGCGCCAGTCCACTGTGCCTCAGCTCTTCGCTCCGCCAAATGAACTTCCCGGCTGGCTCCTTGGAGACCAGGGCTATCCCCTGAAGATGTGGCTGATGACACCATTGAGGAGGCCATCAAACGAATCTGAGGAGCGTTAACATCAAAGACACATTTGCACCAGAAGTGTCATAGAGCAAACAATAGGGTTGCTCAAAATGCGCTTCAGATGCCTGGACAGATCTGGTGGAGTCCTTCAGTATGCACCAGCCAGGGTCTCGAGAATCGTCGTTGTCTGCTGTGCCCTGCACAACATTGCACTGCAGCGAGTAATAGCGCTGAATGAGGAACACGGCGCAGAGCACGCAGCCTCTTCAGGGGAGGAGGAGGAGGAGGAGGAGCAGAATGAGGTTCCAGATGAGGAAGACCTGGAGGAGGCGGCTGACCCAGTGCGACCAGCACGTGAGCACACTGCTGCCTGTGATGCCAGGGATGGCCTAATCAATGCCATATTCACCTAACTTTATGCAGCACAGACATATGGCTGCCACATGCACATGAAGGTTGCCATGACCACACTTCAACACCATGCGTCTACATGAAACTGAGCAGAGCTAGGAGCATTCTGCGACCTCCGACGAGGACTTTGCACTGCTGTCCCTGTCTCCACCATCTGTTCTTGCTCACTTGTGACTTATGATACACCAGGTGACAATGAACTGTGCATTCCTTACACTATCACCACCATTGCTGGACATAAAAGGTACCCTTACCCTTCACAATGCCACTTCCAATTGTGGGCACACATATGGCAACGAATTCAAACATTCGCAAAACATTACTTTATTACAACAAAATAAAAGAACAGAAACTTAACATTCATTTATAGCAAAACACCCAAGTGACTACCCTTGTGACTATTTAAGTGGGAGCTTTCTTTTACGCGTGCTTCTACATGGTGCTACCCCTGTGGCTTCAGCAGATGTAGAGGCAGCCTGCTCACTTCCCTGCTGCGCCTGCTTAGACGCCTTTGGCAGTCATCCTCTGGGTTTTGGGGCCTGTGAGGACCCCGCCAAAGTCCGCTCCTCCTGCAGCTGTGCAGAGGCAGACTCGGCCATCACTGTTCGGGGAAGCATCTGGGGCTCTGACCGAGGGGTTGGCATGGGGGTGGTAGTTTGAGTGCTTGGAGAGGAGCCCCCACTTCCATGTCCCCTCCCACCATCATCCCTCTCATGGGCCACCCGCACTTCTCTGCTAGCAAGTAGCTGGAGAGCACCTTGCTGCACATCAGTGGGGCCATGAGGGCCCATGTCTGTACTGACATTCCTAAGAACAAAAACCTCCATGAACCTCTGGTTTCTCTCCTCAATAGATGCCCATCTATCCTCCATAGATGACCTTCTATTTAGAAGTGTTACCATGTTCTCCTGAGTCTGGCGATTTATGTCCTCCATGGAGGTTGCTATCCTTTCCATGGTGGTACCTACATTCGCCAGTGCGTGCGCCATGGTGTTGCTCATATTTGAGATGGACTCCTCCATTCTCTGCACACTCACTGTCACCGTGGTTGCAAACCCTGTCAGAGCCTCCTGAACTTGTTCCTGAAGCTCCAGGATCTCCCTCTTCCTGGATGGTCCCCGAGGCTCAGCGTCTACATGCAGCTGAGCAGAGCTAGGAGACTCCTGCGGCCTCCGACGAGGAGTCTCCACTGCTGTCCCTGTCTCCACCATCTGCTCTTGCTCACTTGTGACTTGTGATACACCAGGTGACAACACTACTCTATCTCGCATAGGACCCACCGAGGTGTGCCTCTCTGCGCTGGTGCTGGGTGTGCTCATTTCTGCTGACGCTGCTCCCTCAGAGGCTGGAGGATCCTCTGAGGAGTGCTCCTGCTCTTCCTCCTGGACAGTAGGGAGGGGGGCTCTTGATGGTCCTGTGGGAGAGTAAAGACATGAGTTAGACATGTGATATGTAGATTGCAGACACATCCCATTATGCACATGATGAGCATTCAATTTCTGTTGACATCAAATCCCATATGAGTCACTCATGAATGCCAAATAAGATGTATGGCAAATAATTCTGGCACCAGGTTGTTCTACTGAGCCCCTCTCCCCGTCCCCCACTTTAAGCTGGTCAACTACTCCTGCGATGTCCAGAGTTGCCTCCTCAGCGTTGGTGAGCTCAGCCAACGATGGTGATCCTCCTCCTGTTCTCTCCCTCTCCCTCTTATTGTGGGCTCTCTTTTCCTGCAATGAGGGAAAGAAGTGCAGTTTTAGTGGGAGTGATGGAATGAGTGTAAAGAATGGATAGGATAGATGTTTAGAGGGAGACTATGATGGAGTGGGGTGCCAATACCAAGTTCCCTCCTTTTGAGTTGTTAGTTGTTGTCATTGCATAACATTGAGGGTGAGTGTGAGGGGTGCATAGTAAGATGGGGATGTGATTCTGTAGATAGGGAGAGAGGGATGGGTAATGGTACAAGGGATGTTGGGGTGAGTTAGGATGTGCAGGAGTAGGGTTGGCAATGCAGAGTGATGGGGATGTGATGACAGGCACAGCAGAATGAAGGTAAGTGTGCTGTTATACTCACTTTTCCTGAACGCAGGAGATCATTAAATCTCTTCCTACATTGCGCCCAGGTGCGAGCAACCGCAGACCTTGCATTCACCTCCTCAGCTATTTGCAGCCAGGCTGCCTTTGTCTGGTGAGGAGGTTTCCTCCTTCCATCCCCAGGGAATAGAACCTCCCTGTATCCTCTGACTCCCGCCACAAGAACATGGATGGAGTCATCGTTGAAGCATGGTGCAGCCCTTAGTCTCTCTGCAGGCATTTTTCAAAGAAGCAGCACTCAGGAGCATAAAATCAGAAGTGAGAGCAAATGGGGGCATGGCCCCCTTAAATAGTCCAGCAACGAACGCATCATCAGAGGCCCTCACCAGACCCGCACCTTGTAATTGGGCCGGGTAACGCGCACGGTGGGCTTAACAAGCCCAATCGGCGCAAAATTGTTTGCACAGAGCGGCTGGAGCCGGGAGCCAGACTGGGTCCCGCCAACTACGTCTCCCGCTGCGAACCCGCCTCCGCTGGGAAAATCCAGCCCATGGTGTGGCTGTCCCTATCTTCCCCAGAGCCTACATGCTGGGCAGCGGGAGTGCCTAGTGCCCCCTGAGTCAGGTGGCAAGTGCCTTTAATATGTAAATCAGGGTCTTCTGAGTTCTGACCCAGATTGCCATGTTAGGACAGTATTGGCCGAAGCATGCGCCATGCACACTCTGTACAGTATCAGCTGGAGTCCAGCCAAAGTGGAGCACAGTAGGTAAGCTTTAATTTATTTTTGTGGGGCCGGGAGGTCCCCCCCACTGTGAGAACGGATGGCCTCTACCTTATTCTAGCCCAGAGACCGGCCAAGACGCCGGATAATGTGGTGGCCCAGAGTTGGCGAGCGTCCCTGGGGCGCCGTTTTCCGTCTGCCACCCGCCGCCCTATGCTAAAGAGGCCTAGCCCTCAAAGTATCTTGGTGAATCTTGGCCTGGGTTTTTGTTTATCCTGGTGAATCTTAGGCCGCGATTTCGCCAGTGGAGGTGGGATCGTGGCGGGAGAGGTGGTTGGGGGGTTCCGTCCCGTTCCTGGCTGCAGCCGCCCTGCAAAAAGGATTTTCTGTTAATAGGGTTTGTTAAGCCCGCCCTGTGGGGTTGCCGGCCAATTAAAAGGAAGCGGGTCCGATGACGTCATTTGATGACGCGTCATCAACCGGATTCCTTAAAGGGACCATGGCCAACTTTATTTTGACAGTTGTGCTGTCAGTGTTCTACAGCATTGAGGTGCAGCAAACACTGACAATCACTGCACAGAGGTGCAGGGCTGCACCCAGGCTCTCGCATGTCTCCCTCCATATGCTTATGGAGGGAGTCACAGCACGCAGGGAGGTTCTCTTCCCTTCCAATGGGCGGAAGAGACCTCCCCAGGAGACCAACGCAGCCTGGTTGCACATTGCACAGGAGGGCACAAGCAGGGATGTCGTCAGGAGGACCAGGCTGCACTGGCACAAACCTTTCAATGATCTCAGTAGATCACGAAACGTTACTGCAAAGCCACACTCAACCTCATCCTGCTGTGCCACTCATCACATCCCCATCACTCTGCCTTCCCTACCAAACCAACTTACCTTGCACCTCCACCCATCCCTCTCTATCTACATTATCACTTCCCCATCTCACTAACCACCCCTCACACTCACCCTCATCCTACTGCAAGCATACCAACTAAGAACAAACAAGGGTTGGCACTTTGGTGGTTTATCCAATGGTCATGTGAAGTTTCTGGTAATGTGCTGTCAAACATTGAAATCTTTATTTTGAACACTTTGCATTCTTGGACAGATTTGTGTGCACCTTTGGAAGTGGCTTAGTGAGTTGCAGTGAATGGTGAGACATAACAGTACCCCCCGCAATGGCGATGAGTGTGAAAGGAATGGCTTGGACATTGTAGGGATGCTTTATGGTGCTAGTGTGGGGTGGTGCCAACCTGGTGCATCATGTGGCAGCCAGGGTGTACAGTGTTAAGTGAATCAAATCTGGACATGGTGAGTCCATCGCTGGCATCCCGGGCAGCAATGTGCACGGGTGATGATGGCCTGTGTCCTGTGCAGTATCAGTTGATTGCGGAGAAGGTTGGTGTGGATGTTGGTGATGTTGGTGTGCCTGGTGATGTTGGTGTTGGGGATGATTGTTTTGGGATTCTGAGGACCAAGGTGAGATTTTTTCAAGGGCACCGATGTTGTGGAATAGATGGCAGCTGATGTTGAGATGACAGAAGCGATCTGTCAATGGTGAGAGAGCTTGCTCTAAGGAGGTGACAGTGGATAGAGAGTTTACTCCAAACACTTCCAAATTGCATACAGCTCAAAAGTTTCTTCAAAGTCCTGAAGGCTCAAGCTTCTGACATTGGAAAGTGACCAGCTGTGAAATGGTAGCTTTCATACCACTTTTGCAGCTGTCACCTATTCACAGCAATGGGGAGACATAGAGAACCCGACCTACTTACCTGACGTGATCTCCGAACGATGTGAACCCTGTTAAAAATGTGGTAAAATAGAAAAAGGCTGGCAAAATAGTAGTAAACAAACATTTGTTGGGCCATGGCCTAGGTTGTTTAGTCTAGGCATGGGTAATTGAATTTACTGCTGGGTTTGAACTGGGATTATTGAATTTACTGCTGGGTTTGAGCTGGGTTTATTGAATTTACTGCTGTGTTTGAACTGGGATTATTGAATTTACTGCTGGGTTTGAGCTGGGACTATTGAATTTACTGCTGGGTTTGAACTGGGATTATTGAATTTACTGCTGGGTTTGAGCTGGGACTATTGAATTTACTGCTGGGTTTGAACTGGGATTATTGAATTTACTGCTGGGTTTGAGCTAGGATTATTGAATTTACTGCTGGGTTTGAGCTAGCATTATTGAATTTACTGCTGGGTTTGAGCTAGGATTATTGAATTTACTGCTGGGTTTGAACTGGGATTTTTGAATTTACTGCTGGGTTTGAGCTAGGATTATTGAATTTACTGCTGGGTTTGAGCTAGGATTATTGAATTTACTGCTGGGTTTGAGCTAGCATTATTGAATTTACTGCTGGGTTTGAACTGGGATTTTTGAAATTACTGCTGGGTTTGAAACATAGAAACATAGAAGATAGGAGCAGGAGTAGGCCATTCGGCCCCTCGAGCCTGCTCCGCCATTCAATGCGATCATGGCTGATGATCCAAATTCAGTACCCTGTCCCTGCTTTCTCCCCATATCCCTTGATCCCCTTAGACTTAAGAAATATATCTGTCTCCTTCTTGAATATATTTAATGAATTGGCCTCAACTGCCTTCTGTGGTAGAGAATTCCACAGGTTCACCACTCTCTGGGTGAAGAAATTCCTCCTCATCTCAGTCCTAAATGGCTTACCCCTTATCCTTAGACAGTGACCCCTGGTTCTGGACTCCCCCGCCATCGGGAACATCCTTCCTGCATCTAGTCTGTCTAGTCCTGTTAGAATTTTATAAGTTTCAATGAGATCCCCTCTCATTCTTCTAAACTCTAGCGAATATAAGCCTAATCGACCCAATCTCTCTTCATACGTCATTCCTGCCATCCCAGGTATCAGTCTGGTGAATCTTCGCTGCACTCCCTCCATGGCAAGAACATCCTTCCTCAGATAAGGTGACCAAAACTGCACACAATACTCAAGGTGTGGTCTCACCAAGGCCCTGTACAACTGCAGCAAGACATCCTTGCTCCTGTACTCGAATCCTCTCACTATGAAGGCCAACATACCATTTGCCTTCTTAACCGCCTGCTGCACCTGCATGCTTACCTTCAGCGACTGGTGCACAAGGACACCCAGGTCTCGTTGCACTTCCCCTTTTCCCAATCTATTGCCATTCAGATAATAATCTGCCTTCCTGTTTTTGCCATCAAAGTGGATAACCTCGCATTTATCCACATTATACTGCATCTGCCATGCATCTGCCCAATCACTCAACCTGTCCAAATCATACTGGAGTTTCTCTGCATCCTCCTCACAGCACACACGCTCACCCAGCTTTGTGTCGTTTGCAAACTTGGAGATATTACATCTAGTTCCCTCGTCTAGATCATTAATATATATTGTGAATAACTGGGGTCCTAGCACCGAACCCTGCGGTACCCCGCTAGTCACTGCCTGCCACTCGGAAGAAGACCCGTTTATTCCAACTCTTTGCTTCCTGTCTGCCAACCAGTTCTCTATCCTGGTTTTACTGCTGGGTTTGAACTGGGATTATTGAATTTACTGCTGGGTTTGAGCTGGGATTATTGAATTTACTGCTGGGTTTGAGCTGGGATTATTGAATTTACTGCTGGGTGTGAGCTAGGATTATGGCATTTACTGCTGGGTTTGAACTGGGATTACTGAATTTACAAAAGCAAAATACTGCGGATGCTGGAAATCTGAAATAAAAACAGAAAATGCTGGAAATACTCAGCAGGTCAGGCAGCATCTGTAGAGAGAGAAACAGAGTTAACGTTTCAGGTCAATGACCCTTTTGCTGGGTTTGAGCTGGGATTATGTTCTGATGAAGGGTCATTGACCTGAAATGTTAACTCTGTTTCTCTCTCTACAGATGCTGCCTGACCTGCTGAGTATTTCCAGCATTTTCTGTTTTTATTACTGAATTTACCGTTGGTCTTGAGCTGGGATTATTGAATTTACTGCTGAGTTTGAACTGGGATTATTGAATTTACTGCTGAGTTTGAGCTGGGATTACTGAATTTACTGCTGTTTGAGTTGGGATTATTGAATTAACTGCCGGGTTTGAACTGGAATTACTGAATTTACTGCTGTGTTTGAGCTGGGTTTATTGAATTTTCTGCTGGGTTTGAACTGGAATTATTGAATTTACTGCTGTGTTTGAAATGGGATTATTGAATTTACTGCTGGGTTTGAGCTGGGATTATTGAATTTTCTGCTGGGTTTGAACTGGGATTATTGAATTTACTATGGGTTTGAGCTGGGATTATTGAATTTACTGCTGGGTTTGAGCTGGGATTATTGAATTTTCTGCTGGGTTTGAACTGGGATTATTGAATTTACTGTGGGTTTGAGCTGGGATTACTGAATTTACTGCTGAGTTTGAGCTGGGGAGAGATCGGGCCTTGGACGGAGGTGCGATTGGTGGTCAGGGGGAAGCGGCAACGATGGGTGGGGTGGGGATTAGCACCTTTTTTTGACGTGTGGTTGGGAGGTACTCGCCTGCTCCTCCTGGCTCCACTTTCAGGTAAGTATGGGGGCTTCCTGCCTGTTAGCGCCACATTGTGGTGAGCGAGTTCAGCACATGGCGAGTGAGGCGGTTATGGCATTCCAAAATTGGAAACGGGTCCTGCAAGACGCGGAGGACTCTAATTTACATACATTATTCTATAATTAAAATGTTCCTGATGTGCTCCTGCCGCCAGCGCTTCTACCTTTCCTAATATGGCGCACTTCTGACCGTGTGTACACTTCCTGCCCACCGTATTGGTGTCTTAGGAGTTAGGAGGCCTTTTAGCGCCTGAAATACAGGTCCCATGTGGCCGAATTTCTAGGCCATAGTTTTTTTAACTGTTCAAGAGGTTGGCCTGCTTCATGTTTGAAATTGTTTAAAGAGAGAATTTCTGTGAAATTTACTGTAGACTGAATGATAGCTGTGATGTTGGAAAACGCTGATTTGTCCCTTTTGCAGGTTGATCTATCCTTTTAGTGCTATCTCCATTGACAGTTCAAAGTTTGTTCAAGGCCTTCTATTTGATTAAATGTAACATCAGCTCTTTAGCAGAAAAAGCTTTAGTATTTTTGAAAGTTATTCTCTACTATGTGGTGGAAATGCCACACCATTGTGTGCTCATGTGTAAATTTGGCTTTGACTTCAATTTCTTGATCTCTAACTGTTTCCAAGTTGTGTACAAATAATTCCTCTAGAAATAATGGAGTTTTCCCAGATTTTCTTTAAAGTGACAGATTTTTTCCCACATATCCTTGTTACTTAAAAAAATCTCTAAAATAATTTGCATTGTTCATCACAAAAGCTAAACTGCAGAGAAACCGAGCTTTCATTATCAGAAATAAAGGAGTCCTAAGTTTTGTAGTGTGTCAGGAGACTCCTTACACTAACGTAATGATCCTGTAATCACAGGAACTGAAAACAAAATTTGAAAGCAGCTGATTATGTGTCAATTCCTCTTTGGTCTCGTCTCGAATAGAATTCCTCTTTGGTCTCGTCTGTGGCTTCCAGTGTTGTGGCGTACGCACTGATGACCGTAGCGCACTGGTTCCGGGCGAGGGTGAGCCGAAGAGTCATGAGGCGCTCGTTTATACCACTAGGAGAGTCTCTGAGACGCCCAACTAGTTCACTTTTTATGGCGAAGCCTACCCCATGGAGGTGGCGTTCTTCTTCAGGTTTGCCTTTCCAGAAGAAGGTTGAGCCACCACCTTGCTCCTTGAGCTGGCCTTCCCCTGCCCGCTGGGTCTCACTTAGGGTGGTGATGTCAATGTCGAAACGCCTGAGCTCCCGGGCAATGATAGCAGTACGGCGTTCCGGTCTGTCACTGTTGGGGTTGTCCATGAGGGTTCTGACGTTCCAGGTCCCGAACTTCATTTTAGAGGGTGGAAGATGCCTGTGCGTGAATTCTTTTAATGTGGGGTGGCCGTTGCACACCAGCTACCACACGGGCTTGACAGAGCAAGGTCCTGGTCCAATGGCAAGGGGAGCCAAGATGATTGGAGACCAGGCTCTGCTACAACGGCCTAGCACACACATGGGCTTATGACATGGCCTTGTCATAACCAACACCTTGTTCCGTCAGAGAGACAAGTACAAGGCTTCATGGCAGCACCCTCGCTCCAAGCACTGGCATCTGCTGGACTACGTCATCGTCCGAGCGAGGGACCGCAAGGACATCTGCATCACCCGCGCCATGACAGGAGCTGACGACTGCTGGACAGACCACCGCCTAATCCGCTCTGTCATCTCCATCAATGTAGCCCCAAAACAGCGGCAGCAACAGAAACAATGCTGCAGGAAAATCAACGCTGGAGCACTCAAAGACCCTGCTAAGAAAGCCCTATTCAGCTTGCGCCTCACAAACAACCTGACGACTCCCAGTGATGCAGAGACACAGAGTGTCCACAGCGCCTGGTCTGCACTCAAGGCCTCCATAATCAGCACCTGTGAAGAGACGCTTGGTCACTCGACCAGGAAACACCAAGACTGGTTCGACGAGAATGACCAGGAGATCCAGGAGCTAATAAGCCGCAAGCACAAGGCATTCCTGATCTGGAAACAGCAACACAACTCGAGAGCAAGAAAGCAGCACTACAGACGCCTGAAGACCGAGGTCCAACAAAAAACTCGCGACCTAAAGAACAGATGGTGGGTGGAGAAAGCGCAGGAGATCCAGCAGCTAGCCGACAACCACGACGTGCGTGGATTCTTTAGCGCAGTCAAGACCGTCTACGGCCCAAGCACCCAAGGTCCTACCCCACTGCGGGCTAAGAACGGAGAGGTACTCATCAAGGACAGAGAGGCAGTCAGTGCCCGCTGGAAGAAGCACTTCAAAGATCTCCTTAACCGAGACTCTGTCTACGACGCGAGTGTCCTCAACTCCATCCCGCAGCATGCTACCCGCCACCATCTCAGCACAACCCCAGCCCGGCATGAGGTTGAAAAGGCCATCCGACAACTGAAGAACAACAAGGCCTCAGGAGCAGATGGAATCCCTGCTGAGGCACTAAAGCATGGTGGAGAAGCACTACTGGCGCGAATTCATGAACTCATTTCTCTTATCTGGAAGGAGGAGAGCATGCCAGGGGATCTCAGAGACGCCGTAATTGTGACCATCTTCAAGAAAGGCGACAAGTCCGATTGTGGTAATTACAGAGGAGTTTCCCTGCTGTCTACCACAGGGAAAGTCATCACAAGAATCCTCCTCAATCACCTTCTCCCAGTGGCCAAAGAGCTCCTCCCAGAGTCGCAATACGGATCCCGCCCACTAAGGGGCACAATTACAAGAGAAATGCAGGGAACAGCACCAACCGCTGTACATGGCCTTCTTTGTTCTCACAAAGGCCTTCGACACTGTCAACCATGAGGATTATGGAGTGTCCTCCTCAAATTCAGCTGCCCTCAAAATGTCCCCATCCTCCGCCAGCTTCACGACGACATGCAAGCCGTGATCCTGACCAACGGTTCCACCACAGACCCAATTCACGTACGGACTGGGGTCAAGCAAGGCTGTGTCATCGCACCAACGCTCTTCTCGATCTTCCTTGCTGCAATGCTCCATCTCACCCTCAATAAGCTCCCCGCTGGAGTGGAGCTAATTTACAGAACAAACGGGAAACTGTTCAACCTCCGTCGCCTCCAGCCCAGATCCAAGGTCGTCCTATCCTCTGTTGTCGAATTACAGTATGCAGATGACGCTTGCGTCTGCGCTCACTCGGAGGTCAAACTCCAAACCATCGTCAACACCTTCATCGAAGCATACGAGAGCATAGGCCTTACACTAAACATCCGTAAGACAAAGGTCCTCTCCCAACCTGCCCCCGCCGCATAGTACTGCCCCCCGATTATCAAAATCCACGACAAGGCCTTGGACAATGTGGACCACTTTCCATACCTCAGGAGCCTACTGTCAACAAGGGCAGACGTCGATGACAAAGTCCAACACCGCCTTCAGTGTGCCAGTGCAGCCTTCGGTCGCCTGAGGAAGAGAGTGTTTGAAGACCAGGACCTCAAACCCGCACTAAGCTCATGGTCTACAGAGCAGCAGTGATACCCGCCCTCCTGTATCCCTCAGAGACATGGACCATGTACAGCAGGCACTTCAAAGCACTGGCGAGGTACCACCAACGCTGCCTCCACAAGATCCTGCAAATCCATTGACCGGATAGGCACACTAAGGTCAGTGTTCTCGCTCAGGCCAACACCCCCAGCATCGAAGCTTTGACCATGCTCGATCAGCTCCGATGGACGGGTCACATCGTCCGCATGCCCGATACGATACTCCCAAAACAAGCACTCTACTCGGAGCTCCGACACGGCAAGAGAGCCCCAGGTGGGCAGAGGAAACGCTTCAAGGACACCCTCAAAGCCTCCTTGAAAAAGTGCAACATCCCCACTGACACCTGGGAATCCCTGGCCCAAGACCACACAAAGTGGAGGAGAAGCATCCGGGAAGGCGCCGAACACCTCGAGTCTCTTCGCCGGGAGCAAGCGGAAGCTAAGTGCAAGCAGCGCACGTCAACCCAAGCACCCCACCCACCCGCCCCTTCAACCACCGTCTGCCCCACCTGTGACAGAGACTGTAGGTCCCGCATTGGACTCATCAGCCACCTGAGAACTCATTTTTAATGTGGAAGCAAGTCATCCTCGGTTCCGAGGGACTGCTGCCTGCCTAAGAGATGGGTCAATAGAACAATGTCAAAAACCAGTTTTCATCACAAAACAAAAACACGTATTTATTTCTACTTAAGAAATTCCCTGTGATATCTTTCTGGAATAATATATGCTTTTCATGAAAATGTAATTTTTCTTTAGGTTAACACTACTGAATATAATAACTAGGATACACGATAAGATGAAATTACATTCCAATGGCAGAAGGGACCACAGGAGCTTTGGAGCCTCTGGCCCTCAATTGCCTTTTGGTTTTGCTGATCCACCATAGTATTGGTGGAAGATTGTTGGAACCCCTGGAGGAATGGTGTAAAGGACTGTTTTTAGCCATTTATGGTGTTTCCTCTGTGGTTCGCTGATCAGTTCTGATGAAAGGTCATTGACTGAAACGTTAACTCTGTTTCACTCTCGACCAATGCTGCCTGACCTGCTGAGTGTTCCCAGTATTTTCTGTATTTTCTCTAGTTTTGGTTTGGTGCCTGCTCCTTTATTTCCAGTTGTAGTACATAGCAATTAAAAAATAACTGGAATCCAGATGTCTATACTAAGCTTATCTTGATACATTGTTGCAACTTTGGTCAGTTGTAGGCTGGAGAGAGGACTAACTCAAACATAAACAATATTGTGTAATTGATCCACTTTGCATATTACTGACGGTTCCGTCTTAAATTTGAATGACCAGATATTTAAAATCCAAGAAATCCCAGTAAATCTTACTTGGAATATAAAATGAACGATTCTGTTAGAATTGGGGAAACAGTTGGAAAATCTCTGACAGAAAGAATGGGCCCGATATTTACGGGGAGGGTGCGGGGGGACCGAAAACAGCCGAAGAGCCCACTGAGGCCGGGGGGTGCGGAGGTCCTGCCGAAATTGACAGCCTGGGCGGTGGCAGGGGCCAGGGACGGGACACCAGCAGCAGGAGGCTGCAGCCGGGGGCAGTCCCCGGCAATCAGGAGGGGGGAAGATCGGCAATCGGGATTGGGAAGGGAGAGGCCGAAGGCTTCCTTGAGGGGCCTTGAAGGGGCATTCCTGCTGCTCCTGGCCCACAAGGAGTGCTGAGAAAGGTACTGCCGGGTTTCCTGACCCCTGGGAAACCCGTGCAACAGCAGTGAACTTTAAATCAGGCTCCCAATTGCACTGTGGGAGCTGATTGAAATATGTTAATGAAATGTCCTGCCGCTCCACGATGGGATACTTGGGCACCTCAATATCCGCCGCCATAAAAAAGGTGGCGTGCGCAGCCTGTTGGGAACGCGTTCCCCGTATTTAAGTCTTTAACTACCCCCCCCCCTTTCCCCGTCTGTCTTGGGGGGTAAGGGTTAATATCGAGGCCAATGAGACAGTTTGAAACACCTGAGAGAGATTGTTTAGATCAATGCAGCCCCCGCAGTGTAAGCAATTTAAGAAAAGAAGCACTGCACAATATTAGGAAGAGAAAGAGTAACATAGATGCAAACAGAGAGAACCATGGGAATTGAAAGCCAATGAGAACGATAAACAGGACCATCATGCTCTTGAAATGACAGAGAACCATATATCAGCAGTGTGTCCTGTAGGTGAGGGTGCAGAAATCTAATGGGATTAATTTCATTACATGTCATTTAATTCCAAATTTTAAAGAAAGAATTAACAGAGGCTCAGCAGACATTAGGAGGCATGCAAGAAGATTAACCCAGAGACACACAGCCTGAACCAGCAGGATGGTATAGTTATGAGAATGGACCTCTGGTCTGATATTACAAATTCAAACTTGTTGAGGGTCAGGAACTGGAAGATAGTTATAGATTACATAGATTACATAGAAGATAGGAGTAGGAGTAGGCCATCCGGCCCTTCGAGCCTGCTCCGCCATTTAATGAGATCATGGCTGATCCTCCAATTCAGTATCCCGTCCCCGCCTTCTCTCCGTAACCCTTAACCCCTTTTGCCTGTAGAAATATATCTAATTCCCTCTTAAATATATTTAATGAGCTGGCGTACACTGCCCTCTGTGGCAATGAGTTCCACAGGTTCACCACCCTATGAGTGAAGAAATTCCCCCTCATTTCTGTCCTAAATGGTTTAGCCCTTATCCTTAAATTATGTCCTCTAGTTCTGTTCTCACCCGCCAAGGGAAACATTCCTTCTGCATCTAGTCTGTCTAGACCTGTCAGAATTTTATACACTTCTATGAGGTCCCCTCTCAATCTTCTAAACTCCAGTGTGTACATCCCTAAACTACATAGTCTCTCCTCATAGGTCAATCCCGCCATTCCTGGTATCAGCCTGGTGAATCGCCGCTGCACCCCCTCCATGGCAAGAACATCTTTCCTCAGATGAGGCGACCAAAACTGTACACAGTACTCGAGGTGTGGTCTCACCAGTGCCCTGTACAGCTGCAGCAAGGTATCCCTGTTCCTGTATTCCAACCCTTTTGCTATGAAGGCCAGCATACCGTTTGCCTTCTTGACCGCCTGTTGCACCTGCATGCTCGCCTTCAGTGACTGGTGTACAAGAACACCCAGGTCTCTCTGTACTTCCCCCTCTCCCAATTTATTGCCATTTAAATAATAATTTGCCCTCCCGTTCCTGCACCCAAGGTGGATAACTTCGCACTTGTCCACATTATAGTGCATCTGCCATTTATCCGCCCAATCACCCAGTCTGTCCAAATCGCTCTGGAGCTTCCTGGTCTCCTCCTCTGAGCCCACCCCCCCTCCTAGTTTAGTGTCGTCTGCAAATTTGGAAATGCTGCATCCGACTCCCTGATCCAGGTCATTAATGTAAATTGTGAATATCAAGATTTATTCAAGTGGCCCTTGATATCCCTCTCAGGATAGTAAGGGGTAAAATGTACAAAAGACTGGTTGCTACCTTAGCCTACAATCTCTAAAGACACTGTTTAACTTCATGTCACTGTGCTGGTAAACTGGGAGGGGAGACCTCAACAAAGCTCCATTACAGCCCCAACCCATTATTAATAAACCTTTCAAAAGAGTGAGCACAGATATCACAGGTTCCAGGCCTAACAGGAGTCAGTTGTAGAAAAGGTACGTATTAGACATGGTAGACTCTGCATCTTGTTATCCAAATGTGATAGCTCACGTGTCCATGGATGCAGACCTCATGACGGACACATTACTAGGAATGTTCACTGAATTGGGCTTGCATAGAGGAGATCCTCAAGAAGCTAAAGAGTGCCAAATATCTGACAGCTCCAAATTTGACCAGGTGAAGGGGCGATCGATAGCTCCGAAAGCTTGTGATTTCAAATAAAACTGTTGGACTATAACCTGGTGTTGTGCGACTTCTCAATTCTATTTATAAAGCCCAGGATCCCATATGCTTTATTAACTGCTTTGTTAACCTGTCCTGTCACCTTCAAAGATTTGTGCACAAACACCACCAGTTCTCTCTGTTCTTGCACCCTCTTTAAAATTGTACCATTTAGCTTGTATTGTCTCTCCTCATTCTTCCTACCAAAATGTATCACCTCACACTTTTCTGCGTTGAATTTCATCTGCCATGTGTCCGCCCATTCCACCAGCCTGTCTATGACCTCTTGAAGTCTATTACTATCTTCCTCACTGTTTACTACACTTCCAAGTTTCATGTCATCTGCAAATTTTGAAATTGTGCCCTGTACTCCCAAGTCCAAGTCAGTAACGTATATCAAAAACAGCAGTGGTCCTAGTACTGAACCCTGCGGAACACCACTGTATACTTCCCTCCAGTCCGAAAAACAGCCATTCACCACAACTCCCTGTTTTCTATCCCGTAGCCAATTTTATATCCATACTGTTCCTGCCCCTTTTATCCCATGGGCTTCAATTTTTGCTAACAAGCCTATTATGTGGTACTTTATCAAACGCCTTTTGAAAGTCCATATACATAACACCAACTGCACTGCCCTCATCCACCCTCTCTGTTACTTCATCAAAAAACTCAATCAAGTTAGTCAAACATGATTTGCCCTTAACAAATCCATGCTTGTCCAAGTGGCTGTTAATTTTTTCCTGGATTACTGTTTCTAAAAGCTTCCCGACCACCGACGTTAAACTGACTGGCCTGTAATTGCCAGGTTTATCCTTCGCCCCTTTCTTGAACAAGAGTGTAACGTTGTGGGACCTTGCTGTGTGCAAACACAGTACAACAGTGACTACATTTCAAAATTACTTTATTGGCTGTAAAGTGTTTTGGCACATCCTGAGTTTGTGTAATGACCTAAGATACGAGAGCCAAAATAATCTAGAGTGCGGTTAGATAAGACTCAAAAATGTAATAGTGGATTTAAAGTAATGTGAGAAATTATTTTATTGAAATCTGTTGTGTTGGTCTTTGCTTATGTTTAAGTTAATCTTTAATGAACCTGATACATAGATTTTAGCTTAACATGTATGGGTTGTCAGTTATTTGTCTGCTTGCTAATTTCACAGACTGATTATACACTCAGTCCCATAAGGTTAGAACACATGAAAGTTGTAGCTGCAGTGCCAGCATAATGCTTTATTTCCTTTACTTGGCTGATTAGTGATTTGTACTATTGTTAATGCTTGCAAAGAACAGTGGAGCACTAGGACTAATCTTTGCTCGTATCTGTAATATTTTGTGTTCTTTTGACATAATTCCATTATGAACTGCTGTAAATGAAAGTATCAAGAGATTGTATGACAGTGCTGCTTTGAGAGGAACTGACCTGTTAAGAGTAGACAAGAGTAAGAGCCAGATTGAATTTCAGTAATGTAATTGAGTCATTTCTGGCTAATTAGAACTTACACAAATTTTGACCAATTTGTATATTTTTGACAGTGGCCTGTCAGTTTAAGAAATATTAGCAGGGCCTGGATAATGGACTTCTCTTTCACCTTGCAAAATTGGGTTCAAATTCAGCTCAGACTCCAATGCCTCAACATCATCAGCAGGAACATTACTGAGAGATATTCCAACTGTGTTTGCAACCGGTGTGCTTTAGATTTCCCCTCATGTTGCATGCTACTTAATGACATTTGGCAGAACCGCCAACTCTTGCTTTGCAATATTGACTAGCTGGATGGTAGATTTTGCAACTCAGTTCAGGTTAGCTTATAGTGACATGCTCTTCAGTTCATGCTCAGTGATCTCGACCGATCCAAGCCACAAAGTGACTTGGGGTGCCTCCATTCAGCAGTAACAAGCCCTTCTTCAGCCACCCGCTCTGCTCCTTCCTCACCTGTTATCAGTGATTAACTGTGTTCCCTTCTAAAACCCACAAAGAACCTTCAAAGCTTTTGTGGCTCAGCTGGCACCTGATTAATGGTACTGGTAACCCAAAATGCTAAAGTGATTGTTGCAGTTTTGCAGGGCAGGGCCACTTCTCCTGAACAGTGCTTCTGTAATTAAATGGACCAGGTTATTAGCAAGATCTGGTCACACCCCCAGTGCAGGCCTGCCCCCCCGGAAGAGTCATGCTCTGGGAAACAGGGGACAAAAGCAGAAACCCTGAGAGGCCTGGAGCTGCAGGAATGGCTACAACCATTGGGGCCTTCTGGCTGTTATTGGAGAAAGGAAGTTTATTGAAGGTGCAGGCCCACATCGTCCTCCCTTTTCATCACTTTCTCATGGAGTTGTCACTGTTGATCAAAAAGGAAATAAACAGGAGTGATGGAGATTAGAGTGTTATAATAGATCAGTGGGAAGAATGACTATATATTCCCACTGACTGTGGGAGTCCATTTTACTCTGATGCTTGACAAGTGCTGGCGGGATCGACAGCCTAGTGCAAAATCTAAAGATTGAATCTTAGTGTCTCAGATTGATAAACGTAACCTTCCTGCAGTCTGCGATTCAATGTAGAATAGGCTAGTCAAAGAGAAACTAAATTTCTAAGCAGAAATTATCGATATACTCTTATAATATACTTTGTCAGCAGTCAAGAAACAAATTTAGGAACAAAAAGCTATCCCAACAGGAAAAGAGAAGAGGATGTGATAGTGCTAAAGTCAGCACAAGAGATTTATCTAACATATATATAAAATCCGGTACAAGAGGTGCATGTTTAATCCTGTAAGTGGTGCCATGATAGTTGCTTTCCAAATTAAAGGTGTCATACTGTGTGACACACAGTACCTGCTATTTTATAGTTAAGTACCCTGAGATTGCACAATTTTGAGGCTAATTAATTCTCCACCTGACAGTTAGAAGATCAATGCTAATTGCGTACACCTGTGTGACAGAGATTCTAGTTAATAACACGTGAGAGACCAGGGGGAAAGAAGAGAGAGAGAAAAAAGACTGAGACTGACTTTATCTTCATTCTAATTTAGTTTCCTTAAAAAAAATTGGGGGAAAAATTCAGTTGGTTGCGCCTCCCGTTAGCGCCTTAAGAGGGCGCTAATGGGGCGCAAAGCATCTAGCGCCCGGGCGCGGCGATGTTTGCGCCACTCGCGAAATTAACTAGATATTTTGCGGCAGCGCTAAACACTACCACCACGATCTCCTGCGCCGGCAGATCGTGACGTCAGTCGAGTGCGCAACGCCCCGGTATCGCCCCGGAGCGGATATTGAGTGGCGCCCCCTGCCTTACCGCCTGCCGCTAGCAACGACAGGTTGAGGGGAGTGTTTTGCAGTCAGGAAGGGACTGGGGGAACGCTATTTAAAGGCGACCGCTTCCTGCCTTTTATTGTTGGTGACATTTTTGAACCACGCATTCTGAGAGAGAGAGAGAGAGAGAGATTCAACGCTGTGTGAAGGAGTTTTGGGTACTGAGCAGCACTTCGCAGGTTAATTTTGATTTGCCCTTCCTTGTATCGATTTAGAAGAGATTGTGGGGGCTGCACTCTGAGCTCTTTCCCTGGTACTCTCCATTGTTCTTTCCAGCAGATTTGATGTGCAGGTCTCTCCAGGCCGAGTATCAAGGCTGCAATGAGCAGGATGTGGATGGAAAGCAAGATCAACTCTTCCCTTTAAGAACTGGCCCGTGCCATTGTGTGTGTGTTCCATTGCTGACTGACATCACATGAGCTTCGCCAGTGCTCTGAGGTAGCGCCTTGCTCCTCAGCCTTTGCGCCTTAAGACAGGTGTGAAGCGCCTGATTTAGCACTCCAATCACCTCCAGGGGCGATAAAAGTCAAGTTTGCAGTCGGTGGCGATAATTAGCGCCAGGCGCTAATCTTTGCGCCCGGCCGATAATTGCGCCACAAATGGGGCGATACTGAATTTCTCCCCCATTGACTTTTAAAAGCAAACAAAGCCTCCTTGAGAGAAACAAATGGGATGGGGAGGAGAGGGAAGAAGAGGGGGGAGGAGGAGAAGGAAGAAGAGGGGGGAGGAGGAGAAGGAAGAAGAGGGGGGAGGAGGAGAGGGAAGAAGAGGGGGGAGGAGGAGAGGGAAGAAGAGGGGAGGGGAGGAAGGGGGAGAAGAGGGGAGGGGAGGAG